>CM068308.1:41374200-41974200 GCA_034768735.1 Schistosoma mekongi | reverse complement strand
CCGAACCCGCCGGACATCGAAGCAGCACCTACAGATCTCCCGATAGATGTCACTCCACCAACGATGGAAGAAATCAAGATGGCCATCAGACAAATCAAGAGTGGGAAGGCAGCAGGACCTGACAATATACCAGCTGAAGCACTGAAGTCAGATATCGACCTAACAGTAAGGATACTCCACGTTTCATTCAAAAAGATCTGGGAAGAAGAACAAGTGCCGGCTGCAGACTGGAAAGAAGGACATCTTATCAAGATACCAAAGAAAGGAGATTTGAGCAAATGTGACAACTACAGAGGGATCACGCTACTGTCGATACCAGGGAAAGTCTTTAACAGAGTATTGTTGAACAGAATGAAAGCTTCAGTGGAGGCTCAACTTCGAGATCAACAAGCTGGTTTTCGTAAAGATCGATAGTGCACAGACCAAATCGCAACACTACGGATCATCGTTGAACAATCAATTGAATGGAACTCGCCCCTGTACATCAACTTCATTGATTATGAGAAGGCGTTTGATAGTGTAGACAGGAGAACACTATGGAAACTTCTTCGACACTACGGCGTACCAGAGAAACTCGTCAATATCATCCGGAACTCTTACGACGGAACACAGTGCAAAATTGTGCATGGAGGACAACTGACAAATGCATTTTCAGTGAGGACCGGAGTCAGACAAGGTTGCTTGCTCTCACCTTTTCTCTTCCTCCTGTGGTTGACTGGATCATGAAGACCTCCACATCTGAGGGAATGTACGGGATTCAATGGACAAGTAGGATGCAACTCGATGATTTGGACTTCGCAGATGATCTAGCTCTTTTAGCACATGCACACCAACAGATGCAAGCGAAGACAACCAGTGTAGCAGCAACTTCAGCATCAGTAGACGTGAACATACATAAGGGAAAGAGCAAGATTCTTAAATACGACACATGGAGCACCAACCCAATTCAATTTGATGGAGTAACTCTGGAAGAAGTGAATACTTTCACATATCTGGAGAGCATCATCGATGAAAAAGGAGGGTCCGATGCAGATGTAAATGATGGCAAGGATTGGCAAAGCCAGGGTAGCATTCCTACAGTTGAAAAACATATGGGACTCAAAACAACTGTCAACTAACCTCAATGTCAGACTCTTCAATTCGAACGTGAAGATAGTCCTGCTGTATGGAGCTGAAACTTGGAGAATTACTGCAAACATCATCAGACGGCTACAAGTATTTATAAACAACTGTCTACGCAAGATACTGAATGTTCGTTGGCCGGAAATCATCAGCAACAACTTACTATGGGAGAGGACAAACCAACTTCCAGCCGAAGAGGAAATTAGGAAAAGACGTTGGAAATGGATAGGACATACACTACACAAACCATCAGACTGCATCGCGAGACAAGCATTAACATGGAATCCTGTTGGGAAGCGGAAAAGAGGAAGGCCAAAGAACACGCTGCGTCGAGAATTGGAAGCAGACATTAAAAGGATGAGCAGCAACTGGAAACAGCTGGAAAAGATTGCTCAGGACAGAGTTAAATGGAGAACCTTGGTGAGCGGCCTATGCTCCTCAGCGAGGAGTAACGGGCATAAGTAAGTAAGTAAGTAATGAATATTCACTAAAATAAAACTAATTGGACTGCTACGCTGCATACGCGTCCTTTGGCCGGTAGGCGGATGTCTCGCCTACGCCACAAATGACGCAAATTGGAAAAATAACGAACGAACCTTCTGTATCCGTGTTGGGATTTTATCAGACACTAAACCATCAGGGTTGACAAGACTTCCAAGATGAGTAAAGTGGTCGGCATGCCCAACTACTTTGTTCCTTATCACTATTTTCGTCACTGATGAAACTATACTAGGTTAATGTACTTTGATACATCTTTCAATGACGGACAATGTCACAACCTCACGATCAGCAAATTTAAACGCGGCCGACAAATGGCCTATTATTATCATCTACCCATCGGACCAAAAAGAAACACGAGTGACTACGATCCCGGAAGTATAATATTACATGATTAATTGCGGTTATACTACTAATTGGTTGGTTACAGTAGACTAGTGAATCAAAAGTTGATTATTTTGACGGTTTATGAGTCATTATTGTTGTTTTAAGTAAAATTAGCTTAAAAGATGAACGCTACCTAGATGTTTTATCATCGTACGGGTCTGTAAAATAATGTCTCATTTGAAATAGGCCTGAAAAGTATTCACTATAGGTTATTATGCAACGGTTGTTATCTGTTTTAATTAACGTAATCTATAACTAGTTTTTAGGCACTGTCAAGTTACGTTGCATTTCTTTAATTAAAGAAGACTAGCCGTTAAGTGAGTTTTACGAATATTGATCGGCTTAGATGATTTTGATTTGTTTCGTTTGTATTGCCGTATATATAAAGCTTCAACTAGACTAGGCTTCAATAAATGGTGTTATATAGTGACGGCTTGTTGAATTACTGTAGACATCATGAGCAAACGGTCGGAAATTTTGGATCACGTCGTTGCACTCAATAAGTTTACTATGTTTAGTTCCATTACTCATATTTTCAGCCTTCAATTCGTGACTCTTATACAATATCAGTTAAATTCTGTCTGTCTTCTGACCCTATCGCCCTCCTAGTAACAACAATCTCACGAAATTTTTTAACAAACCAGGCTCAGTAAGAGAAGTTGTCGGATAATTGTGGAACATTTTCTTTTCCTAAACAGTTGACTATATAGCGTGCTTGTGCCCAATAGATTTTTAAGTAGGCTTATTATCATTGCTTTTTTGTTATGAAATTAACACTGTATTATTATTGTTATTATTCACTGTACATAAACCTTTACAGACTGATTACATCATGATAAATAATGAATCAGAACCATGAAATTACACAAGTAAAGAATACATGTGGAAGTATATAACTTATTCCTTTTTCTCCATTCACCCTTTCTCTTTCATTTCAAATATATGCATTATTATGGTTTGTTAATTAAGCATTCATCAATTCAGACATATGACTTAAGGTCATAAAGTTTCTTTGTTTTTTCCGTTATATATCGAAATGTACATTTACACATATGAATCAGTATGTATTTAAACAATGTTACTAAATGTGATGTATGTATGAGAGAGAGAGTAAGCTCGAAAAAAACATTTCATGAAATAAAAACAGAAATTTCCAAAATGATAGGTGAAGTGAAATGAAGACTACAGAAAAGCCCAAAATGTTAACTGACCTATACATTAATTCCGCTGTGGGGTGCATAGGTAGACAAAATGACAAGTAGGTCAAAATTAGACTTAGATTCTTACCTACCTTCTTTAGTTATGGTTTAAGAAGAAATCAGATAATACTATCAAGTTTTAATGTTTGAAAATAGATGAAAATAGGATTTCATTAAATCAAGTGTAATACTTAACATCAGAAACAGGAAGTCGTAGCAACTACTGATGTATATATATACATATTAGAGAATTTTGTTTTTGGGAAAATGCTCATCATAGATTTAAACTCGGCTACTGTACAGTATAAGGTCAAGTAAACTCAGTACTTAAATGACCGTGTAAAATTTCACAAATAACTGGCAAAAGATACTCTATTGGCGTCAGGCTTCCTGCGAATTTGAACCGAAAGTGCATACCTTGTGTCGTAGCTAAGATTAGTGTTTGCTCTAAAGATTATAAATTTTAGTTAGAATTATGCTTTCAGTTTTAGAAACAATTTTGTCAGGCTTCAGAGTAAGCAATAGGTTTAATAGTAATAAGAGGATTTTGTGCGAAATTGTAGTCTTAAGTAGGATTTCTAAATCTTATTGCTGGTATTAATCCATAAATAAATGCAATTCCTAAGCTTAAATTTCATTACTGTTACCGGACTTCATTTCTGCAGTGCTGTGAAGAACATATAGTTCCGAAAATAGTCTATAAAGTCGAAAGGTTAGGATTTAAGATTACGATTGGTGTTATAAACCGACTGACATAGAAAATAGTATTTACGAATAGTTTCACTGCTATTTGGTAGTTCGTTTTAAATTCGTCAATGGAATAAGACTTTATATTATCCCTTCAACATAGAAACCTTGAGTAAAACGAGATTTACAATGTAAACAACACATCAGGCTTATATTTGAAACCACTGCTGTGTGCATCCATCTGAAGATAAATCCTTACCTACTATCAAAGATTTTCATGAAGGAAGCTTGCTGTAATTGGTTTTTACTTCAAGTTCCTTGAAAAATGGCCTAACAGTTTTTCGGTCACATGAATGAATTTCTTTATCTTCGTTCATTTGGCCTAACATGAGTAACGCTACTACCAAACTACAATTCATCTATTTACCATGTAAAATATTTGCTATGTTGGGCCAGCAAAGAAGAGTAATGAACTTCCAGAACTATGTTTTGGAATACTATTCCAATTATTTCAGTTATGGGTAGTGTAAAAATTTCGTTCTTATGACTGTTACTTTCTTACCTTATCGTCCCATTTAGTATATTTACTCTTAGTATATTGTTACTATGATCTACAGTTGGTTGGCTGTGTACAAGTTGTCCCTATTCACTACCATTATCTCCTTTGTTCTGCATCAATGCTAGATTCTTGATTGGTTTGCTGTGTGGTCTAGTTTTCTGTATATATAAAGGGGTGTGTGAAATATAATATGATCCTGATTCTGTCTGGTTCTATCGTCTTGTTCATTTATCTCCGGATTGAGACCGAGTTTTACTCTTCCCTCTTGTATTCTGTCTATACGTTACCTCAGTAATCTCGTAGTGCTAGGGTGGTATGGCAACTTGAACCTACGGACGTTTGTGCCCGGTTCTACGTTGCTGATGATGATGAGACCGAGTTGGCATAGGGCAGAAGCGTATTTATCGACTAGACACACCTAATTGGCATTTCGCTAGTTCAATCAAATTTTTTTACGTCATAACAATATTTGTATGCCTTGTAATAAAAGTAATTATCGATACACTATTCGGTCATAGATACTGTCTTCTCTTTGATTTAAAGTGGCTAGTGAATGAAAACAATGATTGATCCATTCGTAAACTAAGCGTGGGCATTTCAGATATCGCGTTTGCTCGTTTCTTTACTGTACTCTAGCCAAAAACGTAACCTCTCCTGAAGTATATTGACATATTTAGTTTATTTACTTAGTTTTGCGAAATTTCTTAAGTAACACTGGAGCAGTTTTAGAATGTATACCGTTGAAAATTTAGAGAAAAGTAGAGACGAGATATTTTAATATTCTAGATAGGATGTACAAGCTTATGTATAGTATTATGTAATAAAATTATTACTGATAGGAAGACAAATCTTATTTGTTTCGTGGTTTAGAGAAGAATGTTCCATGCGTACATTGAAAAGCATCCAGTTAGCATGACCTTATATTGATTTCACACTGATTATTTAATGAATTGAGTTAAGCATGATTAATAATCATAATGCCATTGCTAAAAGTGTATTAATCTAAGTTGCCATAACGCATCAGAATGACATGATAAGATTAAGTAGACTAATAGAAAATTCATCGAAATAGTCATAAAAATAGTGATTATAACTAAACCTTGAGAATATAGTTGAAGAAGATGGAATGGAACGGTGCGTTTGGAAAAATTCTAAAATTTAGATTAATGTGAGTGAATGCATCTGTTC
Source organism: Schistosoma mekongi (assembly GCA_034768735.1). Taxonomy (NCBI): domain Eukaryota; kingdom Metazoa; phylum Platyhelminthes; class Trematoda; order Strigeidida; family Schistosomatidae; genus Schistosoma; species Schistosoma mekongi. The sequence continues at coordinate 41,968,560 of CM068308.1, read as the reverse complement.
TGTGCTGACTGACTTAATCAACTCCATTCACCGTTTTTTGTGGAGGTTTAAGAACTGTATTCTTTAGTTCTTAGAACAAGCTCGATTTTGTTGGAGTTGAACTAACTCTTGATGGATGTAATGTAAAATATATCAAGTCAAGTGTTTAAGGTATCTGTTTCTATGGTCTGTTGACAATATCTATCATAACACTCAAAATAAACTTACTTAGTAATATCTTAAACTAAACTCTTGAAAGCACAGTAATCAGTTCACTGATGACTAACTGCAGGATGTTCCTGAATTTTTAGTGAGATATTGTGATTGGTGGAGTTCATACTTGTCGGGAGTGTGACTGTTATCATTAGTGACAATGGATGATCGTCGCGCTGTATCACGAATCGATGGAGGTGGAAATTCTACTATTCAATGGCTTCCAGTCCATTGGTGCAGACGGTTAATCATTCGTCGTAAAACCTGAAAGTAGTGTCTCCGATTCGTTGGAGCAATCAGAAATACGCACTACTGAGGAGTTACACACAAGAGCCGAATGGCTGTTCAGTGCTACCTGGTTTCCAGTTGTATCCATCCAATATCAATCTATGACAAACACAAATAAGCAAACTGTTTTAACTAGTGTCAATTGAGATTTGCTTTAGATGTAATTCACAGGCCGTGTTTAAGTACGATAATTCAATATTAGCATAGATTGCAGAAACACGTATACTTGTAGTTAACAAATTAAATGCAACCTGTTATCTTTGCACTTATTAAAACGAACAGACACTACAGCAAGTGAAGTTACCTTAATTCCTCAAAAAATAATAACTATCAATCAAATGTCTGTAATAATAAAGATATGTTAATTAGTACTTTATCAAACTAATTGTATGTTATGTTTGCACAACCGAGCCAAAACAGAAATAGTATGAATTGATTGAATGGGTTGAGCATATTAATTAATAAATACATATGCTGCTTGGTTCATTTTCTAATAGTTGTTTAAGTTTATGTCAACAGTGGCATTTCTTTGTGAAGTTTGTGAAAACTATGTTGTCTAGGCTGGTAATGATGGCTTTGTAATCAAACAATTCAGTTCACAGAGCATAATACATTTGGAGTCCACCCCTCATGCTACAAATCTTTTGCATCATTTCATGGTTGAGATTTGAAGTTTAATAGAATAGTTTTGGTTATATTGCTTTTTCTAAGCTGGTTGGTTTAACTGTAGAGTGTACATTATTGTCCTGGACGACTTCATTGGGGCAAACGTTTAATAGAATTGAAAAAATTGACGCTGATGTAGTAGTCCAGAATGGCAATGCTTTTCAGTTAAACCATGCAGCTCAGAGAACATAGTATATTAAAAACAATCACTGATAAATAAAATATACTACGAAGTTGTCCTATCTTAATGATGTGTAGAGCTTTCAGTAGACTTGTTTGATATTCTTTTCAACGGTTAACCAAGCTATTGATGAATACATTTCCTGTTTGTCTGTCTCTTGAATGAATGTTAATTGGCTCCCTCCTTTCAAATGTGTGCTATTCCGTTGATGTAATTGTAACTGCTTATCAAATGAAAAACGAATAAACAGTTTCTAGTTTATAAAGTATTCTGAAACTATCTTAAGAAAGCTATATTGGAGTGATTCGATGATTACAGAAAGTTTTTCCATATATATGCACATACTAGGGCATTGCTAAAGACATAAATGAATGTAAGTGTCAACGTTTTAGAAGATTAAAATCCTATAAGTAAAATATTGCTAAGTAGAAAACGAATAAATGATTCTTGGAAGTATTCACCAGTGAAAAATTAATGTTTAGTGCTTGAATAGAAGAAAGAAAGTTTAAGCTCACAAACATTTCAAATATAATTTAAAAGTATTTGTATGTTTCTGTTGTGGTTATTCTGAATTGATACTGATTAGTCTGTGTATTCATTTGTGTATACTAATAAGATTGGTTAGATACAGCCATAGTTCACAAATCAGATTGTAGTTGATTAGTATAATTCAGAACTCTCATCTCATCCCATCTGATTCACGTTAGCCAGATGTACGTGCCAAGTTCCAGTATGAACTACAGTTGTATTGAAGGAACCCACTCAGGATGGACATATGGCAAAGGAAACTAATCAGTCAGTTTGTAACATTACCCACAGGATGACATATTTAGATTACACATTTACACCCTTGAACAATTGGGCATAAGGTAAATGAGTAGATATTTGACAAGAATGGATTGATGATGAAAATCTCAACACTGAGGCATAGATAACATATCAAACTGACAAGTCTCTATAATCCACTTGTTAGACACAAATCCTTTCTGCTAGATGTTGTAGAATAAGACTAAACAATCGTCTAACATTTCTCTACTTTCCGCTTCCAGATGGCATAAAGTAATAATAAATATGACTGAAAATAACTGAAATTGAATATAAATTTTACATATACACATTACCTACAAACTTCTGCTAATTTAGTTAGCAGATATAGATCTACAGCAAATAATATTCATACTTCTGTGTTGACAATCCTAACTGAAATTACGCAAACATATAAACCGTCTTTTAAAGTAAATAAAGAAGCGAAGACGTATTATTTAGAGGACAAGAAACTGAGAAGAAAACTAAAGGGCATTTGCATTTTAGATTAGTTCTAAAACTAACAACTACGAAAAATACAAAAATTGTTTGTAAAAATGTACTTCATTCGAAATCTTCCAGCTTTATCAACATTATGAACGACTCATTCAGCAACTGTTATTGGTAGTATGTGTTTTTGTTTTTATATTCATGACTAAATATGTTCAATCTTTAAGTAGATGCTTCAAATTAGTCTATAGTACTTCATTTTATTTAGTATTCGTCAGTTTAATATATTCTTATCTCATACTACTAATAATAAATGTCTCGTATTGCCCACTTAACATGACACTAGCTTTCCAAACTTTAAGTTTATTGGATAATACATCAGTGTTTGAAGCCATGAGTACTAGACTGGAGTTTCAATGTGAAAATTAACATATAGTTGCATCAGTACATTCATCGGATTGATTTAAAGTAGAACAAACATATACTTTGTATATGTTTGTTAGTTATCATTTAAAACTTCTGTTATGACGCGAATGAAAAGGAGGAAGAGGGTGATGATTTTGGTTGGTGGACTCGAATACCAATAAGATGCGTGCCTAGTTAAGAATATGCGATTGACCTAGGCCCATTCACCCCCCATAGGCCGACAATAGGACAACCAGAATTGAGAACAGGAAGACTGAGAGAGTGAGAACCAGACCAAGGTCCAAGGTCCTATTATATTTTAATCATGCATTTATATATACATAAAACCAGACCACACAGTAAGCCAATCGGAAATCTGACATTGATACAGAACAAAAGAAATAGTGGTAGTGAATGGGGAGAACTTGTACACAATTAGGTAGACGTAGTTCGTAATAATAAACAATACACAAAGAATCAATACACTAAGCGAGAGAACCGGGCAAGGGGAACGTAACAGTCATAGAAATAAAATGTTAACACTGTCCACAGTTATAATAAATGAAATAATGTTATAAATCACAGTTCCCGAAGATAGCCAATCTTCATTAGGTGCCCAGTATATCAACTTCATATTAAAGTCGTTGTGTCGGAGTCAATAAATTGAAAATCATAATTTATCGAGTCTGCCCCTCTGGCTATCAAGACCCCTACACCAAAATAATACCTCGTTAAAAGATTGGTAACTATAATAGTTTTACTGCTTAAATTGTGCGCTTTTCACATACTCATCAATTATTGTCTTATGTTTCCCTCCTAATATGCTGGGCACCGCAAGAAGATTGATTATGTTCGAGAACTGTGCTTTAGAACATAATTTCAATTATTACAACTGCGAATAATGCAAACATTTCATTTTTATGACTGTTACGTCCCTCTTACTCTATCCTCCCGTTTAGTATATTTACTCTAAATATATTGTTTCTTATTATGAACTACAGTTAATTGATTATGTACAAGTTGTCCCTATTCACTGTCACTATTTCCTTTGTTCTGCATCAATGCTAGATTCTTGATTGGTTTTCTGTGTTGTTTGACTTTGTATATATATATATATATATATATATATATATATATATATATATATAGAGGCATGATTAGAATACAATATGATTCTGATTCTGCTTCTGTCTGGTTGGTACTTCTATCTTCGCCTTAGGAGCAAGTGGGCATAAGGCAGACGAGCATTTATCAACTAGGCATACCTCACTGGCGTTCGATAACCCGATCAGTTTTCTTTGTGTCATAACATCTTCCCAAAGTTTTGTAACCTTATTATGTTTATACTATCCCAAACACTGTTCACACTCTCGCCCCCTTCAATTCAGCCTTTGATGCATTTTATATTTCGAGTTAATAATTGGTCTAGTATATGGTACATAAAAGCCATTGTTTTACTCAATAAATAACTCGGTTTTTAACTCACATTCCCCAGTGCTTATTCCTTTTATTCATACCTTTGAAGGGTGGGGGGAAGACTTTAGTTACTGAAGCATCGTGCTAGCCTATCAAGGTTTGTTAAGTTTACTAAGTTGTATTTATATCACAAGTCCTATTGATCAGTTTTCCTTCTACAACTCCAAAGCTATTTCATAAGTAGTTTATTCTAAGTACAATTCTACTTTTTAAGAAATATTTGGTTCCTATAGTATCATATATGCTTTTACATGTTTCTTTCGTTAGACTAAAGAATAGACTGTTCTTTTTTTTGTTTTTACAAAACATTTAACTTTGTTATCTTATTATTCTAATTAATACCTAAAGTAATAGCTTTCATTCAAGTTATTATGTAATCACTTCATTCTGTAATTAGCTTATGTCAGTCAACATTTGATTTTTCTTTTTTAAAAAAATATAAAGAAACTAGTTTTACTCACGTTAACATTTAGTATAATGATATCGATGAAAAGTGAAAAAGAGAACAACAAACCAATTGATTATCAGACAGAAAGAATTAATGATAGACAAGCATATGAAGTAATGTAAACTACTTAGAAGACTTTGTATAAAAAAAAAGAAATAGAAATGAAAAAATTTGGAACTTTCTACTAAGTCTACTGTCAAACATTGTTAGTAGTAGGTTTACATATAATTTAGTTGTCGGTCTATCGAAAAAATTAAAGCAATTGTTATAGATTCATATACATTTCAATATTGTTATTGTCTTGTCATATTGACATTTTGTTTAGTTAAGATGATTTGTACTAAGTAGGGAAGTTAAATTGTCAAAAGAACATAAATTTAAGTGTTGAGAAAGATTCATGTAAACAGTTGATAAATTTACGTGATATACTATTACATATGGTATTTAATACATTAACTTTAAAAGATTACATAACTAGATGATGGCTTCTATTTCAGTAGTATCAATATACTTGGTTTAGTTCATTATGTATTTTTTTGATTTTCATGTAAAATAAACATTCACTACTGTTGAAAACTATAAGTAGAGTATGTGATGAAACATTCGATGTTATGAATTTGATTGTTATGGTTAGATATTTAAAATCCTTATAAGAATAGAATTTATTATTGTGTTGTCTTGTCTTTTATTGAACCTTAAAGGATAGTTTCAAGATGAATTTTCCTTGTCATTATGTTCAATGTTATTGGCTCAAAATTAGACTGATAAATCCACATTCATTTAGTAGACCACAACAATCTATCTTTATTTTGTAGCATCAATATACATTGGACAATGAACAAAGATACTAATTTGGCTGAATTAAATGTTCTTTTAGGTTTATCACCTTCGAATTGTCATTTTAGTAACAAAGCTTTCTTCATTATATTTGATAACTACACATTATATTTCTTTTTAATTTTATATTTCAGTAGGAGTTACAATGGATAACCACGTTGTATCGTCGTTTTCAGTCCTTATTTTAAAGAGTTTATTCAGACATATCTTAAAAAAGAATCATATACATTACAGTAGAATATAATTGGTTCAGCTGATTTAGATTCTAAACTACGAAATGAACACATTCATAGAAACATCAAATAAAATGGAAAACATTAAATCTAGGAAATTTTTATTCATGTTGTTATTTCATATTTTTCTTATCTCTGCTGAATCATCAAAGTTCTGTTTGTTGTTACTGTTTTTTTTCTGAACTGATTTTCCATTTCAATATTAACATGGAACATTTTCAAAAGACCGAGTGTATATGAAAAGCCCAGGATAGAGTTGGTTTCACAATGCTGGTCGGCGGCCAATGATCCACGTGCGATAACAGACATTGATCGATTGAATGAGTGTATTTGAATGGAAAAGCCACTTGTTCTCAAGCTTATAATTTACAATATTTCTCATAATTGCATCTATTACTAAAAAATTACTTGATTAAAGGTGGTTATTTTACAGTGGATTATACTTGAGTTGTTGTTTGCTATCATCACAAATTGATGTTGGTAGAGTACTAGAGAATACCAGGGAGCTATGAACATCTATTTTGTCCTAACATGAGTCCTCTTGGCAGTGTACACCCTAAGTTCCGTCAGAAAATCAAACCGAAGTTCATCAGGTCCGGTAACGAAAGCTTAACCATCTACACTACTGGTTTGTACGGTGCCCAATCGTAGAATTACCACTTTCATTCCTTGTACTCGTCATATATTGATGATATAACGTTCTTGATGAATCAATGGTGCCTTCCACTGGTGAGTCCATACTAAAATGAAACCTCTGTTCGTTGTTTCCAGTTTTCGTTGTCACCAATCCGTAATCAATCTGTGACGAGTGCAAACACCCAAATAATATTTCTTGTTTGAGATTTTGTTTTGATCAACTAATAGTATCCACTTTTACTCTTTCTATTGATGCGCCATCCAGTTGACGCTGAGTCCTGTCTAAGCTAACATATTTATGGTTATTTGTGAATGAAACGAAATCTAAGAAAATCTAGAAAAACGTTTTCTTATGTAGGGCATGATCCCGAGATCTTTAGTGTATGCATGGAAGGTTTTGGACTGAGGTTCGATATCGTCTATTCGCGCGATACATCCACTAGCTCAGTTGACAGAAAACAAAATTAATATCAATCTTCTCTTCATCTAAGTACAGACGAAAGTCTAATTTGTATAGGATGATCTGATTCTAAAGACATGTCAGTAAAACCAGTGAATAAGTACACAATATATAAGTACATATTCAGTAAAAATGTCCCTAGAACAAATGTTACAAAATTATCATGTTGGAATAGGAAGTATAACGTTTTTGCAGGTGGGGAATATGAAAATAATGATAAGTGGGAGTTTGGCGCGAAGATTACAAATTCGAATTTTTACAAATAAATATAAAAAGTAGTGGGGTTACCGATTAATTCTTGAAGACCAACCATCCCCACTGTAAGTAGTAACCACCACCACACAACTGACCTCTTACAACCCCTGAAAATGTTACATAAGAATGTAAGGCTTACTATAGGAGAAAAAAACAAATACCGTAAGTACGGATTTCCTGGTGATTGCAGTTCAAAGGGACAAAGGTTAGACAGTCAAATGTTTGTCTCATCCTACTGATAAATTCTTAAGGTTTAGAGAATTAAGGTGACACCTCTGTACCTTCTAACAAACTTAGGTCCAGCGAGATAAGAACAGGTTACCTAAGCTATTTCGCGGAGCCCCAGCTTAGCTAACTAGAGGAAAAAGTCCAACGTCAGCAAGAAGTGTTTAATTCTAATGGCGGTCAGGCAGACAGACAACAACCACACATCTCATGCGTATATATACAAAAAAAAGAAAGCGTCTTGGAATGTCACAAATAGCGTACTGAAATAAGCAACGAACCAATAAGATTTAGCGTCTTACTATGTGGGAAACACAAACTGCAGGTGAAAAAGAAACTTTTTGGCGTGAAAACGAGAAATTTAAACTTGCACAAATAAATCACAAAAATAACAGGTTTGCCAAGAGAATTCTGGGTATCTGACATCCCCAACACGAATGGAGTGAAGTTTTTCTGAATTTTAATGGCTCACGTTGATCAATTACAGAAGATAATTGGTCAAGACAGAACAGAAAGAACATGTACTAACAACAAACATAAAGAAGAACCAATGCAGGTGGCTAAGAAACAGTAAGTTTCTACAAAAATAGGCAGAGAAATTTAGGAAAAGTTCCAATAAAAAGTTGAAACAAACTCTTGTAAGTCAAAATCTTATTATCAGGCAGCTCTATCCCAAAGGTGATGATATTCGAATGACAGTCATTTAAATTTCAAAATCTTTATTAATTGGAGAGCATCATGCTTCCAAATTAACCATTTAATATAGAACAACATACACCTAAATGTAATAACAGATCGACTGGGTATCCAGCTGAGTGCAACATGTTGATTCCCTATGATAAAACGACTAATTAGGTGGAAGTGACAGAATGGCTTGCGTTAGATACTCAGTGCATATTCTAATAATCGTCAAGCAAATGAATTAAAATCCTATAATAGCACAATAACAAAACATCTGAAAGGCACAGAACAATTAATTAGTACCTGTAAAACGTGTTTAACATGCAACTAAATTGTAATTTTCTTAAATTTGCTGATGGAATCTGGATTAACTGTTTCATCCATTCTATTACATAGTTTTTAATAACTTCTATCTCCATGATGTTACTTTTATTTTTCTAATCGTATAGTTTTATTGTTATCTAACTGTTCTCAACTCATATTATTATTAATTACTAATTTGTTCTTCTTAAATCTTCATTTACATATTAGATCTGGATGCAAAACACCCTTTAATGTTACTACCTATACTTGAATCTTTACTTCACTATAATTACTTATAAAAGTACCATATTAGTTTAATACAAGCGGTTTTATGAATGTTGTTATTAGAATAAGTTGATTGTGATTGTCACACATTGATATTGGTTACGTATATCTAAAAATCAGAGGGGGAGCATCGGACAGCTATTTCGTTTTAGTAGTGCATACCCATGACTCAGTCCCCCCTCCCTTATACGCAGTCAAACCCAAGACCCTCAGATCTCACGACGAGCCTTTGTATGTATGTATGTATGTATGTATGTATGTATGTATGTATGTATGTATGTATGTATGTATGTATGTATGTATGTATGTATGTATGTATGTATGTATGTATGTATGTATGTATGTATGTATGTATGTATGTATGTATGTATGTATGTATGTATGTATGTATGTATGTATGTATGTATGTATGTATGTATGTATGTATGTATGTATGTATGTATGTATGTATGTATGTATGTATGTATGTATGTATGTATGTATGTATGTATGTATGTATGTATGTATGTATGTATGTATGTATGTATGTACAATCAACATAGAACCTGGCACATGTGTGCATCGGTTCGACGAGCCTTTAGCCAATGATTAAATGATCGACATTTCACTTTCCAGAATTTTTGATGAAGCTCGATGATCATTCTTTGTCATCAATGATAACTGTCTTAATTCAGACGAGTTTGAACTCCACCAGTCACAACATCTCACTTAAAATTTAAGAACATCTTAAAGTTAGTCATTAGTGAAATTGATTGAATAACGATTGTATAAAAATGAGACAAGTTCCCTTAATCCTACTCAATTCTTTGTGCATAATTTAATCAAATTTTGAAAAGAAAAGAAGGAAGTATTACAGGTAAATTAAATTTGCTAGTGTGTACTTTAAACTTCAATGAATTCGTCAATCTAACAAATTCTTGTGATCATTGATTGGTATAAATGCAAATTACATAGAATGAGATAACTTACTTACCTACGTTCGTTACTCTTCAATGAGGAGCATAGGCCGCTCACCAGGATTCTCCATTCAACTCTGTCCTGGGCAATCCTTTCCAATTGTTCCTAGTTGCTGTTCATCCTTTTAATGTTTGAGTCCGATTCTCAACGCAGCGTGTTCTTTGGCCTTCCCCATTTCTGTTTCCCAACAGGATTCCATGTTAATGCTTGGCTCCTGATGCAGTCAGATAGTTTGCGTAATGTATGTCCTATCCATTTCCAACGTCTTTTTCTAATTTCTGGTTCGGCTGGAAATTGGTTTGTCCTCTCCCACAATAAGCTGTTGCTGATGGTTTCCGGCCAACCGACATTCAGTATCTTGCGTAGACAGTTGTTTATAAATACTTGTAGCCGTCTGATGATGTTTGCAGTAATTCTCCAAGTTTCAGCTCCATACAGCAGGACTGTCTTCACGTTCGAATTGAAGAGTCTGACATTGAGGTTAGTTGACAGTTGTTTTGAGTCCCATATGTTTTTCAACTGTAGGAATGCTACCCTGGCTTTGCCAATCCTTGCCATCATTTACATCTGCATCGGACCCTCCTTGTTCATCGATGATGCTCCATAGGTACGTGAAAGTATTCACTTCTTCCAGAGTTTCTCCACCAAGTTGAATTGGGTTGGTGCTCCCTGTGTTGTATTTGAGAATCTTGCTCTTTCCCTCATGTATGTTTAGGCCTACTGGTGCTGAAGTTGCTGCTACACTGGTTGTCTTCGCTTGCATCTGTTGGTGTGTATGTGCTAAAAGAGCTAGATCATCTGCGAAGTCCAAATCATCGAGTTGCATTCTGCTAATCCATTGAATTCCGTGCATCCCCTCAGATGTGGAGGTCTTCATGATCCAGTCAACCACTAGGAGGAAGAGAAAAGGAGAGAGTTGGCAGTCTATCTGACTACAGTTCTCACTGAAAATGCATTTGTCGGTTGTTCTCCATGCACGATTTTGCACTGTGTTCCGTCGTAAGTGTTCCGGATGATATTGATAAGTTTCTCTGGTACCCCGTAACGTCGTAGAAATTTTCATAATGTTCTCCTGTCTACACTGTCAAACGCTTTCTCATAATCAATGAAGTTGATGTACAGTAACGAGTTCCACTCAACTGATTGTTCAACGATGATCTGAAGTGTTGTGGTTTGGTCTGCACACAAGCAATCCTTACGAAAACCAGCTTGTTGGTCTCGAAGTTGAGCATCCACTGAATCTTTAGAATGAGATAAACTGTAATATAATTAATGACTATATGGAATATTTAATAGAACTTTACTTCATGTATCAATTCAAGCAATTTAAGCTAACAGTATTAAAACAAGCAAGATGATGGTCAGCAAATTATTCAAGTATGAGAACATAAAGCAAATTAAATTAGACAGATTCATTTTATGAATAATATTAACTGAATGGAGGTATAATCAATTTTAGCTTTCTGAAGCATAAAACAGTTGTATATAATAATGGAGCTAGAATTTACTTCTTTTATCTTCAGAGTTTTGCTTCGTTTTAGGTTTAAACTACTGCTTCTTTTGGAGTCTGAATACTTATTCTAACTAGACAATCAATCAACCTGTCAGTGCCTGTCACCCCCTGTGAAGCATAGGCCGCCGACCAGTATTCTACAACTAATTCTATCCTAGGCTTTTATTTTCAGTTCCTTCCAAGTGCTGTTCATTCTCTTAATGTTTGCCTCCAATTTCTGACGAAATGTGTCGTTTGGTCCCCTCATTTTTTCGTTTACTCCTACGATTCTAAGTTAGTGATTTCCTCAGTATATTCCCTATTCACCTCCAGAGTCTTTTCCTAATTTCCTTGCTGGTGGTATCTGGTTACCGGACCCTGAGTATTCCACGCAAACAGCCGTATATAAATATTTGTATCTTTTGAACGATGCTTCCCGTAGTTTCCCAGGTTTCAGCTCCATACAACAGAACTGTCTTTATATTTGTATTTAAACTTTTGTCTTTCATGTTGTCTGAAAACTGGTTTGAATTCCATATGTTTTTCAGTTGTGGAAATGCTGCGTTTACCTTTCTAGTCTTGCCTTTACATCTGCATCAGATCAGATCCTTCTTGTTTATCGACGATACTGTTTATGTGTGTAAAAATGTACACACGTTCCACAGTTTCTGCGTCAAGTGGTTTGGTACTTGTTTTGTGTTTTATGATCATTCTTTTTTTTGTGTATGCTGAGGACTATTGGTAAAATGGCTACTGCTACACTATCTGTTTTTATCTGCATTTGCTATTGTATACGGCACAGAAGAGACAGCCATATCATCTGCAAATTCCATGTCATCTAGTTTACATCCATGTTGTCCATTGTATTCTTTACTTGCCTTGACATTTCATAGTTTTCATCATCCAGTCAACTGTGAGGAGAGAGAGGAAGGGCGAGAGTAAGCAGCCTTGTCTGACACCAGTCTTTACTTCGGATGAATCTGATTGTAACTAAACAGTATATGATAGTGTAATTTCGAAAACAAATGATTACTATATGAATAAATATATCTACAAATGAGTACAGAAATGGAAATTTCTAAAATGCATCTTTCTACGAATCACCCAAAGGCTGTAAATATTTAAAGACTGTAGTAACTTGGTTTTCAAATGTTTTCTTGCTAATTAAAATATTTTCTGTAATCTTTATGTACTGATCACTTTATATTTCTCAGGTGGTTTACTCAGAACAAATCTTTACATGATATATAGTCATAAATCTACACATATCTAAATGAAGTTCTTAAAATGAAGTCAAAATATTTTTTTTTAATTTCAGTCATTAGTAATTAGCTATTCATAATATGCAGTCTATAATTCAATTCAGACGGTTATTTTTTGGAGACTGGTATCCCAATTGATTTAATATGTCACAGATTGATGTTGGCAGGATAACACTGAAAGCCAGGGAGAACTGGACATCTGTTTTACCCTAATATGAAAGTCCCCATAAGTGCACACCCTAGATTCAACACTAGGGGCTTCAGATTGACATACACCTAACCTCCTGCACAACTGGGCCAGCATTCAATGGTAGAATTCCCACTTCCATCTGGGGTACACACTTCTGAGGACAAAACAGCTGAACAGACAGTAAATACAAAATAACAGTTTTAATTAAATTACAGATGAATTCCTGTTTCTGGTATATTAAGAAGTACATTAAAGTTTTTAGGAAATCGAATGATCATAAGGTGGATGCATAATAATAAGCGTAGACTGCTAAACCTAATACAAGTAAACATTGCTAAGATGAATAGCGATAATAATAATAATGATAATAATAAATAATCAATTTTACCGTGGTAGTGATAAACTATCTACTGTCCATTCTTGAATTTATCGAATAGGCATAAGCTTTTAATTGCTACTGCTTCATCAAATCATAATGGATTTACATTCATTTGTTTGTTGATTACATTAAATGATGAATGATTACTAATATTACGACAGCTATCATTTAGATGTGGAGTTAATACACTATTTATGTCTATGATGTCACAAAATATTATGGAATTCTATATACATTTACTGTTTTTTTCATTCATCTTATAATCACCAATGACTTTCATTGATATAATTTCTTAAAATGTATGCAGCCATTTTGTCAAATCTTCTATTACAATTATACTCTTCACCTTAAAGATTTTCAAACTTTAAATAATCATATACTCATCACATTTTCTCTAGCTGTCTGTTGATTAACCTAATTCATATACTGAATATGTATTTCATGTTTCTTCACTTCACTTTTGATATTACCAATATTTATGACCATTTACTATGACGTTGTTATAATTCCATAACAAATGACAATTGTAATACAGTTGATGTAAACCAACAAAACAGGAATGAATTCAGATTAGTCTGTATCAGTTTTTATTTTTACTTTAACTGATTTCATTAAAAAGAATTAAGTGGATAAAGTCATTATCATCTGTACAATGGGATTAACTAAGTATTATGTATTGAAAAATAATACACTGTATCCTTGACAATTGCCAATCAGAATATGGACACGTCTGCCCCACGACTATCAGTCCCTAAAGCCGGAATAGAGAAAACAACAACTACGAGCCAACCAGATACAACCAATCCAAACCAATTCTGGTCATATTGTATTTTAATCATGCCTTTATATATACACAAATTCAGACCACACAGCAAGCTAATTAGGGATTTTACATTAATACAAAACAGAAGAGATTGTGGCAGTGAATGGGGGGGGAGGTAACTTGTACACAACTAATTAACTGTAATCCATAGTAAGAGACAATATAATAACAGCAAATATACTAAACCGGAGGACAGGGTTAGAGGAACATAACAATAATAGAAATTTTATGTTTACATTACACATAACCAGAATAAATGAATTAGTCCTCTAAAATACAGTTCTGGAAGTTTTTCACTCTTCTTTAATGGTCCGACATAACATTAAGCAACTTTATATCATACTTAAATTTAAAATTAAGTAAACTATGGATAATTTATACCTTCTCATTACTTATTAAACAATCTCTTTAGAATATAGTCATCATTGTAAGTCAGGCAACTTCATCAACTTTGCCTAACTAATAGTAAAACTTTCATTAAAATCTATCTAAGAAAACTCATCATTATCATAATTAAAAGAAAGAAAAATAAATAAATGAAAAGTTGGTAAATTAGATTCCATTGTCATTGATAAGATCAACAGATTTTCTTGAGTGCAGAAATAAAAAAAAACTCCATAGAGAGTCAAAACCTATAAACAAGACTAATTTTATTTCATTTTGATATAGCACTATCTTATCTCCTGTGGTTTCATTAGATTTTGTTTTGTTTTTCTGAGATACAATGAGAGAGAGAAGAGGGGAGAAGTGTGTCAGAGATGAGGGGAAGGCAGGAGGTGAAATATACAAAATAAAAACACCCATTAGACGATAACTATTACAACAATTGAAAATGAATACATATCTGATTGGTTAGCTAATTTTCTTCTTCTTCTTGTTCTTCTTCATCTTTTTTGATCCCTTCAGCTACATTACATTAATGCATAGATGATGTGTATCAACATACTAAATGAAATAACAAGATATTTCTTTATTACTATTTAACCTAAACTATACACTACACATTGTTTTTTTTTGGTTAATATGGTTAGTTAATTAAATTGATGTTTACTTAATGAAATAATTTTATCTTATGTATTTGTCTAATAAATCAAAATTAATTTACCATACATATCTAGTAATATAACCTAATAGATAAGTATATAAATTCGAATTAATCTGAAATTTTCATTTTAGATTACTAACTGAATTGTACACTGGTAACAAGTGAAATTACAAAATATTAATTCAACACTTTCTATTCATCTACATTAATCCATAATACACTATTATTATTATTATTATTATTATTGTTACTAGTCAAGTTACAATACACAGTGAATAGAATACAGAACAAATTACATCTGGTTACTATGTTTAATGTGTATCTATAAAGTAGATCAAACATTTTGTATAAACATTATCGTTTAATAAAATCATCATCTATTTTTTTTTTGTTTTGTCACCAAGTAATTTAATATTACGTAATTTCAATTGTTATTTTTATATCATCTATAGTTGAATTTGTAGAACAATTTACAGTTTTTTGTTTCTATATATTACTAACTAAAAAAAATAAAAGTAAGTAAACATTGTTACAATTCAAGTTGTATAGTTTATTGTAACTGTGATTTTCTTTTTTTTTTTTGTTTTTATTTTAACTTAAATCTATCTACTTATTTAGTATTCAGTAGAATTACATTATGTCGGAATAAATTACATATGTTTGATGATTCTTTTTCTTCTTCATTTTTTTTTTCTTGTATTTTCACTTATGCATATATTACATAACATATGGTTAATTACAATTGTATAAAAGACAATGTATTGTAAACATCTATGAAAATGCTTAACATTCAATGTATGGAATGATAATCATTTTAATAGTTTAATATAACCAATTCTTAATACATTGAATATATATTGTTCATAATAATTTCATTATAGAATGAAGTACAAATATCTAACTATTCGTTTACATATAATGCGTATTTGTATTATACGTTCTTTTATATTCTATCTTGGAATTAATATGATTCTACCATGGAGAATAATGATTTCAGTTAACGGTGTTAATACAGGAAGTTGGTAAGTTAAGAACAATAATTGTTTTTTATTGCATTTCATTAGTTGATCAGAGAGATTACAAGTTATTCTTCTTAAATCTGTTGGTTTTTGTATGATATTGAATTAAGATGATTTTGTGTAGATAGTTATATACTATTGGAGTTCGTCGCAGAATAAAGTTGGTTGGGTATCACTGGAAATCAGGGAGCATTAGATAGCTGTTTTGTCCTAGTATAAGACTCCACAAACAAACTCAAGACTCTCAGGTCTTACGGCAAGCACATAATCATCTACGTCAGTGGTCTGAGTGGCGCCGATTGGTAGAATCTCCATTTTCGTCAATCTGTGATATGTGGTGACGATCAACTACTGCCGTTCGTGAGAGTTGCTTCACAAGTCTGAACTCCATCAGACTCTCATGGAGTGGGATAGTTACTATGACTGACAGTGAATGGTCGTCAAGCTATTACAAACTGTTGGAAGTAAGAAGTAATATTCAGACAAAACTTTCCATTAGACTATCATATTATTCTATATCCAGACGAAAGGTGAACACTAGGATCCAGCTGAGTACTATGTCGAGTGAAATATTTGCCCTGAATTCTACTTACTAGCCACAATCTAACGTTAATCATACTTTAAAACTATTTATGTATCGACACAATCCTTTCTATATTCATAAATGATAACAGACACTGATTTATTTCAATTTATAAGCAACATCAATAGGAAGATACAACCACAATCAAATTATATTTACATGTTTAGTTAGGCCATAACTGTGTTTTTCTTACCAAAAACAATAAAAGATTAACACTAGGTTTATTTTAGATAAGTTGAACTTATTCTACTATCCAACTTAACTCTGTTGTAGTATTTTGTTTTCTTTTACCGATTATTTTAATTGCATTCTATTTACAACATGTCCTTAATCCAGTAGACGGAATATATATATTTTCAGTTTAAGGAGTGGTTTCTTCAAGAGATTCTTAATGCCATAAAAGATTTCTATCTTTTTTGTCCTTCTAATACACCTTCTTTTAAATGAGGCCAGAGCGATAAAGTTTGTAAAAGACATTGAATCTGTGCTGTATATTGTTACCACTTCTTCAGCCACAGACTACAGGCAATTGATTTCGGTCAGTGTTTCATGCCAATCTAATTGTAAATTGTAATATATATTATAATATAGGTGGAATAAAAGAGTTTATCTTCATATTCATAGCCGAATAGATTGATCATTCTGGAAACTATCCGAAATATCTTGGTTACGTAATGTGAGAAAAGATTTATTAAATTAAACAGATTAAGAGCTATTTAGAAATAAATCACCTAAATATCAATAATTTAGTTATGTAACGTACCTAAGATTTACTCACGTAGTTAGCTTGAAGATACTGAAAGAGATGGCTAGTTTAAAGCACATTTAAAATGACTTGATGACATAATATTATAGTAAAGACAAACTAAACAAAGATCAAGATGGAATTTCGATCATACATAAATGAATACACAGTAACATAAAATTAATCACTCTTACTATCTGTTACCGTGATAATTGAAGGTAAATCACTGATTCATTACTGGATGAAACAGTTAGACAGTAATAGTGAATCACAGAATAGTAGACTTTTCTTATGTTTTGATTATTTTTAAAACATTTAACTTGTTTATTACACATCCCGTATCTCGAAAGTATTATGCAACTGAATTAGAGAAAACGTTTGGTCCTCTGAGAGGTAGATTACTTGGGATGTATCCACTTAAAGTACCTCTTTCATATAAATTGTCAAATGTGGTTAATGAAAATATGCACTAGGTATTTATATAAATATTATCTGAACTGTTAAACATGGTGTTGTTTATACTAGGACTGGTATTGTAACATGATGTGTCTGTTTTATAGTTGCTTTGGTTATGTGATTAGTTACCATTAATCATTTCATATTTTTAATTTTATTCACTGTTTGTAGATCAGCATCTCCTTACTTTTAGTCATTTATGGCTTAACTTCTTAGTTCTGTAATTAAGTGATTTTATAGAATCATAATCATAACTTATTGAATAATGTAAATAAAAGTGAATATATGATCTATTTGACATGAAGTAACTGGTGGTGTCAACTAATTTTTCCGACACATAGTAATTCTAGCGTTAATAACGTTTTACAAAGTCACTATTTCTGTTTATCTAAAAATGAATATAAAAATGGACTTTTCTGACGTTTCGACACTTAGTGTAGAGCATTTCTTCATAGAGCAATATATATATATATATATATATATATATATATATATATATATATATATATATATATAAAGCGGCTTACACTAAGTTGTGAAACGTCAGAAATTACGATTTCTACTCTTTCATTTATTATAAATATACTACTTAATTCTATAAACTTTTTATCCAAAACTCAATTTATTTGAAGTTATCAACTAATAATGTGTATTAAGAGTCAGGTTCTGTTGAAGGTAATGATACTTGTGACTATTATTTTTAGTATTTTCACGAATGAGATTATAACTCTCTAGTAGAATATAGATATAAGTACTCGACGACTAATAGTCAAAAAATAGTGGAGTAAAACGGAGACTGGTTGTAATTGAGTGTTGTGGAGATTGTTGAACGTCAACTTGATATCATAGGATGGTCTAAATTAGACTATTATTGATCACTGAGAAGCACGGGACATCTGTCTCATTCTTATATTAGACTACTCAGCAATTCGCATCCATGACCCAATAAAGGACCGAATATAAGACCCTCTAGCTCTGGGGAGAATGCTTTGCCATTAAACTGCAGAGTTGTCTAGTTTTGTAAATTCATGATGCGTATTGCGCAACCTCATCTATTACCATCGGTGGGTAGCTGCCTTACACCCAACGTAAAATTCACTGGTCACGTCTTCTTGCTAGAACTTCAGTAATTACCTCGAAAAGTTAGTCACTAGTGACCTAACATTGATTGTGATTGGTTGTTTCAGAGATTGTTGAAACTAAATGTTTTCTTTAAATTCCTTAAACAAATGCAGTGGAGCATAACAATCTGTAATAATTAAGGTTATCTTGTATATAAACAAGAACAAGTTTATCTCAGTAGCTTGGTGAAATCGTTACAACTAATGAGATTAGGTATGCTGTTTTTGAACTGTACTGACTTATGAAAAATTTTCAGTTGTCAGTTTATAAATAAAAGGATTCATACAGTTAGAATTCTATTTCCGGTAAACGCGAAACGTTGCAATCTAATGACTGTATCTGAAAATTAAAATTCTCATACATCGAATTCCATGTTAATGCTTGTCTCGTGATAAAGTCTGATGATTTCCGTTATGTATGTCCTATCCATTTCCAACGTCCTTTCCTAATTTCCTCTGCACCTGAAAGTTGGTTTGTTCGCTCTCATAGTAGACTGTTACCGATGGTTTCCGACCAACGGACATCTTTCGTAGACAGTTATTTATAAATACTTGTATCCTTTTGATGATGTTTGCAGTAATTCTTCACGTTTTCAGCTCCATACATCAGAAGTGTCTTGACTAGCCCAAATCACTTGACATTAAATACATTATGATTTTGTTTTAAATGTTTAAGTACTTATTTTAAGAGACTCTATAATGAAATATTTTTTATGTATTACTATTTGAGTTGGATTGTGACTGGCAATTGGAATTCCGGGCGTCCGTTTCGTCCTATTTGGGATTCGTCGGCCGCATGTACCTGTATCCCAATGTTAATGTTCAAAGTGGGATTCGAACTCAGTCTGTTTTGTGTTGAGCGCCACCATGTTCACCACTAGACAGTCACACTTGTGCAGCGTGCACATTGGTATTAGGATGAACTTGTATATCCCCCCCCGTCGATTTGTTATAGACTGAAGCTGGTCCAAAATACGATGAAACGAGCGTCCTAGATTCCACTTGCCAGTTACAATCCAACTAAAATAACACTTGTGAATAATTTGCTATATCGAGGAAATCCACTCAAGATGCACATATATCAACAGTGACTGACCAGCTTCAATTTATAACAAATCCACGGGAATATACAAGTTCATCCTAATATAATTTAAATTGTTCTTACTAGTTACTTACACAATGAAAACAAAATTTCAAGAAAAACAAAGGAGTGAAATAACTTGTCCGCATATTCTTCTTTTAAGTTTTATTCTGTTTGTTTTTTTCATTTTCACTTTGACTTAATTTAGTTTCATCTATTTATCGAATTATACAACTTCAATATGAATTAATTATTTATATTCAGCAGGAGATCTTGATTATAACTAACCTAATCTAATCTATTCATATGGATATACTAGACATTTTAAAGATAAACAACTTGTTTTATTATATGTTTTCTCAAAGAAGTTTTACAGACCACACAATAATTCAATTAAACTGTCAAAATGATATGAACTCATTCCTTTAGTTGTCTTTCATCTTCTTGTTTAATAAGTGTTTATTGATAAATGAAAAGAAAGAAAGACAATAACACAGTATGAAAAGACCGGCTGGGCTATCAAGTGTTTGTTTGAATAAAACAGAGAATGTCAAAAAATTTTACATACATTACTTCTATTCATCAATTTACACATCCTTCGCGTTCTCTGGTCTGTGTCATTTATCGGCTTGCTTCTCTTGATTCTCCTCTATTCTCCTATGTATTTTAATTATGCTTTACTCTTTGCCACCTCACAACTCACCTCATACGCTGTTTACTAATTCTTTTCAATTTCCCATGACGCTCCACTACCTACTACTTATGAACGATCTTATGAGTAGTATTCACCACAATAGTAATAAGAAAATTGTTTCAATAACGTTTGTATAGAATTTTTAGAGTTATTGATTTATCTTAGAATTTTTCATTAGGCATGATTTGTTTTACATCTATTCATTTTTAAATTATGTATATATTTATGTAATCTAATTTGTTTTGTTTATTATAAAAGATGTAGTTAGACGTTAATTTACATTCTGGAAGACTGAATGTGTTCAGTCAGTCATTGTCTAATGGTAGGCATATATATATATATATATATATATATATATATATATATATATATATAAAGGAGGAAAACTACATCAACAATAACAATCATAACAAAAATTATGGTTGAGAAATGAATCAATCTAAAGTTAACTGAATAAATGTTGATAATGACTTTGTTTTTTTCCCCCCCCCCTTTCAACGTTGGTCATATGTGGAGAAGTTAATCAACATTATTTAGATAAAGTGAATTCATCTATCAATTGATACTAACGTTTTAGCTAGGTATTTTCTTAATTGTAGAAAGTTGAATTTGACAAAGACATGATGATCTAGTTTAAAAGTGTTTTCATATTCATAATTAAGGCGTTATTTGATAATCTTGAAGTATTTCTAACAACTACTGATCACTGATCAATACTGACTACTGATCAATAAATGACTTAATAAATATATTTTGTACTTCAAGAACCTACTTAACGCTTACAAAACTAATAGATATTGGAATAATTTTAATAATTTAAATATTCTTACTTACTTACTTAACTGCTCCCTTTACTCCTTAATTAGGAGCATAGGCCTCTCACCAGGATTCTCCATTCAACTCTGTCCTGAGCAACCCTTCCAAGCTGTTTCCGGTTGCTATTCATCCTTTTAATGTTTGAGTCCGATTCTCAACGCAGCGTGTTCTTTGGCCTTCCCCATTTCTGTTTTCCAACAGGATTCCATGTTAATGCTTGTCTCCTGATGCAGTCAGATAGTTTGCGTAATGTATGTCCTATCCATTTCCAACGTCTTTTCCTAATATCTTCCGCACCTGGAAATTTGTTTCTCCTCTCCCATAGTAGACTGTTGTTGATGCTTTCCGGCCAACGAACACTCAGTATTTTTCGTAAACAGTTGTTTATAAATACTTGTACACTTTCTCATAATGTTTGCAGTAGTTCACTACGTTTCAGCTCCATACAGCAGGACTGTCTTAACGTTTGAAATGAAGAATCTGACTTTGAGGTTGATTGACAGTTGTTTTGAGTCCCATATGTTCTTTAACTGTAGGAATGCTGCCCTTACTTTGTCAATCCTTTTCTTTAAATCTGCATCGGACTCTCTTTGTTCATTGTACTTCTAGGGATCAGTCCAATAGTACGTATTACCAGGACGTAAAAAAAATTTAAATATTCGTTAAATCATAAATTACATAAACAATTAAGGAAGATATGCATCTATGGTAAATTCGCACCAGGTGTTATAACATTACACGTAATGTACTTAGTTGATTATATTTGTTACAGTATGATGTTGATTGGGCACAACTAAAACTTCGGCAGTGTTGGACAGCTGTTTCATCCTGGTGTGGGATTCCACCCCTTCATAGGGATGCAACCCATACTATTCGTGACTTACAAAACCCTTAACCATCTAAAACATTACGCTAGCCGATGTCTATTGGTAGAATTTCCTCTTCCATCAACTTTTGACGTAATGCAATGATCAGTCAGTATTATTGGAGACAGATGTCTCGAGGTCAGTAATTGACGAATACAGTTAATTAATCCTAATATCTATCTTCATAAAAACCACCTCATTTCGAAGATGGTATTCATTCAAAACGGTCAAACCATGATGATTATGTACATGAATTATTGAATAAAGTATTAACGACTAAACTATATGTTTTATAGAAGTCAGTTCCTTATTAAAAATATCCTTTTGATGAAAACTAATGACTATATTCGTGAATCCCTTAAACAGCATAAATAATATTTGGATACATCAAAAAAAGTATTTAAAAGTTATAATATCAATGTACCATGGGTACACAATTTTAGGTTAACAGTGAAGTGCATCATCAGATACAGGAGGTAACAATAAATAATTTCTTTGAGTTTCTACCTGACAATTATATTCATGATAATAATCAAAACTACCTTAATACATAACATAATCAGTTAAATACTCTTATATTGTAAATCTACTGTTGTCATATACATCTTGAATGACAGAAATGTAAGCTCTGACCAATTTTCGAGCTGTTTACTACTTTCTTTAGTAGAAATCTGATTCTCAATTGAGACTAAATGATAGGGTTTGCCTATAATTTCTCAGAGTTTTGCTGTTTAGAGAGGCAGATGACATTATCTAGTTTTCAGTTTACCATAAAAAAATTATTTGATAGCTGTTACGCTCATTGTTGTTATTTTGTTTCCCTACAGTACGAAGTAAATTTTATACATGTTTCCGTATCTCGAGCCAGAAAGATTTACACTGATGATATTTTTCAAAATGCTGTAACATCATTAAAAAGCACCTTGTCTGAAATAGGTTATCTTGGGGAATTTAGGAAAAGGTGTCACATTATAAGTAGTTGTAGGAAACCTTTCAACAATTGTTAATGGCAAAAAATTATGCTTTATCCCTGACTTTACAGAGAATTCGATTGGTAAACTAATGCAATAGAATATATTATGCCTCCATACTGCACAGCATTTGTACTGTTCTCTCTATAATGCCTCTGCAAGTGACGGAAAAGGTTCTAAGTTCAGCCACTTCCTTGTACATCTATAAATTCAATTATTCGTTTGAAGACAGTTACATGAATACGATGGCCTAGTAAAACTATCGAAGCTTTATCAAACAATCTACAGCATGGTTAGGTAAGGGGCAATTTCTATTTATCATCAATACCATGGTGTCTTACTTAAACTACATGAAACAAATACAAGAGTTTGGCATTCAGTGCTATATGTACAGTACTAAATAATTTTTATAGACTTGTCCTCTTTCAGGTACTAAGGATATCTGATGCAATAGCTATAAGAATTTGCTGATTATAGTTATATATAGCATTCCTTCAGCCTGTTGTTTTTTTCCAATAGCCTTCACTAAGCAAGATTATACTAATTGCGATGGATTAACTGTTCTGACGAAACATTAATGTTTATAAAATTGTTTTCCCGATTGTAACTTATATAAAACATACACACTTAGAAGTTTTGTAGAAAATTTAGAAAACCCATTGGAGACTAACTGAAAATAACCTTAAGTTGCTGAACAATACTGTAAGTGGATACATCATGAGTATGGGTTATGTAGTAGATTTTGTCGTAGTATTCTGGAGAATAATTAGATACAATAAAGGCAAATGACTGCATTGAGTTACATAATGTCGTATAGAACTTACGATGGCATATAGTTTATGCATATTTACTAGACACCCAATCAATCAATGCCTGTTACCCCAAGTTGTACATAGACTGCCCACCAGCATTCTCCAGCCAACTCTGTTCACGGCTTTCCTTTCTAGCTCTTCCCAATTGTTCTGCATTCTCTTCACGTCTGTTTCCAATTCCCGACACAATGTGTTCCTGGGTTTTCCAAGGTGGTGCTTGTCATGTGATACAGTTTGATGGTTTCCTCAATGTGTGTCAAATCCACCTCCAGCGTCTTTTCCTAATTTCCCCCTCGGCAGAAAGTTGATTAGTTCTCTGCCACAGAAGGTTGTTGTTGATGGTATTTGGCCAATGAATCCGAAAAATCTTGCGCAGACAGTTGTTTATAAATACCTGTATCTTCTGAAGGATACTTTTCGTAGTTCTCAATACAATTTTCATCTCCATACAACAGAACTGTCTTCACATTTGTATTATAAATTTTGACTTTAATGTTGACTGAAGTTGGTTTGAGTTCCAGATGTTTTCCAGTTGTAGAAATGCCGCTCTTGCCTTACCAATCTGCGCCTTCACATCCGAATCAGACCCTCCTCGTTTGTCTATGATGCTGCCCAAATATGTGAAGGTGTCAACGTCTTCCAGAATTTCTCCGACAAGTGTAATTGGGTTAGTGTTTGCTGTTTTGTATCTGAGGATCTTGCTTTTCCTTTTGTGTGTGTTGAGGCCTACTGCTGCTGAGGCTGCTGCTATATTGTTGGTCTTCATCTGTATTTGATGTTGTGCATGAGATAAAAGAGCTAGGTCATCTGCAAAGTCCAAGTCATCTAGTTGCGTCGATGTTGTCCATTGTATTTTGTGAGTGTCTTCAGATGTTGAAGTCTTCATGATCCAGTCGATGACCAGTCGGAAGAGGAAGGGCGAAGTAAGCAGCCTTGTCTGACACCAGTATTCACTTCAAATGAATCTGTGAGCTGACCTCCATGCACGATTTTACAATGTAGTCCGTCGTAAGAATTCCGTATGATGTTGACTATCTTCTCGGGTACGCCGTAATGCCGTAGAAGGCTCCATAATATTCTCCTATCCACGACCAGACACTAATGATTCACTATTATTCTTTGACTACATCGAAAGTTGGTTATACTTCTCATAATGTCTCATTTCATCACCTTAACACCATTTCAAGCAAATTTAATAATCATTATAATACTTAGCCTTATTATTCAAATCTTTTTTAACAATTTGTGGCAAGTAGTAGAAGTTAGTTGGTAGTAAACTTTAGATTTGTTACATCCTAGTGCTGATTTTTCACCGATCCCAAAGTATAATCTTTGGGGAATTGATGTTTCCAACGTGACTCACACCAGCATCAGATAGTTCTTATGTTTAATGTATGACTAATAATCCATGAAAAAGTGATTGACTTATTCAATGCAAATATTTATACGCAACACAATCTTGTACAATGTTATAGTTGTTGCTGTCACCGTTATTAAGATTACTTCACCTTTGTGATTACGAACAATTTTACCATCCCATTTATTCTATTCTATGGCTATTAGGGTCAACTATAATATTTCCGTTGACTTATTATGAACTGAAGCTGGTCAGTCTCTGTTGCTACATGTGCCTCCTCAGCGAATTGTCTCGATATAACTGTCAATCATAAGTATTATTTAAGTTGGCGTTTGGCACGAAACGGATTGAGTTTGAATCCCAATGTGAATATCAACATTGGGATGCATGTACATTCATCCAATGAGTCCCAAATAAGACGTAAAGAACGTCCTGGGTTCCACTTCCCAGTTTATAACTGGCAACTTAAATAATACAATTTCATGGTTGTTTATTTTGTTGATATCGTTGTTTTTTGTTACGATTATGCTACTTATTATTGTCGAGAGTAAACAATAATGAGAAACACTCTAAATGATTGTTTTGTCTAATGTAAGTGATTAAGTGTAAATAATCCACTAAAATTGAATAAAAGTGCCAAATTGTCTTTTCATTTGTTTCACTGAATTAGATTACAGCTACGGAATAAACTCCCTGGACTTAAATATAACAAGTAATAAATGTGATTTATTTTCACCATCCATTCACCTTAAGACTTCCTTGGCAGGCCAGTATTAAGATTTAAATAGCTACTACCAATTCCTTTATAAAAGGAATATAGTTAAAGGGTTGTTCTTAAAAGTAACCATATTGTTTCTGAATACTCATTCAACAATGAACTGAAATTTGTTCATAAAATTTTAATCGGAAATAGTCACCCTACAAAGTTCATACAAAAGCACTTCATGTCAATAACTACATTTCCACAACCAATCACAGTTCCAAAGAAAAACTTTTCTACTAATTTTCCATTCAGAAGGGAAGATCTCAGCACATAGAACAGTCACCGACTTCGGGACAGCTTGGCGTTGACCTTTCCTACTGAAAATATGATTATTACCTAGTCTATTAAAGATTGCTCTATAAAGTAAGCTAAGATAATAGACTACCTTCAGTCACTTCCAGCTGTAGAACATACTTTGAAGGTAGGGAAAGGATATTGTCTAGAAAATTCGCATAGTGTATATAGATGAATGTGGCATTAAATCGTTGCGAATTACTTAATAGTGCCATTGGAAGACACGTCATAAATGTCATTTAGTGAGTCGCAATGTGGCGTTCCAAATAATAAGTAGGTAGAATAACGCCATACTTCTTCCTTAAGCAGAAGTAGTTTTCACTCATCGTAGTGATCTGAATATATGTCGACACAAGTAATCAATGGTGTACTTACCATTACTATGACGAGTGCTTCCCTACTATCTCCCCGTCTTTCTTTTCCTTTCGTTTTTCGTGTTCTTGATTTTTCTCAAATATCAGTATGCCTAAAATTTTGGCGCTCCGCTTTCCTTGCTCTGCCTACTGTCATTGTGGACATTTGTTATCTTTCGTTAAAATTGTTGCTTGTTCATAACAAATCTTTCGATGTTTAGCATAGTCCTATTCATCAAAACATTTTACCTCCTATCAGTTTGGTGTATTGTTGTCAAATACCGTTAATAGCCAATAATAATGATTTTCACCGATTTGTCTACACTTATAATAACAACGATTGTCTTTCAATACCCGATTACGTCATGATCTCTGTCTCTCACTTATTATACTTCCCAATAAATTTAACTTTTCATCATGATACTTCTTTACTATTGAAATGAAATGAATGCTAGGTTTGTTACATTAAACGCTACTCTTGCAAATCAGCATTTTACTTATTTACACGATTTTTTGCTTAAGTGGAAGGATTTCTCATTACATTAGGGTGAATATCAAAGACCTGAACATGAAAATGAATAAGTTATGTTTGCTTATGATAAATGAAATTCCTAAAAAAATTCTGCTTCTCTTGCCCTACTTCATTATTTTGGTCAAAGAGTTCGTTAGTCAAAAGTAGTCATTTCAGAAACGACTATAACTTGACAACTACAAACATAATCACTCCATAAATGATAAGTTGCTAATTAAGCCTAAGTATATGATGCAATATTATTGATTATTCGATACTTGACCTTACCTAGACAAAGCACCATATATCGAAAATGTATCCAGGTAAACATTAAACTATCTGTAATAATAAATGCTAGACATATATCTATTGATTTCACTTCATCTTCACGACAGTACGAAAATGACCGCATGGACAAGACGTTGCTTTATTTAAAAATATTGAATGTGCTAAATAATATATATATATATATATACATATATATATATATATATATATATATATAAATTTCAATTAACTATTTTCACGTCTTTTGGTATCATCGACACAAGTTAGTTCTAGACTGACTTCTATTGGTTGATATTTTATCTCCTACGTATTCGGAGACATCTTATCAGCTATTTATTATTGTAACATTCATGTAGTGCCCCGTTAGATACTAATTATAGACGATCTTGTGAACAGCATCCATCACAGTGGTTACGGTGCAACTAGAAATTACAGAATTTCTCCTAAGTGACTGCGTTTTCAAATTATTAAATATGCTGAATAATATAAAGACAAACAATGAATACATGAAATGTTTCTATCCTTCAGTGATACATATCAATTAACCTTCCAGTTATCGAACTCATTAACTACAGAGTATAGCTTCATTAAATAATGAATATTTCTTACTTTAATCAATTCTGTAACAGTTTTCTTTTAACATTCATTCATAGTCGAATAATAAATGAGTATTGATGGTTAGGCGTTCGCGTCAACTTGAAGCCCCTGGTGCGGAACTTGGGTTGCGCACTGCTGAGGAGTTCCACACTAGAACGAAACAGCTGTCCAGTGCTCCCTTGTTGTCAATGGAATCCTGCCAACATCAATCTGTGATGTATTCAATCAAACAAAATAACCAATCTCCACAAAAATAACCATCCCAATTGAACTATTGATAAAGTGTTTGACATTAACCTAAATATAGCCTGCACGCATACATTCTAGTTCATAATAGATACCTTTTTTTATTCTATTCATCATGATACTACTACCTTGACATTTTGAACATTCTTCTTCAACTTTCAATGGTAGGTTATCAATTAATGATTAGCTATAATACGATTAGATTTTTTCCTATTAAATGTTTCATTACAATAACCTGAACATTTTATACATTTTTCTAAATATACTTAAGCATATCAAATACGTTAAACTGTTATTATGTAATCACCTTTTCAATTAACTAGATAGATATCACTTGTCTATTTTTGTTTTACTTATCCAACTTTACAAAACTCCCTGCTGAGGACAGTGAAACATTATTTATTTTTCTAACCTAAGTTGGAGGTAGACGGGTGGGAGAGGGAGTGGAAGGAATATATAATCTTTTGTTTTTCTTCTTTTTGACCTGTAGCTAAATTTGTTGACTGACACTTTAAATAAATTAGACTGCTGTCAAACTACCCTCCCCCCTTATCTTTTTGTAGTCTTGGCAACACAGTTCGATATAATCAAATATATAGGATTACATATTTGATTAACTTATGCATATTCATATATAAGTATTTAGATAATTCAAGGTGGAAATAAGATAAGTTATAATGTTTAAAGTGTTATTACTACTAATTTTCTTATTAGTATTATTACTAGTAATATTAAAAGTTATTAGGTTAGATAGACAAGTGATAACAATATGTTATAATTAACATTATTTCTTTTATTATTAAATCAGTATGCATAAGCATTTATAAGCATCATGAAGTGATTCTTACACGATCATATAATCTACTTTTATTTATAGTAGTGACATCATAATGGTAATATGTATAGGTAATTTATTACATGTCATCTGCGATATCAATTTGTGTATAATGTATTGACCCAATAAGTTCATGATATTGGGATAGAATATTATGTATTTGAGTATCTATAGTAATCATTACTGGGTGATGCAAAGATTGTCAAAATTCAATTTGATACCACATTTTAGTTTGAGTTAGACAACCGTTGAAAACCAGGAAGTGTCGGATAGCTGTTTTGTCCTAGTATGGATTAGATTCCTTGGTGAGGTAGTGAATAAGAAATCTCATGCTAGAATGAAATAGATTTTCAACGACTTCTAGTTTCTAATGGTTGCTTAACTTAGAACAATTTCTAATATCAAACTAAAATCCATAACAATCGTAGATGAAGATAAAACAGGTATAAAATGGTGTAACCAATTGTTATGGCGATTGTTGAATATGAATTTCATATCATGAATTTAATTGAATTAGACAAGTTTTGAGAACTATTAAACGATAAAAGCAAACATATTGCGGACTAATTTGATTTAGAAATATAATTTGTCAGATCCGCACTCAGTGGTTTTTAGGTTAGGTGAATGCGGAACTTAAAATTCGTCGTCCTAAACTCCTGATGTGATCATAAATACCCATAGTAGGATGAAACAGTTGTCTAGTACCTCGTGGATCTCACTGGTTATTAACCCAGATAAGGTAGCGATATCAAGTACATTAAAGGATATAGCCAAGATTTAAATACTTTCTAAAAATGAAAATCAGATTTCTTACCACAAATTACAGTATTAGTGGTCTTATGTAATAAACCTTTACATTGTCAATGAACAACAGCTAGGATCGGAGTACTATGTATGATGCGCATTCATGAGTGTTGCATTTAATGCGTGTAAACGCTTCATAATTCTAGAGACCGTTATGCAGGTAGTCCATGGTGGCTGTCTTTTAAGACAGTAAGCACTTTTGTGTATACACTCATGTTTTATATTGAGTTGTTTGACTTAGTTTATAAGTGCATCAGTAAAAATAGTTCTGTTTCATGCTGGTGAAACTTGACACCACTAATATTATTTAATAATCTGTATATTTTTTCAAATAAAATTTATTGCAATCGTTGAAGGCTATATAACCAGGTTTCGCTAATGCATTTTGTTACTACAGAAAACTAAAATTTTGAACCCCAGTTTTGTATCTGTAACTTAGTGTATTAACATGGACTCAATGACTGGCTGACGTGAAGTAATATTTCAAAGTCATATTATGTAATAACTAATAACTGGCCTAAATACTTTGCATGGATTGGTACTAATAAATCTTTAGGTAACAGAATACTATATCTCATACGAAAAGACAGACTGTAGACTACAAATTCATTTTAAAAATACATGTAAAATTGGCAATTACAAATGATCATTGGAACTCACCTTTGGTCACATGGTACTTTATATTGAAATTTTAGTATGTTTTATAGTAGCCTACATCGATCTCCGTTAGTTGAATTAGATTCTGTTGTGTTATACCTTGCAATCCACACCCTATCATTATCACTCTATGGACTTCAGTAAAACTTGCTCATACAATTATTATGTTCATAATTGTTCATATGTTTGTGTATTGACCATCATCATCATCATCATCATCATCATCATCATCATCATCATCATCATCATCCAAATCATCATCCAAATCATCATCATCATTATGGGGAAAATTGAACAAATCACTATGTATCCATTACATTCGGTTGAATCAAGTACAAAATAACTATCATTTATTTCATTGCAAAAACAAACATGATATTTTCTCACTTAAGAATATTTTCGAAAAACTTGTATAAACTACCTATTCAACACAAAATCTGTATTCATAATCTTATATGTTTATCTATAGTATATTAGTAACTTTTGTAGATTTCAATGTCAGTTTACAATTTCCGATATGCTTAAATGACAAGTATTTGTATCAAAATGTTAAACTCAAATTTGATAGCTCATGAGTAACTAACTTCAAGTTGTTTCAGAAGCTCTAGTGAGAAATCGTGACTTGTAGAGGTCAGATTTATTATAAGTGGGATTGTTATCATCATTGACAATAAATGATCGTTACACTATATCACAAATTGATGGAAGTGGAAATTTTACCATTGGATGGCGGCCTAATAGTGAAGAGAGTTAGGCTTAGGCGTCCGCCAACCAGGAGTCTCGGGGTCGGAGTCCAAGGTAAGTAGTGACGACGAGTTGCATACTAAGATGAAACATATTTCCATTACTTTTAGGTCTTTAAAAGTACCCTACGGACAACAATCTGTGATGAATCCAAACCATAAAACATAAAATTTGTTGAAAATTAATCGCATTAACTTGAACATTGAATATTTTATATCACTTAAACTGATATGAATAAAAAATATTTTAATAAAACATTTTGACTAACTGGGTTTGCTAAATTTATACCTGACATTTTTACATTTAAAATAAACTACAATTTCGAAATGAAAGTTCATTGATGTTCTAAAGCTAACTAGAAAGTTAAGGTTGTAATGTTAACTAATTTAATCTAATACTATACATTAATCTATTAATTAACATTAGTATTGTATGAGAAAACATATTTCACGGGGGGAGAGGAGAGAACAAAAGGGATACGGAATTAGGATAAGCTTGTATTTTCCCGTTGATTAGTAATCGACTGAAACTGGTCAGTCTCTGTTACCATATGTGCATCCTGAGCTGATTGTCTCGATATAGCGATATTACACAAGTAATATTTAAGTTGGATTGTGACTGGCAAGTGGAATCCAGGACGCTCGTTACGTCCTATTTGCGACTCATCGGCTGGATGTATGTACATCCCAGTGTGAACATCAACATCGGGATGTAAGTATATCCAGCCGATGAGTCCAAAATAGGATGAAGAGCTCTTCTTGGATTCCGCTTACCAGTTACAATCCAACTTAAATATTACAAGGGATATAGTGTTTACTTGTCATAATATACAAGAATTCTACCTGAAGTATGTTAACAATGTGTTATAATTTAATGAATTAAAGATTACAGTAGTTAACCCACAGTTATAATATACCAATCGAAGTATTGTATTTATATCTATCCTATTAGCAGATTTTCAGTTATGTAATTGAAGTAAATTGTTTGATTTGTTAGACTTAATGATATTAGATAATTACTTTTAATAAATAGATTAAAACAACTAGAATAATTTACGTAACAAATAGTTTAACTTAACTAATAGTGTTGTTAGCAATGTGTACAATCAACGTAGGGTTTTTTTGAGAGGGGTGTTAAATTACACAGTTCATATACCGAAATGATTGTAATAATACGGAATTTCTCAGTTGTATTCAATTACCGTTTAAAAAGGGATCTAATCTAGGTTCTTCAAATCTGAAGGTTAAACACTCGCTGCCAATACTTATATGATTCGGTACAATATAAAAGGTTGTAGTCGATGCAAACTAGTGAAAAGTCTTATACATGAAATAGTCAACTGCCAAACGAAGGTTTATCATTGGTAGTACAGATCTACCAAGCTTAGAAATTCCTTTGTAGGCAAATAATTTGTTCAGAAATACGAAAAATATTCGGATGGTTCGAATACTGACTATAAAAGACAATTATATTCATAATTTCACTTATTACTAGTTCTTTTATTGATGTGTGTCTAAGGGAAGGTACATTAAAACCCTTGTTGAATGCACCAGATTATCATCATTCACTTAAGTTAGCAAATTCACTGCAAAAAATAATGATAACTAAAGTTTCATTATGCTAATTAAAACATTTAGAGTTTTCATATTGACCGGTTTAATTTATATCAATTTATTGAATTTATTTGATTTGAGCGATATTGGCAGAGTACCATTGAAAACCATGGAGTATCGGACAGCTGTTTCTTCCTAATAGTAGACTTCCCAGCAGGGATCACCAGAGATGATCACCGAGTCATATTACAAACTAATTGAATACCGACGCAGTGTTGAACAGGATTATGCATTTGCTGACCTGAAGCCTCTGGGGCGTAATCTAGGGATATACACTGCTGGGGGAGGGGAATCCAAAACTGTGACGTAACAGCTATACAGTACTCCATAGTTTTCACTAGTATCCTGTAAACATCAATCTGACGAGTTCAATCAACTAAAACTTTATAGTAATCTTCATAAGCCATTTAAATTCAATTATCCTGTTTATATTCCAATTCCCACTGAATTACTACATTTGACCTGATTAGCTTAGGATAAATGTAACCTTACAATTAGGGTATAAATTGAAGGAAAAGTGACTAATCTTTATGTAATTAAATCAACATTAATGGATAGTATTAGTTCATTGGATCATAAAAGTGTGACATTTTCATACTTGTGCTACTAAATTTTTTTTTATAATCTTCTATACACATTATTTCATGTTTTTGAAAGGAACAAAAACAATCGTTTGTGAAGAATACGATGGATTCATTGTATTTCAGTAGTTTTTCATCTTCTACATACAGTCCTGAGAGGATTGTTTCGATATAGCTATAAATCACAAGTAATGTTTTAGTTGGATTATAACTAGAAAGCGGAAACTAGATAGAGCTTTTCGTCCTGTTAGGGACCCTTCGGATGCATGCACGTACATCCCAATATTGATGGTCACACTGGGATTGGAACTCAGTTCGCTTCGTACCTAATGCCACCGTGTTCAGCACTAGGTTCCTAGATTCCGCCTGCCAATCACAGCCCAACTTAAATATTGGATAGAGTATTATAAATGCATACTAATATGATCCAAAAGAAGGTACCAGAAACAAAGAAAACAAAAGAGTAATTACAACTTAACTGATTGCATTATAAAAAGAATGCATAAGACAGTTGACAACACTTAGGGAGGTTGTGGATTAAGTTCAGTTATTTAAATCGAAATGTGTGATATGATAATGTAATTAAATGAATTAAGCTTAGAACTATAAAACTAGTGATGTAACTAAATAAAATGTAACTTAAACAAAAGATCTTTACTATAGGTAAATTGACGTTGAAATAATAACTATCCAGGGGAATTCACTGATGAATATACTAAAAGGTAAAATGGATAAATCTAACGAAATCGCAATACAGAAATGCATGTTGTAATGTAACTCGACTATAAAGATGATTCTACTACAACAATCAGAATAAAATTTAACACAACACTAACAAGAATATCTTCTACAGCAGAATTAGTTTGACTGTATTAAACATTATATTCTCTGTGACAATCGAAAATCGATATATACCGTTTCCACGTTGCTATCAATTCTTTGTATAAATTTCCACGTACTTACGAAAGCAGTTATATTAGAAGAGTGAAGAAAAGTACCCACCATCGATTTCATGAAAATTTATCTACAAGTCTATGATTCATAGGAGTAAAAATGTTTAACACTGCAATCACTGAACATCCGATTGACACTTGGCACCAGATTGATATTTTGGGATAAGTTAAAGTGTTTAATAAACAGGTAAACCTCACACACCCCCCCAAATATTTACCAAATATTTGAAGCCAAACTTATATTTCTTAAAGAAAAGAGTTATCAGCCTTTTATTCCGATAACTTGTTTATTATTTCATTACATCATTGCTACTAGTGTTTCTTCAAATTCACTTCACTCTATCACCTCATTGTCACTTTTGCTCAAGTTATATTCATTGCGTTACATCACTATTTTTATAGTCATCATCATCATCATCATCAGCAACGTAGAACCGGGCACAAACGCCTGTAGGTTCAAGTTGCCATACCACAATAGCACTACGAGAGTATTGAGGTAACGTATAGACAGAATACAAGAGAGAAGAGTAAGTAAAGATGTGCAGAAAATAACAATAGAATTTAAGACCTAGATGAGGTTAAAGAGTGAATACACTTGCGCCACTGTGACCGGTTCTGAGCCATATCACCTAGTGTCTCCAGCCATTTGTTGCGATCATCACGCGGACCCCAACCAGGTAGTCTACATCTACCTACATGGCTTAGACCAGTAGTCAGGGACTTCATGGACTGATGCCATGTTTCAGTTTGGCCGCCCCTAACCTTCTTCCATCCTATTTCGGCCCTAGCTAACATGGCGCGACGGGGTAGACGGTGGTCGGGCATGCGCAATACATGTCCTAGCCATCTCAGTCGATGAAGGTTAATGACCTCTTCAACTGATTTACCGTGTTTCCCAAGAACCTTTCGTCTAACCTCACTATTACTAGTCTGGTCATTCCATGGTATACGAGCGATGTTACGAAGATTCCTATGGTCAAATATCTGGAGACGACGAATATCTTGAGTTTTCATGGCCCACGTCTCGCAGCCATATGTTAAGATGGCGCGGATTGCTGCGCAGTACACCCGGCCTTTCGTTGAGACACGGATATCTCGTCTGCGCCACAAGTGCCGTAGATTGGCAAATGCCAATCGGGCTTTCTGGATCCGCGCTGAGATTTCATCAGACACCGACCCACCAGGGGTAATGAGACTTCCAAGATAAGTGAAGCGATCAACGCATTCAATTACTTCACTCCCTATAAATAATTTGGGGGAAGAAGCAGACCAGTCCTGGAGTAACATTTTGCATTTGGGAGGGGAGAAGCGCATCCCAAATATGCCTGCATTGTTACTCAACGTGTTCAAGAGACCTTGAATGCTGTGTGCATCTTCACCAAATATGACTATATCATCTGCATATTCTAAGTCGACAAGAGAGCCTCCTGGAAGGAGACTAATCCCAGAGGACTTAAAAGAAGTGAGAGAGATTTCTAACAGTACGTCTATGATGAAGTTAAATAAAAATGGGGATAAGGGGCAACCCTGACGGACTCCACTTGAGGATGAGGTTTCTCGTGACAATTCGCCATAAGCTCTGACTCGACCAGTGGTGACCGAGTAGAGAGCCTTTATAAGGTTAATGTACTTTTCAGGTACGCCTTTTAATGACAAACATTGCCACAAGACTTCACGGTCAACAGAGTCGAACGCTGCTTTTAAGTCAAGAAATACAACTATAGTTGGGCGTTGGTACATATGTCTGTGTTCGAGGACCTGGCGCAGGGTGAATATGTGATCAATGCAGCCCCGGCCAGGTCTGAAACCAACCTGGTTTTCCCGAGTCTGTTGTTCCCTAGTGTTGGTTAAACGTCGGATGATTATAGTGGCTAATATCTTAGATACTATATTAGTCAAACTGATTCCTCTGTGGTTATCACAAGAGGATTTCTGTCCCTTTTTGTAGACTGGAACAATCAGCGATCGAGACCAGTCAGATGGGATGGAGTTTAGTTCCCAGACTTTGGCTAATATATCAGTCAACCTGCACGTTAAAACTATACCACCATCCTTGAAGATATCGGTAGACAACATATCAGGCCCTGCTGCTTTCCCATGTTTCAATTTACTTATGACGTTTTCAACTTCACTGAGAGTTGGGGGACCTGTGTCAGTTTTCCATTCGGGTAGCTTGGAGATTGTGGGTAAGCTAAGCGTGGCTGGGGGCCAGTTAAACTGTTCCTGAAAGTGTTCTGCCCAGCGTTCTAATCTTCTAGATTGAGAGTAGATCAACGACCCATCTTTTTCGGAGATGATTTCACTAACTGCCGATTTTTTGATACCGGTGTCCTTAATTAGTCGGAACAGCTGTCTACTATTGCCTGCCGCTGCTGATGCTTCTATCGCTTTTGCTTTTGTTGCCCACCACTGTTCACGATCCATACGCAGACTCTTTGTCA
Organism: Schistosoma mekongi; assembly: GCA_034768735.1. Classification (NCBI taxonomy): domain Eukaryota; kingdom Metazoa; phylum Platyhelminthes; class Trematoda; order Strigeidida; family Schistosomatidae; genus Schistosoma; species Schistosoma mekongi. The sequence continues at coordinate 41,931,386 of CM068308.1, read as the reverse complement.
GTCTACGTTTCAGTTGTCGTCGCTCTTCATCATACTCCGAGCCTGCTGGAATGAGTTTTCGAGCCTCCATCAGTTCCCTAGAAGTACTAGAGATCCAATGGTCTTTCATTGGATTGGGGTTAGATGCTGATAGCGCTGATGCGTATACACCTGCTTTAAAATCATTCCAAGCTACTTCGGGGGAAACCTGTTGGTCATGGGCGACTAAATGCTTGGCCAAACCATTCCTAAATGCAATCTTCGCCTTCTCACTTTCAAAGTGATATCTAAAGGGATTGCCCGATGTAACCTTTCTGCGACCAGTAAAACGCATAGAGATACGTGCTCTTACTAGGGCATGGTCAGAGTCTAGGCAAGTGCCCCAGAAAGAGCGGCAGTCCTCTATGCAACCTCTCCAACGGTAGATGATGCCGATGTGATCAATTTATGTCCATCGTTGCGTAGATGTTGGAGGTCGCCAGGTTAAACAGTGTCTCGCCTTATGCTTAAAGTTTGTGCTAGCTAAGAATAAACGGTAGTCTGAGCATAACTGCAACAGACGATCTCCGTTGTCTGTTCTCTGGGCTGAGATGCCGAGTAACCCACCTAGGTGCTTTTCAGCCTGATTTAGTCTACCTACTTGGGCATTAAAATCTCCTGCAATAATTACTATGTCTGAGTGCTTAGCTTTCTGAAGGAGGCTAGAGAACTTCATATAGAAGTCGTCTTTCAATTCATCTGTGCTGCAATCAGTGGGGGCATAAGCAGAGACGACAAAAAGGCATCGGCGTGTGTCCCTATCTTTCCGAGTTCGTACTGAGCCATTTAGACGGACAGCACATAGACGACTGTCTACAGGAATCCACTCGAGAAGAGCCTGTTCTGCACGTACGCTTAGTGCTATACCTACACCAGCGAGGCCACGTGAGCTTGCTGTAGGGTCTCCAGATAAACGAAGAGTGAAGTGTGCAGTTCCATTGCATTGACTAGGTGAGGTCAAACGGATGACCATGCTGGGATCCTGTATGCGTGTTTCGGAGACACAGCATACATCAATTGCAAGAGATTCTAATGTTTTAGCTAAGGCAGCCTGTTGACCGATTTGACACAGCGTACGCACATTAAAAGCTCCAACATGAAGTTTAGAGCGTGGCTTCAGGAGACCTGGTATGATAATTTGGGAACTCGGGTAACCAGTAAAAGTGGCGCGCATAGAAACTGTAGGAGAAGTGTTACAAGTAGAGACCAGAGACGGAGAACGTGTTTGATCATGAACAAGGTGAACTCGAGTGCTATTAGCGGTATGAGGGCGGTTATCACTTCCCGGTTGCCCACACCGTGGAAGGGTCATTCTTGAGGAACCTGAAAGAGAAAGAGGATTAGGGGAGGTCGTGATGACCTGAGAGTGTGACCGCAGTGTCCAGGGGACAGCTGTTTGAGGTCGGTCGAGTACATCAATTGTTGCTCCGGTTGTCGGAAGGGGGGGCATCGGCCTCATGGCTTCCGAAGGAACTCGGCTTTCACCATGAAGCGTCATATTAGTCCTTCCAACTTCCAGGGCAGAGTTAGAATGGTTATAAAGATTTTTATTCGTAAGCTGTTTTTTTAGCATGGTAGTTGTTTTACGGAATGGGGTTGCTAACCCCATGCCCAACCCTCCTCCTTTATCCGGGCTTGGGACCGGCAGAAACCCTGTGGGGGCTCCAGGCGGAGTGCTAAGTCTAATTCATTTAATTACATCATGATATTACACATATTGATTTAAATAACTGAACTGTTTTATGCATTTTTTTGTTATGTAATCAGTTAAGATCTGACAACTGTTTTGTTTTGTTTTGTTTATGATATCATATATATACATATATTTTGAACATTCCAGCTAGCTTTCATGTCTAGAATGCTGAGGTGAATGAAGCCTCAACTAATTTTATCCTCATAAATATGTTAAACTTTGTCTTTTTAAATATTATCAATATATGTAATAAATTTTAATGTTCAAGTAAGAAATCATCATCTGTGGATTTCAGACTTGTCGGGGGTGTGACACTTATCACCGGTGTCAATCGTTATTCTTTGCCGTTTACCACAAATTGATGGAAGTGGGATTTGTATCACTGGATACCGTCCCAGTAGTGTATAGTGTTGGGGGTTAGTCAAAAGTGATGACTTTGAGTTCGATCTTTCTTTCAGAATTGAGGGTGTACACTGCTGAAAAGTTTTATACTACGAGTTAACAGCTGTTCATAACTCCATGGTTCTCATTGGTGTTCTACTAGTGCCAATCTTTGATGAATCTAATTAACTAAACTTAATTCCAATCTCTACAAAAGCACTTCAATTCAGACAGTGTAAATTAATCAGTCCATTGTCAGTAGGGTAACTTTAAAAGAACCCATTATAAAGTCTAAAAGCATTTAGTATAGTGAAATAGCAAATTGTCAATAAATTAAGAATTTCTTAGGATGAAATACCATCAGGGGAATTTTTACTCTTCGAAATATGCCTTTTGACAATAGTAAACATTTTAAAATAGTGAATTTGAAGCTGAATGGCCTAAATTTACTATTTATTGCAGAATAGATGTGATTTATTTGTATTATTCTTTCCTCAGCCATGTCGGAAGATGTTTCTGGATACAGCTAAGGAGAGGACATTACGAAAAATCTATGTACCTGGCCTTATATGAATGGGTAAACTGGTAAATTTACATAAAATTAATTAGTCATACCAACTTGTTTATCAATCGGAGGTATATTAGTGAGCAATTCCTGATCGTTATGCAAAAATTTGTTTCAAGAAACGTCTTTCTAATAGACCTCACCACGAAATTTTCGACTATATCACTCCTAATATCACCCTTTAATTCAAGGTTTATATATAACGCTTTCTTTTGGACAGTGTGATTTATCTGGGAGGAATGCTTATCTTTCATATTGTTTAAAAAAACGCATAGGCTATGAATTTTCCAGGAAAAATGGGTCTTAGAAAGATTAGCTTTCTATCTATACAAACTGATGAACAGCCTCTGCGGTATCCTAGACACTGGGAGAAGATTGAGTTATGAATGGTGTCGTGACCTTACTATATCTAGAGTAGGATGGAGAAGTATTCCGGTTTTATACACCTTTGATCGGTCATTTAATACAGCTATTATAGAACGTAATACTTATATTATGTTGAATTGTTTTAGTGCAATTATGTAATTTTGTTTAATATTTTCTGGATGTTTGTATGTTGCTCTTCAATTTAAGTGATTTGTTTTATTCCTTTTCATGTCAGTTAAATGTTCAATAATGTATTCGCTATATTGAATAGTCATCAGTCTTACTCCTTTGTCGAGGTGAATAACTAAGATATTCTAATTCTCTTAAATGGATTTTAATTGTTTTTTATATGTTCTGTGCTTATATGACTCATAATTATTAGTTTCGTTTACACGAAATGGTACCACAGTTAAGGTAATCTCAGTCAAGTTATCATACTGTAACTCTACTAGCACTGTTAGTACTAGAACATATGATTGATTAATAAGATTTTCAAATTCAATTTATGTGGATAATTGGTAATGGAAACCACAGGCAGTAGGTTGGTTGTTTTTCTTATGATTGTGGAATGTGAAAGTTTTAGATCTTTAAACTAAATGTATTTTTTTTTCGAATGACAGAATTTATAATGTTATTTTGTTGAAAACACCATTTAATTGATTCTAGATATGAAGTAGTGAAGACAATTTGTAACGTATGGAGTTTATGGAGCTTAAAAGTAAACTCCCTAGTTGAAATAATTACCATTCTTTGCTATGTATGATAATGTAAAGATGTAATTAGAATACTATATGATATACAGCCTTATATTGAATGAAACTCTATTCTTAAAATCAGTAGTATGAGAGCTAGATTAGTACGTGATACGACACATATGTTATGGATCTTAATATATGTTTCCGTGAATTGACATAATACCTATAAAGATGAACACTTCATAGTTGCAACGAAAAACTATTGTTGGTAAAATTCAGAAATGTCAAGAGTTAGATACTTATCATCAGGTATTATTAAATGATTGTAGACCTACATGAATAATGGACTAGATAAAACATCAACTAGTGAATATCAACATGGTGATGTAAAAGTTTTATGCTTACATTGATAACTAACGGTCCAAACATTAATCTTTTAGTAAGTTATGGTTATGTACTAGTAAAAGGATTATAATAGCAATGCTAGTGATGGGTTAACATGATACTCCTTAGCCATATGTATGGAAAATAATGGTATATCATATAAGATAGATCTTTCATGCATTTTAACAGTACAAGAACAACTAGGTTTGTAGAATAGAATGAATTCACTACACTTCATGGGTGCTCATCAGCTGCAAACGGCCTAAATTCACATTTATTATTATTATCAAAACAAGTTTATTCAACTAAGGGATCTCTTTCCAACGAATTCATTAGTTGTAAGAATTTTGATTAGTTGTCATGTGAAATAAGCTTTGAATACCTAGTGTTTTAAATAGTCAATTAATAATTGTAGGAAGGATGGTGAGTTTTGCAAAACATGAAAATTGCATGATCATTAGGGTGGGGACAAAGTAATTGTGATTCTCATTAAATTGGAGTGAAGATTAGTGGATTAAAATCGAGGAAATTGGGTTGGGGACAATTTTGTTGGAATGATAATATGATGATAATAATAATAATAATAGTATTAATAATAATAATAGTGATAATAATAATTATTATTATGGTAAACGTGAATGCAGATAGGAATGAGATACGAAGATGAAAGAGTGTGTTAATAAATAAACAAACACATTAACAAATCAAATAATATCAAATGCTCAATTAAGTCCTTGGTAAAGAAAATGATCTCACAAGGTGTCTTCGTATGCACACCTCAGGTTTCAAATCGTGAATCGCTAGAGTTTCTGCAATGTAATGTGGATTCAGACATAGCCCTCTTGATTTATTTGATTAGATTTCACAAATTATGTCAAATGAGGAGTCTGAGGATAATTGTCCTGAATCTATTGTATGTTGCAGGATAAAGGTAGTGATTAATCTACTCAGCCGTACCAGGATGTAAGACAAACAACATTATACTTCCCTTGATCACTCGATAACAGTGTTATGAAACAGAACAAAAAGACAATAAAGATAGAAAGAGAATATCGTTTGTTTGACGAAGTATATTTAACATTTGACACTATTAACCTTTGTGTAACTGATTAGAAGTGGTGTTTACTGTTTATTGATTATCTTAATTGAACTGAAGACATCTACTACGTATCCTCTATCAATTAAATATTTGGCTATAACACAAGTAATAATTTTTTTTCTTTTAAACTTAGGTTTTATGGAATATATTCAGAAAACCTAGTAGAAGCCCTTCTTTCCTATACCGAGAATTTGAATCAATCGGCTTATTAGTATCACTGAAAACTCAATACAGTTAGAACAATTTCATACAAAAAGACTTCCTAATAAATAATCGGTTTATGTTAATGAATACTTTATATGTGAATTACCGAAATTAAATAAGGCTTTAAGTTGGAATTGTGAGTGGCTAGCGGAATCCAGGAAGCGCGTTCCATCCTATTTTTGGACTCATACCATTGGGATGTAGGTACATCCATCAGTGAGTCCCAAATAGGACAAAAAGCGAGTTCTGGATTCTGCTTATCAGTCATAATTCAACTTAAACATTACATGTGATTTATAGCTGTATCAAGGTAATCCACTGGATATGCACATATAACAAAAGAGGTTGACCAATTTCAGTCCATTACAAATCGACAGGAAGTTACAAGCTCGACTTAATTTAATTAGTTTTGTTTATATAATTGTTTCTTGGGGGGGGGGCTTAATGACTGACAATAGTTGTTATTAATACAATGAATTTTGTCTCATTGTAGTACATCACTATCATCCAAATGTATAACAGAAGTCAGCATTTTATTGTATCACTTAGATTAATGTACTAACATAACTCTTTCATTTATTTCTAATTCCATTTTAGGGTATTTGATTTATTAATGTTAAGTCAATTGAAAAAATTGAATTCACCATTAAAAATACATGAAACCTATGCTGATCATGTAAAAGATACACTTGAAAACAAGAATATGTTGTATTCTACAAATTTTATAAATCTATCAAATCGTAAATCAATTAGAGCAAGTACTTCTAATATACCAATACATCATTATGAACAATTTCCAGTAAATTATAATCAATTGAATCAACAAAGTAATTATCTAGATGATGTTATTCATTCATTTCTATCAAGTAATACTGATTTAACTACACATGAAATAGGTATATGTCATACATTATCTGGTTTAACAAATAATCAACGTTATATTTGTTTACAACATTCTGGTTTAATATGGGCAATGCTTGAAGGTATACATTTAAGTATGCATGAATGTGTACATCAATTTAAACATGAACAATGGAATTGTTCAGCAGTTAATTTATTATATCGTACTAATATAAAATCATCAATTATACCATCAACTCATGGTTTAGAAGGTATTTTACAACGTGGTAAGTAATTTGTTAATAAAGTTATTTATTTATTACGTAATAGAATAATACAGCAATTCAATAGGTTTTTTAGTTACTCAGTAGTTATATACAAACTGGATTTAATTGAAATCTTTGATATCACAAATTGATCCGAATCAAACAACTATTGATCAGCTGGAAACACTGGACAGCTGTTTCGTCCTAGTATGGGACTCCTTAGCAGTGCGCATCCACGACTCCATTGGCGATCGAACCCAGGACCCTCTGGCTCCGCGACGAACGCTTTATCATTGAATCATTGAGTCGGCTCCTAACGGTTGATATTTCCAATTCAGTCAATTTGCGATACGTTGCGCGACCTCCTCCATGCTATCGGTGAGTTACTGCCCCACGCCCGACACGGTTGAACTCCAGTAGTAAAGCGTTCACCGTGAGGCCAGAGGGTCGTCGGTTCGATCCCACCTGGGGTCATGGATGCGCATTGCTGTGGAGTCCCATACTAGAACGAAACAGCTGTCTAGGGCTTCCAGGTGATCAATGGTTGTTTGATTCAGATCAATTCGTGATGTCAAAAATTGATTGTTAACTATCTCCACAAACCCTTTTAATTGAAATCATTGAAAAATATAACACTTATAGATCTACTTCATCGCATAAACTTGGTATGGAGATGTGAATCACTTAGATGAACACAATGCAGTTGCAAAAGAATTAAAACGTTATTGATATGATTGTTTATTCATGTATCAACTATAAAAAAATACTAGAGAATAAAGTTGGGGAGAGTATGGATACATTATTAAAAAGATAAGTAGCCTAAGTTATGTAATAATAAATACAAGTAAATAATATTGATTAACTGAGTAAAGCTCATATAAGAATAACTAAATATTATCATCGAAAATGTTACATAACATCTGGAACTTGGTAACTAATGTAACCAGAACAAAGTATGCTTTACAAGATTTCCCTTTGTATACATGTATTGGTTTAAATTATTTTATTGCAATCACTTCAACAAAGTGTAATAAATTTAGATCTGCCCGTTTATTGATTTTTATGAAGGACGTTGAAACGTCGATGGTATGTCCACTATTAATTAAGTGGTTAGCAAATTCCACTAGTTGAAATCCTTTGTATTTTCACAATCAGCTCATTTGACACATGTTCGTAAATGCGGACATCATCTCTTCATTAAATCCTTCTAATATATATGCTTCGGCAAGTACGTGCAGGTCAGTCAGTTAGTCAGTACCAACGTAGAACTCGGCACCTACGTACACCAGTTCAAATTGCCTTGCCCAATTAGAAAATAGAGATTAAATTATCAGACCGAATCCTAGAGTAGTGGAGGTAGTAACAAAGTCAGCATTAGTGGTAGGAATTAGTGATTGATGATACGATTTAAGAAACTATAATTCGGTAAGAAGAAAATTATGATGAATTTCGAAACTTGGACTTTGGAGGAAGACAAAGAATGGGTACACTTGCGTCATTGCGAACGATTTTGAGCCATGTCATTCAAAGTCTCTAACCATTAGTTACGATCATCTCGATGACCCCAACCAGATAGTCTGGACCTATTGACATAGCTCACCCCAATTGTAAATGACTTCATGGACTAACACCATGTTTTGGGTATGTACGTGTAATTGGTATACACCATTGGATGTAACATAAATCTGGAATTAATCCGCTTATGTTTGCAATAAAGATCACCCAGTTCAAAATATAGATACTAATTTAGCATCCGGATTGATATGTCTCAATATGACCTTTCTTCTTCTGAAATCAATGACTCCGCTTATTTCATCTTCCTCTTCTCTTGAAGTTGAGCTATAGACAGACAGGTTTTTCCTTGATGTTGATTTGACATCATGAATTGATCTGATTTAGACAAGCATTAGTCACCAGGAAGCACAGGACAACTGTTTCTTATTTTGCATCCATGTCAATATCATGGACAGAACCCAGGACTCTCTGGCTCTGCAGTGAACGCTTTGCCATTAGACCACAGAGTTGGCCCCCCAACGGTTGATATATCTAATTCAGTCAATTTGCCACTCTTTTTCTTGACCTAATCCACTGCCATCGGTTGTCTAATTCAAGCCAACTCAATATTCGACAGTTTCCACAACAGCCAATTACAACTGTTTCCTAATCTTTACGTATTTGGTTTCCTTTACTTTAGTCTTTAAAAACTTAGTCATGAGCTCTTGTGGATAACGACAATGTTTCTTGTGCTTTAAAAATAATTTACATAGAAGAAAAACAAATACGTCAATTTGTAGATGTTGAATGTGTAAGTGTGAGCAACTGTTAACATGCAGGTTGAATAGTATCAATCAATCAATCAATAGATGCCTATCGCCCTGCTTGGAGCGCGAGCTGTCACCCAGAAAGGTTTAATAACCAACGAACATTTATTTATTGATAACAGAACAACAAATAACTTATTTTTTAAAAAAAAATATGTTACAGTAGTCAAGAATCAGATCAAAACTGAAGCAGATGACAGGAACGTTGAAGCCTATATTTGTTTAAATTCAACGGCTTATTGTATAATTGATTATATATTACGTAACATTACTTTTTTAATAATAGTAACAGCTTCATTCAGTAGTATGTTTAGCATAGTATGAATTTTTAGCTCTCAGTGTCTCAACAAGTTACTTTTTTCTACATGTACACACCAGTTTGTGTTCACGAATGTAGCAACACCACCATCACATTTTTTCTTGATGATGAAACTCCCCTGACGAAAAATTTGTAAGCTCATTAGCAATATCAAATTGTCATCATACAGGTTATGTAATCAAGATTCTTCAACTGTGACTATACCACAGTTACGGTATATATTTAGACAAGGAGAAATTATAGGTAGTCCACTTTTCCAATAAGCGATCTACAGTTAAGACTTAAGAATTCAGGAATGTACATCTGATGAATACTCCAAAAATGGTTGATTTGCTTTAAATATTAGTATACTAAATAAGTGTCGGGAAGTAAATATTCTTTTATAAACTCAACATTTTTCATTATGACTACTATTTTCTGTTATATTCATAATGAATACTGAAGTAATAAACGACCGCATAACACATCGGTGTATATGATCCAACTTACTGGCTTGTATCAGTCATCATTCATGATATGAAATCATCGGGGTTACAATCCGTTTTTGGTTTCTAAGTTCTTTTTTCTGTAGTTGACATTAGTTTTATTGAACTTTGTCAATGATTATGTGATAATATATTTGTACTATGTGACGAAACAATCTATGTAACACAAATTATTTAGTATCATGTCTTATACGTTTTCCAGCAAAGAGTTCTGCTATCGACTCAATAGAAGAGGTGTACCTTTATAAACGTTATGTTGAGAATATCCTAATTATTTGTAGGAAAACCGATGATGCAAATAGGTTACTAAGTGGACTGAACACCGTCCAAAATCATATTGGTTTATCCTGTGACGAGGAGAATAATAACCAACTTCCTTTCCTAGATATACTAATCAATCGGTGGGATGATGGCTCACTCAAACGTTCTGCCTACAGAAAATCTACATGGACCGGGTAGCGTATGAACTTCCATAGTTATTGTCAGATGCAGTATAAAAAGAATCTAGTAAAAGCTTTATTTAACAGGATCAATCTTATTTGTACTTATGATACTATTGAAGAAAATGAAAATCTGCTGACATAAACGCTAATGCTGAACGGACATCCAAAACAGTTCATAAATCGATGGAATTGTTGCACTATGGTAAAATCTATTGTATTTCTTGCGCCTGAAAAATTAGTCTATATCATCTTACCTTTCAGAGGTGATTCAAATAGCCCTGTGTTAAAACAAAGGCTTAGTTCAGTTGTCAACAGAATATTTTATGCTGCTTAGTTGTAATAGAAAAATATAGGGCATTGATTCACAACAAACCTAAACAGCACATAAACGAATGCATCACATCCCACTGTATCTATCAATTTACATGTATATGTGGACACACATACATAGGGAGGAACAATCGTGATCTGCATGTAAGGGTAGCTGAACACACACCTAAATTCCTCCAAAAACAAATGAACTCAAAACGAAAAATAAAAGTACAGGTCAAACAACGTTTATCGTCTATCGCTAAACACATAGTTGAGGCATGTCACATAGTTAATATCAAATCATCTTTTTGGTGTTGTATAGAATTGCTTTCAGAACGTATACTAAAGTTTGTTGAAGCCTTAGCTATACGGAAGTTCAAAGCCCCCCCCCTTGTATGTTCAAAAACAATTTATATTTTCAATTTTGATTTCTGGTATCACGAGTTGACCTGAATCAGACAACCATTGATCACCTGGAAGGACTGGACAGCTGTTTCGTCCTATTATGGAACTCCTCAGTAGAGGAGGTCGCGCAACGTATCACGAATTGACTGAATTGAAAATATCAGCCGTTGGTCTCCGACTCAGTGGTCCAATGGTAAAGCGTTTGCCACGGAGTCAGAGGGTCCTGGGTTCGATCCCCAGTGGGGTGGTGGATGCGCACTGCTAAGGAGTCCCATACTAAGACGAAACAGCTGTCCAGTGCTTTCAGGTGATCAATGATTGTCTGATTCAGATCAATTCGTAATATCAAGAATCAAAATTGACAATTAACTATCTCCACAAAACCCCTAATTGTAATTTGTACTTTCTCTCAACTTACCTTGGTAGAGTGTGACTTATATTATTCTCTTTATTATCTTTGTTCACTTAATCTATACACTTTAACTAGCTAGTGACATTTTATTTTTTTCATATGTGTATATGTGATCAGATTGTTCGAAATGCATTGCTCAAATATATCACATAGGTCTGATGAAAAATTCGTCTTCTTATTGCATTAACAAAATAAATTGATAACCTTACATATTGTTTTGATTCTATGATGTCTACATTTCAATGAGTTTTATTCTTATACTTCTCTTTTACTCCTTATCTTCATATATTCACAATATATTTACATTCTTAATAGCATCTTTTGAACACCACCCACCCCCCCCCTTAGAACTGTCATTTCTACATGACCTCATAAATCAAGTTTTTGTCTTGATATAATGAATCTTTATCATATTGCATAATTCAACTTACAAAATAATCATTTAATTCATTTATAAGTATTCTAAATTAAGTTTCAGTGTAATTCGTCTATCAAGTAATCTGTTGTTATCTATTGAACATTTTAATTCATTAAGTTTACATTAAGTGTATTATTATTTTGAGTTATTTACAACTAGTAGTATGTATGTAACTAATGAGAGTACAATAAAACACATTGAATTCAAAGTATTCTGTAGATGTTGTCAATTGTGTTCTATTAAAATTTTTGGAAACAGTAAGTTATATGAAATACTTATGTAGGTTTAATGATAATAATTTAATCAGTATTAACATTTTGAAAAAAACTGGTTTCAATGGTTTAATTTTTGTTTTAAGAATGCCATTATAACGACCATATTAATTGATTGAACAAACATGGGGCTGTGAATTGAAACATGTCCTCTGTTAGTAATCATATCTTCTTGGTTCCGGTCATTTTAATGCTTAAACTTAATGCCTTGAGACCTTACCACATAAAGTTGGAAACAGAAGCCAGTGATAATTCCACTTTAGTTTCCTATACAACATTTCATAAAGGTGATAAAAGTATTTATTGGTTGCGTTTTCTACAAAAATGTATCATGTATGTAATTTTCATTTTTTTATGATTCTTACTATTTTAATAGTAGCCATATTCCTCCTATATTATATATCTAAATTATTTAACCGGTCGTGTAATACAGATACTTTGGATCATTGTATAGGCTAAATTTTATGGGTTTTAATAAATAGGCAACAATGTAAATGTAATTAGAATGTATGTAGATCTTCCTGTTGATTCGTAATGGTCTGAAATTTATCGGTCTCTGTTGCCATGTGTGCATCTTAAGCAGATTGCCTCAATATAGCTATAAATTACAAGTATTGTCTAAGTTGGATTATGACTGGTAAGAGAAATCCAGAACTCGCGTTTCGTCCTATTTGGGACTCATCTCCTGGACACATCCGTAACTCAAACCGTGTAACAATATAAGTAGCTTGATATTTTACTTAAAAAAGGCAGCCTACTAATAAGTAGCTCAGATAAAATTGCTAATAAATGCCCTTTGGTGGAAATTCCCAATTGATTGTTGATTCAGAATTAAATACTTTAAACTAGCTTTAAAATGCTAAAACATCTAAGCATCACATAGATTCTTCTAGGATGGGACTTCTCAACAGTGCACATATAATTTATCGACTTATGATCATGATCAGAATCTTATAATATCACTACTAAATCTCAAACTTTAGGTTACAGAACGGAGATTCGTAGTTGACATATGTAACATCAACTTGATGTTACCATTGAACGCTGGTGAAGCGGTGCAGAGAGCTATATGTATGCCAATCCGATGCTTCTGTAGAGGAATCTAGGGCACACATTGCTGAAGAGTTCTATGCTAAGACGAAAAAGCTGTCCAGTGCTCCCACATTTTCAATAGTTCAATCAATATCGGATTTAATCAACTAAAGAATAGATTGTTTCTTCATCATTTTTTAAACTATCAAAGCTGAATATTTATTACAATAGTTTGATTAACAAAACTGGTTAGACTGAATTGTTACCAAAGATTCATGAAATTATTCACTCAAGTGTATTAGTACATCTATAATAAATGGATCACAATATAAACAAGAAGACGCTACAAATGTGGAAGTATCATTAACAACTCACTACTTATAAAGTCTTGTTTCAAAGTAATGTAAATACACTAATCATAATATACCTGTCAACGTTTACTTGATACTCTGTTATAGAAGCTTATATTTCTACAAACTTTTATTGATTCCCAGTATACTGAACCCACCGTAACCAAATTTAAACAGTACCATTAAAAATAGTTATGACTTTCAGTCAAGAACATTATTTTCTATTGTTACCACATTATACAAATCTTTTCAAAAATTTGTCACTTATTAATTGTAACTTAACTCTTACGTAATTGTCTTGACCATCAGACTTTTCATAAGTACTTTATCGGTTTCTTCTCAATAGATATTATGTAATCAACAGTTTGCCAACGCATTCACTTATCATCTGAAAACTTTTAATAAAGATAATTAACTTATTCACTTTCATGTCTTAATTGCTTTGTTAATTAGTTGTAAACCTGTAAAATTATTATGTAACACACCACCAATTATTTAGTAATGATACTAAATCTACTGTAAACTTATATGTGGATGTATTAGTGTTGAGCTTTGATGAAAAACTAATTGAAAAGAAATTTCTTCACCCCTCTAGTCCTTTCTTAACATTTGGAATTAATTATCGACTAAAGTGAAATCGTGGTGAGCTATACTATCTTTTCCTTACATACGACATTTTAAATTAGCAATTTTCTGGAAGGTTTACTAGAAAACGATCGTAATCTGTCTTAGTAGGTGTCTATTTCACCGTTGATCTAACTATGAAGTTATTTTATTTATGCTGACATGGGCAAACTAATTGTGTAGCAGTGTATTTTACGTGTTCCTGATCTCCCATCAGTTTAATATTCAGTGTGACAATGTTTTAAGCACTAACTGTTATTGTCATCACCGTTGCCATGAATAGCAATTTTGGCAATTAATATAGATTTCTGTCAATTTATCTATTCATAACATAATAAGTAGTGTATCCATGTCTTCATGACCTTCATCTTCTACTTGTCATTATGGCTATTGGATCAAATTAGTCAATGAGATTTATAAGTCAGTGATAATAATCAAATAGATGGATTATATTACTAATCATTGAAAGTGAAAGAATCATTTGACAATAAAAGGACTTATATACTAGTAGAGATAAGATGAGAAACAACAGGAGAGTGTATCAGAAGAATTCCTCTAATTATCAGTGTACACACCTCCAGTTTCGAACATGCATGCTATAAGAAAAATCTTATACCATGTCATACTATAAGAGCTTGAAAGATAATGCTCCTACTACTCTACAAACAATGAATTAGACACCATACGCAGTAAATTGGCTGAAATGCGTTACGCACATAGTTTACTAACAAAAATATGTCTGACTACAGTCAATATGTAGTTCGAAACATAGACAGTAAATGAAACACGTCTGTTTCTTATACTGAAGTTCATTGTGAATGGGATGTCGCTAATGGTGTACTTCATGACAGACTAGCCAGTTATGCTAAAATGGACATCTCGTTTAACAAATATCAGTTCGTCATTCTCTAGCCTACCTATAATGGTTACTCACCTAAAGAATAAATTACCTAATTCTTCGCCCCTCATATATATTTATGAATTTAGTTGCTCCTGAAGGCGAATCATCTATTTGGCCTATGACCACACATTTACCATCTTGGTTTAAAAAATATTTGGCTAATTCTCTATATGGTTTGATGTGTGATAACTAAAACTGTGGCATTCAAAATGATTTATTGTGCAGCATAAAGCTTTTCAGACAGATTTTTATCACGTTTCTTTAATATTACAGAAGTCATATATCTTCGTATAAAAAATCTTTGTTGATATGTTCAGAAGTGACGTACAGGACCTTTGGTTCTCTCATGCCTACATGATTACCTACTTCTTTCTTCATAAATATTACTTTACAATATGATAAATTCTAATGAGGCTCCACTTGATGAAACTTTATCGTTTGCTTATACTTACTATTCTAGTTCACATAATGGTTATTTTCTGTATGAGTATTTTTTAGTATTGAAAACTAATGAATAATGTGGATGTTTCTTTCAACATGAAACTTGAAAATAATAATCTCTTTACTTATTTACACCATTTTATGCTTAAGAAGAAGAGTTGAAAGGCAGATAATGTTGAAATAACTAGATTTTATCTCTCCCTTCTTCCCCTCCCCCAAATCTCCACTTCGAATACCTATTGGAGTTGCTTTGGAAAATTAGGTTAAAATATTTCATTTGACAACTATACTACTTATCAGTAGGCAATTAATAAGTGATACAATTTCGAATAACCTGGTGACTGATATATCATCCAACTAAATTATTCTATATTATTGTAGACATAAATGAAACCAATAGTTTGTTTCAGTAGTAATGAATTTATTCTGTTTACATTATCTGTATGAGATTATTAGTTTTGGCGGTATTAAAAAGAAAGTTAATAGTCAAAGTGAATTAATTTACATGATTTATTTTCAGTGATACAATTTCAAAGCTACTACCATACTTTTCAATTGACATGGCTATTTTTATGAATATTGGTAATTTGGTTGACTGAATATGTCACAGATTGATGTTAACAGGGCACCAGTAAAAATCAATGAACACTGGATAGCTATTTCGTTCTAGTGTGGAAGTCCTCAGCAGCGTGGACCGCAGCTTTCGCACTAGGAGCTTCAGGTTGCTGAACATTTGACCTTCTGCACCATTGGATCCTCACACAATGGTGGAATTCTTACTTCCATCGATTTGTGATATATAGAGCGACGATTATCTATTGTCATTGGTAATAACTATCTGACTTTTGATAAGTCTGAACTCCACCAGTCACGACTTCTCACTTTTGATTTAGTTTGATTCTGTGTGTGTATTACAATTAAGTATGATGCTCAGTTGAGGACTAATTATACAACCTAAATCTCTATTCAGGTGTTTGTGATGATTATTTTCGTTTCTTCTCAAAATCAATTATTGATGAATAAAGACCTAATGGTTTGGAAATTTATCTTTGAAATAATCTTATCACCTATTATTTATTGTTAAATTGTGACATTTAGTTGAAGTTACACACTTTTGCTGGAGTAATATACACTTGAATATATGGATATATGTAGTTTTTATTGCTGTATATAAGTAGTATGGAAAGAGAATATTTGATCCCGACATAATGATCCAAATTGACTTATATGTCAAGAACTACAAAATGTTTGGTTTTTCAAGTTTGTCTAGATTAAGTTCACCCATGAGTAAACTGAATATTGTAGGTAGATATCCAGAGATAGGCTTCTCTTAAAAGTAAGCCCAATAAATTCTTTATATGTTTCTGTTTAATTTGGTTGTTTATGTGTAAAAATTAAATAGAAGTCTAGACTGTTTGCTTGTTAACAAACGTAATATTGTGTAAAGTCAGTATTTTTTTCATTTAGGATCCAGAGAAACAGCCTTTCTTTCATCTTCATGGTCAGCTGGTGTTGTACAAGCAATAACACGAGCCTGCAGTAGAGGTCAGATGGGGACATGTGATTGTGATCCACATCGTCGTGAAGGTCAAGGTAGAGATTCTGAAGGAATATTTACATGGGGTGGATGTAGTGATCCAATACGATTTGGTATGCGTTTAGCACGTTTATTTCTGGATGCAAATGATGAAGAACATCGTAATGCTGCAGTTAAAAGGGAACATGAACTTCATGAACAAAGAATTCAATTATTATCATCGATGAGAGTTAATAGTCAAGATAAACAAAATCTGAAAAAGTCACAAAGAAATTATAGACATCCTCGTTCACTAAACAAAACTACATCGCATCAAAAACTAATTTCAGACGACAAAGAAGGGGATAAAATGGCAATTAATCAAGTGAATAAATCGAGTACTGTCCTTTCAGCTAAGGAACTTCAAGCGGAAACATTACAGATTATTCAAACTAAAGCCAGAGCACTAATGAATTTACATAATAGAAAAGCTGGAAGAAGAGTAAGTTAAATTCATGCCATAATTTAAACTTTACATAAGTTAGATTGATTGTTAATACAAACTTTCCAAAAAAACATCACCTTTCAATTTACTTCCTGAATTTTGGGCACTGTAGCTGTAATCGTTTCTGGTAAACGTGACTTTTGGGATATTGAACTGAAGTTTAATCTAGACGAGTTGATATAATTTCCAAGAAATTCAGCTAAGAAATAAGTGATACTGGAGGACATCTTAGTTTGTGACTCCTACTTCCCCCCCTATACGACCATCAAGAGTTTCGTGGATAAAGTCCATCAGTCGTAAAACAACTTCAAATGGGAGTAGTCTCTATACCCACCTAATCAGACTTTAAAAAGATTAATTCCTGTCATTCAACCCATTCATAAGTGACTGTGGAATTAGTACTGACTGATAAGAAATTCGAATCTAACTGTCAGTAAACTGTTACAACTTAACTGATAGTTAACAAATAAGTGAAAAAAAATTTTTGGAGAAATAAGTGACATGGATTTTTCGGTATCATGTATCATACATAACAATGATTGAATAATGTAAGTGTACGAAGTATCTTTAAAGATAGAAGTGAGCATCATTAGAACATAGTTGTTGAATAATCAGAATGATAGCTTTAACTAGAAGTGAACATTAAATATACCGATAAATATGATAAAGTCTTCGCAAATAAACCATCTAACTAGATAAATTGGCATTACTATAGTCATTAATATAGTCTATGCATATTTTCAGTCATTTTAAGCTAGACCTGGTCCTGTGTAAACACCACAATGATATAGAACTTAAATATAGTCTATTTCACTTTATTATACACCAAGTGTTTAAGTATACCTTAAATTAATAATTTTTTGAGTTGGATTGTGACTGGCAGAAGTGTTTTGTCGTATTTAGAACTCATCAGCTAAATGTACTTTGGAAGATCCAAATAAATTCTAATTACTTAAAATTGTTATGGGAAAATTATTCCAAAGTAAATGATCCATTAATACTACTTATTTCGTAATCAAGTTCCCTCCTCTTAAGTTGTTAATACCATAAATAGTAGATTATGCAGAAATTACTGAAAAAAATCTACAATACTTAATTACCCCCCCCTTGATCTTTTTATTACTGGGTTACTGGGAAAACGAAATGTTCTCAATAGATCTCAAACAACGCTTGAAACAACCTGTAAATATTTTCGTCTACATTCAACTCCATTTAAAAGATTATTCACATATTTGAAGAAATATTGGTTTTTCATATGTTGAACTACTGAAATTAACAACTAATTTATTTATGACTAAGGTAAAAACAATCATAAGTTACAATCATAATAAATATCTGTGTTCGGATCATTCTACTGATATCGAATACAAATAATAACTCTATCTGACAGTAAGTTTATACAAGCTTTTTAGATATTTAAATGATTGTTTATTATCGAAATCATTAAGTACCCCAGTAACTTAGAGATTTCATTTAAAGTAATTTGTAAAAAATTTACTGAATATCTTTTTGAGGGAAATTACTTACGTCAGTATATGTCAAGTAGTAGACAAACTGATTGAACAGGGAGTGGTAAATAATGAGAAATCTTTTGTCATTAATAGATTAAATGAACTTTTAGATGATCAAGATGTAACACTATTAATTGACACTGTACATAATACTAAAGAAGATGATGAAGTCATGTAGAGTAATAGGTTGTATTCAATTAGAACTGATAAACACTAAATGAACTTTATACAATTCAGTGACCAACCAATGTCAATAACTCAGTTTCATAGTCTAATAAGTCAGAAAACACTATTACATCCAAAGTTGAAAGTATGCCCTGTTAACGGCAACTAGATAGTACGGAAAATATTCCCATGAAAATCCTTAAACACGAGAAAGTATATCTCCACAACTAAGGTATATTAAATGAGCAAGTAATTTAATTGTCTAAAACAAGTTATATTCTCTAATTATTTAACAAATTGCTAATTCGAATACTACACCACTATAATTAAATTGTAGTCGTAGTGTGGAAATTAGTTTTTTCTTTTAACCTTTAGTTGTATTCATCAGAGAATAATTCTTTTGTAAGTACTAGAGAGAATTAGATTCAATTGATAGTAAATTACTGGATGAAAACTAATAAGAAGTTTAATATTAAGAAGCTTTCAGTGTTGAATACTCCCCTGACATCAATCTCTGTTGGCTACATCTTTATCTTTATTGAATGATTTCATTATCATAAACAGTAACAGGATTTGTAAACTTAAACTTGTAGTGATTTATTATTTATTTGTTTAGCTTTGTTTTGTCACCAAAATAATGACTACATATTAATAAAAAGAAGAGAGGTGGATAAATTTAAACAAATGAATCATGATACACTGTCTATACTACTTAACTCATTCTGTCAAAATCAATTAATGTCTCTTAACGTGGTGGTAAAAGAAATGGAGCAACATTGATTAATAATTAATCCAGTTAATCTGAAAACTAAAACATTTTACACTTTATTATATAAGTTGGATTGTGACTGGCAAGTGGAATCCAGGACGCGCGTTTCGTCCTATTTGGGACTCATCGGCTAGATGTACCTGAATCCTAATTTTACACTTTAGTCAATGGTAAACAGTTAGTTTGAATAATAATTCCGTAGGGGGTATACATAACAAGCTGAGCCTATACACCTCTAAATCATGTTAAACAATCATGTGTAGGTAAAAGCATGTAAAACGATTCTATGATGAAAGATCGTTTTACAGAAGCCTCTGGTGCGGAACCTAGGGTAAGCGCTGCTGAGGAGTTCTATATTAGAAGAAAACAACTTTCCAGTGCTCCATAGTTTTCAATGATACCCTGACAACATTAGTCTGTGTCATATTCACTCAACTTTGTAATTATAAGCAGATTTACAGTTATGTCACAAGAGAACCAGTAGTAATGGATTAAAGAGTTGTATAGTAATATGTACAGATAAGTAGAGAATAAATGAAATTATGGTTATCAGATTAGAGCATACTTTTAGGTTTCAACTATATAGAACTGGTTAAAATAAGCTTACATTTTTTCGTTGATTTGTAATGAACTGACACTTGGATATAGGTATATCCAGCCGATGAATCTCAAATAGGATGAAACGCGAGTCCTGCATTCAGCTTGCCAGTCGCAATCCAACTTAAATATAAACAACTGGTAAGTGAATGATGAATGACATGGGATTTTCCTGATTAAGAAAATCCACTTTGTTGTAATTATCATCTATAAGTTTGTGCTAAATTAATGAGGATTTAGTCCATAAGCTTCTTAAGGCTAATCAATCAAAACATACAGTGATATTCATTTTATGTGCCGGTATACATTTGCGTTACATATTTAGAGTTAGTTCAGTGCATTTTGTAAAATGCATTAAATCACAACTATATGGATCAATTTCCTGAAGGACAAATAAATATCCACATTTTCCATTGAATTTATTCTTGGCGAGAAGTTGGAGACGAAAGACGTGTTTGTCGCAGTATTATGAATTTATCAACCATCCGTTTAAAAATGTAAAATGATAGAATTCAACTTAAAAGTTATAAGATACTACGTTTATGAGCATACCAAAGTGACTTCAGTTCAATTCAATCCAAGCTCATAGATAAGTATCGTTATAGAGTTCCAGAACAGGACAAAATTACCGACTGATTCTATCCAAATTTCAATGGTTGTCCAGTTAATGACTATCTGTAATTTGAAACTGTCAACTACATTGATAGACTTAATAATTACATAAATAAGTATTTTGAAGCCATATAATTAAAACTTTTAATTAGGTTAGACATATTCATAAGTTTACTTCATAATAAACCTTAGTTTAAATTATTCATTATCAATTTTATTCATATTTGTTTCAGTTGATCTGGAAAAATCGTGTAACTAAATGTAAATGTCATGGCGTTAGTGGAGCATGTTCAATGAGAACATGTTGGCAACGTGTTAATGAATTTCGTCTTGTTGGAATGATGTTAAAAGCAGCTTATGATTCCGCTATACATGTTACTTATGAACCAAGATTGGACATGTTAAAACGAATTAGCACTAGAACAAATCCCAGCGCTTATGAAAGATTAAACCAAAATCAGAATTACATGACTAGAAGAAATCCTTCGATGTTATCGGTTGACTCAAATCATGATTCAAAGAATTGGTTAATATTGATTAATAATAACAGCAATAACAATTCTAAACATGATCAAAGTGAATTTTCAAATAATAATGGACGACTTCAACGTAGACGGCCACGTATGGTGATGACTAAAACAAGAGAATTGCCAAAGAATCAATTAGTTTATTTAGAAGAGTCACCAAACTACTGCTATTTTGATGAAACTATAGGTAAGTGTGAATACATAATATTTACTTATATTTCACTATACGGTTGTAGCAGACTGTCTGTGTATTGTTTTAAAGTATTTACCATCATTTCTGTTAGTGTTGTCATGAGCTGACATTGATCAGTCTATGTTGTTAACTGTACATTCAAAATGCATTACCTTGATACAGTAGTAATTCACAAATATGACTAAAGATGAGTTTCTGAGGCAAGTGAGACCCCTTTGACCTATTATGTGGGGTTCGTCTGAGTGTGTAAATAAAAAACATTATATATAAGTGTAATATTATATTTGTAAAATTTGAATGAGTAGAAACAAAAATTCGTGACGTTCCGCAGCTTAATACAAGTCGCTTCTTCACTTAATAAAAGAGTCGTGATTAAAAGGTGACTCATGTGACTGATGAATAATGGTAGCTACTGGCGTGAACATTTGGATTTCCATTTGCCGAACTTACTGCTACTCACATAATTGATCTTGCTTTAAATAATTAATTGACTAAATGATTATATCCATCAGTTCTCTGTTCCTAAGATCCTTCATAAAATATTGTCAATTTGTCGTAAATCTAATTGCTTGGAAACTAAAGAAGTATCACAACATTGATATGCATAATATTGCAACTTCTCTATCGTCCTGAGAAATAAGGTATGATTATAATGGAAGTGATAAATTTAATTAATAAAGTAAATGAATACAATTACCAACAGAGATAGTTAACATATACAGGTAGATGTGATTGGTAGATAGTACCCATAAGAAGTTTTTAATATTCACAAGTAAGATGGATGTAAAAGATGTGAAAGCCAAGTATACCGTGCATACTTTATGGTATGAAATGTCACCTTAAAGTGTATTCTTGTCCGTTTGTTCTCTAATGCTAGGGATGATATCCAAAAATACCGAAGAAAAAACACTAATGAGGTAAATATCTGTAGTGATGTCAAATTTACATACCACTGTATTTCAACTAACTGGATATAATTTTTTATCATTTACTTATTACGATCTTCATACTCGTACAAAGCTTTATCTTTATATTTGACAGTCGACATCCAACATTCCATATTTCAATCCTCAACCAATTGGGAATATCGCTTGACATTAATCTCTGTTTTAACTTCACTGAACTCTACTGATTAAATCTTCTGCCTAGAATCTCTGAAACCCTTAATTGTTTTAGCCAGTATAAAAATAACTATGTGAGTTTAGAAAAACTATTTCACCTGATTATGCAGAAAACAAACCTTAATATAGATTCGATTATTGTTTGTGAATTTACTAACTTATAGATTACTGAAAGTCTCATTGTATCATAACTGTTTAGTTCAAGAAAAACTGAAATTGGGATCAATAGAATGAATTTATATGCCAATGAATCAGTCGTAGTACAGCTTCTATTAATCATAAAAGTAGTGACGATTACAATAGACATAGAAAATCATGAGACCTAAAGCCGGATTGATATTTGGTTAGTAGAATAGTGGTGTAAAGTGCACTGATACTTTGGAATAAACCTTATAAAGAGCATTTTGTTTTCATTGTTTTTATGATAGACCCCCCAAAGCCACCCCGAACATAAAATATCTCAAATATTTCAGCCTTTTCTTTGTAACTTACTTACTTACTTACTTATGCCCGTTACTCCTTGCTGAGGAGCATAGGCCGCTCACCAGTGTTCTCCATCCAACTCTGTCCTGAGCAATCCTTTCCAATTGTTTCCAGTTGCTGCTCATCCTTTTAATGTCTGCTTCCAATTCTCGACGCAGAGTGTTCTTTGGCCTTCCTATTTTTCGTTTCCCAACAGGATTCCATGTTAATGATTGTCTCGTGATGCAGTCTGATGGTTTGCGTAATGTATGTCCTATCCATTTCCAACGTCTTTTCCTAATTTCCTCTTCGGCTGGAAGTTGGTTTGTCCTCTCCCATAGTAAGCTGTTGCTGATGGTTTCCGGCCAACGGACATTCAGTATCTTTCGTAGGCAGTTGTTTATAAATACTGTATCCGTCTGAAGATGTTTCCAGTAATTCTTCAAGTTTCAGCTCCATACAGCAGGACTGTCTTCACGTTCGAATTGAAGAGTCTGACTTTGAGGTTGGTTGATATTTGTTTTGAGTCCCATATGTTTTTCAACTGTAGGGATGCTGCCCTTGCTTTGCCAATCCTTGTCTTTACATCTGCATCGGACCCTCCTTGTTCATCGATG
Organism: Schistosoma mekongi; assembly: GCA_034768735.1. Lineage (NCBI taxonomy): Eukaryota > Metazoa > Platyhelminthes > Trematoda > Strigeidida > Schistosomatidae > Schistosoma > Schistosoma mekongi. Next base: position 41,907,545 of record CM068308.1, on the reverse strand, counting down.
ATGCTCCATAGGTACGTGAAAGTATTCACTTCTTCCAGAGTTTCACCATCAAGTTGAATTGGGTTGGTGCTCCCTGTGTTGTATTTAAAAATCTTGCGCTTTCCCTTATGTATGTCCAAGCCTACTGATGCTGAAGTTGCTGCTACACTGGTTGTCTTCGCTTGCATCTGTTGGTGTGTATGTACTAAAAGAGCTAAATCATCTGCGAAGTCCAAATCATTGAGTTGCATCCTACTTGTCCATTGAATCCCGTACATCCCCTCAGATGTGGAGGTCTTCATGATCCAGTCAACCACTAGGAGGAAGAGAAAAGGTGACAGCAAGCAACCTTGTCTGACTCCGGTCCTCACTGAAAATGCATTTGTCAGGTGTCCTCCATGCACAATTTTGCACTGTGTTCCGTCGTAAGAGTTCCGGATGATGTTGACGAGTTTCTCTGGTACGCCGTAGTGTCGAAGAAGTTTCCATAGTGTTCTCCTATCTACACTATCAAACGCTTTCTCATAATCAATGAAGTTGATGTACAGTGGCGAGTTCCATTCAATTGATTGTTCAACGATGATCCGTAGTGTTGCGATTTGGTCCGTGCATGACCGATCCTTACGAAAATCAGCTTGTTGATCTCGAAGTTGAGCCTCCACTGAATCTTTCATTCTGTTCAACAATACTCTGTTACAGACTTTCCCTGGTATCGACAGTAGCGTGATCCCTCTGTAGTTGTCACATTTGCTCAAATCTCCTTTCTTTGGTATCTTGATAAGATGTCCTTCTTTCCAGTCTACCGGAACTTGTTCTTCCACCCAGATCTTTTTGAATAAAACGTGAAGTATTCTTGCTGTTAGGTCGATATCTGACTTCAGTGCTTCAGCTGGTATATTGTCAGGTCCTGCTGCTTTCCCACTCTTGATTTGTCTGATGGCCATCTTAATTTCTTCCATTGTTGGTGGAGTGACATCTATCGGGAGATCTGTAGGTGCTGCTTCGATGTCCGGTGGGTTCGGTGGAGCTGGCCTATTTAGGAGTTCCTCAAAGTGTTCTACCTACCTATTCTTTTGTTCTTGAATCTCAGTGAGTGTCTTGCCTTCTTTGTTCTTGACCGGTCGCTCTGGTTTACCATGTTTATCTGCCAGGTTCTTCGTTGTGTCGTATAACTGTTTCATATTTCCTTCTCTTGCAGCCTTCTCCGCTGTCGTTGCAAGGCTTTCGATGTATTTCCGTTTGTCAGCTCTAATGCTCTTCTTTACTTGCTTATTTGCTTCTGAGTATTCAGCTTGAGCCTTGATTTTCTCTGCTCTTGTTCGGCTGTTGTTGATTTCTATCTTCTTGTTCCTCCTTTGTTGAATTTTGCTCAATGTCTCAGTGGAGATCCATTCCTTATAATGGTGCTTCTTGCAGCCCAGGACCTCCTGACACGTTGACGTTAGTGCTTCTTTGATTCCTTCCCAGTTATTCTCCATAGTGGTTTCTTCTTCTTTCGGCAGATCTTGTAAGGCTTGGAACCTGTTGTTGAGAGATATTTTGAATTCGTTGAGTTTGTCAGTGTCTCGGAGAAAGCCTGTATTGAACCGTTGTACTGCTGCCACTCCAGTTGTCCACTGCTTCTTTAGCTTCAGTTTTATTTTAGAAACCACCAGGTGGTGGTCTGAAGCTATGTCAGCTCCTCTCCTGGTTCTTACATCTTCCATTGATCTTCTAAATTTTTTATTGATACATATATGATCGATTTGATTCTCAGTAGTATGATCCGGTGAGACCCATGTAGCCTTGTGTATGCGTTTGTGGGCGAATATTGTACCACCTATAACCAATTTGTTGAAGGCACATAGGTTTGCAAGTCTTTCACCATTGTCGTTTCTGTCTCCCAGTCCTTGTCGTCCCATGATTTCTTCATATCCAGTGTTGTCCATTCCGACTTTGGCGTTGAGGTCTCCCATCAGTATTGTCAGATCCTTTCCTCGACACTTTGCTATAATTGATTGCAGTCTATCGTAAAACTGATCTTTGTCTTCGTCGTTGCCGTCGTTGGTTGGTGCATAGCATTGGATAATGTTCATTGTAATCCCTTTCTTCATTGTTTTGAAAGATGCTTTGATGATCCTGGGTCCATGTGGTTCCCATCCCACAAGTGCATTACATGCCTCCTTGAACAGCATCAGAGCAACTCCTTGGGTGTGAGGAGCATTTTCCTCTTCGTGGCCGGAGTATAGTAACGTCTCTCCCGAAGCCAATGTTTTCTGTCCAGCTTGAGTCCAATGAGTTTCGCTGATTCCGAGTATTGTCAAGTTGTATCTCTTCATTTCTGCAGCTATTTGATTTGTCTTCCTGCTCTCTCACATTGTTCGAACATTCCATGTACCTATAAAAATATTTGCTCTGGTTGTTAGAAGTGGGGGGGGGCTTTGGTCTCATGACTTCCGAAGAATTTCGGCTTTCATCATGAGGCGTCATATATCGTTTCACTCCCAGGGCAGAGTTTAAATGGTTTATCTTGTTTAATCTGGTTTGCGTTTTTTTTTAGCAAGTTTGGGTTTTTACAGGATGGGGGTGCTAGCCCCATGCCCAACCCTCCTCCTTTACCCGGGCTTGGGACCGGCAGTAACCCTAGGAGGTCTACAGGCGGAGTTTTTCTTTGTAACTAGATGATTTAAAATAGGGTACCTAGATAACATTCCACTAAAAAGAACTAGAGGCCGAATTTGAAATTGTTATATTCTATGAAATATGCATAAGATTTAGCTGATTTTACTCCTTATAACGTCATTAATACTTTCCCGCCAGATGTAATGACTATAATGTAACTCTTTTGTGAGTGTAAGACACACTCAATATAGATATCTCACGGTGTTCTACAGTTTTAACTCTCACAAATTAATGGAAGTGTAAATTCTACCATTAGGTGTCTACCCAGTAATGTATAGAGTTAGGTATTCGACAATCTGAAGTCCCTGGGGGGGGAAATCTGGCGAGTACACTGCTGAAGAGTACCACACTAGAACTAAACGGCTGTTCAATACTCCTTGGTTTTCATTGCAACCTTGGCAACATCAATCTATGATATATTCAATCAAATAAAATTAACGACCTCCACAAAAACAACCATCTTTTAGAGGAATATACATATCATTATAGAATATGAATTCTCTTCTCAAGTTATTCAACAGAAACCAATGATTGTGTAAAAAATTTAGATGTAATCCTACTTAATGAGGTAGTAAAATAGTTTGAATGAGGAAGAAATTAGAAAGGTAGAAAAGAAACGTCAGTATCTTAGCAACAAAACATTCCTATTTAGCCATTTATTAAAAACGAAGGGAGAGGAGGGGGGAAGGGGAAAATACATGCACTAATATATAGCCAATTTACATTGGTTATATAATCAATACTAAATAAGTGCTGGCATGTTGGAGATAATAATGTTACTAGTTCTAAGTTATTTCTAAAGTTAATTAAGTGTCAGTTACAAACCAGTTATGACAAGGGAGTGAATGAGGTAATTATAGTTTGCAGAAGTATAAAAATAAAATAACAACTGATGTGGTTTATGTTGAAGGTAATAATAAGTTTAGCTGATTGGATTTGCTACATATTGATGCTGGTTGAGTATTATGAAAAACCAGGAATCATTGGACAACTGTTTCCCCCTAATTTAGAACATCAATAGTGCGCACCCTATACTCCTCCAGGGAATTGTTCCAGTTGTCTTCGAGTACCACGTCAAATGCTTAACTTTCAGCACCACTGGGTCACCCAGTAGGATCCCCACTTTCATCAATTCGTGATATAGCCCTGAAGAATATCAAAGCGTCATTCATATGCCTTTGTTTAAGGGACGCCATTATATAGCACTGCCCCGTTTGCACGGAGATCCATTGATTTACGTCTGTAATATCAAATGTTTCATCAGTATATCTGCTTTGGTAGATACAATAGATTTATAAATGCGGTTAGATGTAATATGATTGAAGTATCTATGACTCTTAGATTATATTAAAGAACATGGTATTTTGTATATAGCAACCAACTTGGCTACAAGATTTATTCTTGTTAATGCGGCTCTAAGTCATCGGTTGATTATACTAGCTATGTCATCACCTTTTTCATTAGATGTTGGATTTGAATTTGTTTTTTTCTAACTGTAGGTTCCTTCGTTTTTTTATCTTCAATTTATGTATATTTGTCCATAAACTTATGTGAATACTAGTTATCTTCGTAAATGTTGTTTTGTTTTTGCTCATCTACTTTATGAAGTCTAGATATATTTACTCTTCCATGAATTAATGTTTTCGCTGATACCATATTGTAGGTATATAGGTAAAATGCTACTTAAATTCATACAAATTCCATTTTATACATTTATGACCAACAAACTAAACGTGGAACTGTCCCATCTACCCTCCACTATATTCAGTTATCATGATCTTTACAATACATCATAGAATTTGTTATACGTTGTAGTTTGTCACTTACGGTAGACTTGTATTATATCTACCTAGAATAATGTGTCATCCACCACCCCCAATTCAAATTTATTATTATTTTCAAGATTTATCATAATGTACCTCTCAGAGAGTTATGTAACATTATATAAAATCATCTACTACCTTTCAATTCTTTATTGATTATAAATGTTCAAATCAATCAATCAAGTCAATCAATCAATCAATCAGTACCTGTTACCCTATATGGAGCATAGACCTCCGATCAGCAATGAATGTTTAAAACTATTTATAAATTAACTATCACTTCTCATTAATTATTTAATCGAAAAATTATCATTTTTTGGTTACTGACTACAATAAATAATTCATGTTGAATGAGACATTTAACACTAAAAAATAATTTACACAACTGAAATGTTATTCTCAAATAATTTTATTTTTAAGTTGGATTGTGACTGGCAAGCGGAATCCAGGACGCGCGTCTCGTCCTATTTTAGGACTCATCGGCTGGATGTACCTGCATCCCAATGTTGATGTTCACACTGGGATTCGAACTCAGTCCGCTTCGTGTCAAACGCCACCGCGTTCACCACTAGGCTACTGTGTCCAGACAGTCACACTTGTGCAACGGGCATATATATATAATTAGGATAAGCTTGTATCTTCCCGTTGATTTGTAATGGACTGAAACTGGTCAGTCCTATTCTAATTATATATCCTAATTATATATATATGCCCGTTGCACAAGTGTGACTGTCTGGACACAGTAGCCTAGTGGTGAACGCGGTGGCGTTTGACACGAAGCGGACTGAGTTCGAATCCCAGTGTGAACATCAACATTGGGATGCAGGTACATCCAGCCGATGAGTCCCAAAATAGGACGAAACGCGCGTCCTGGATTCCGCTTGCCAGTCACAATCCAACTTCAATATATAACTTGTGTAATAACGCTATATCGAGGCAATCCGCTCAGGATGCACATATGGCAACAGAGACTGACCAGTTTCAGTCCATTACAAATCAACGGGAAGATACAAGCTTATCCTAATTAAATTTTATTTTTAGTTGATTGTATATACCCCAGATTGATGTTGGCAGTGTACCATTGAAGACCAGGGATCACTGGACAGTTGTTTCTTTCTTGTATGGAACTATTTAGCAGTACAAACCGCAGATTCCACACCAGGGGCTTCAGGTTGACGGTGGACGCCTAATCCTTTACACCACTGGGTCGGCATTTATTGGTAAAATTCCCACTTCCATCAATTTATAATATATATATAGCCCGACATTCATCCATTGTCATTGGTGATAACTCACTTCTAACAAGTTTGAACTCCACCAGTCACGACTTCTCACTAGAGCTTCACGAACATCCTGAAGTTAGTCACTAGTTAGCACATTATTATAATTCAATTGAGATGATTATTTTTGTGAATAATGGTAGTTTAGCTGACTGAATATATCACAAATTGATGTTCGCAGGGTACGATTGAATGTCGCGCGATATATATATATATATATATATATATATATCACAAATTGAGGGAAGTGTGAACTCTACCATTGGATGCAAACTCATCCAGTGGTGAATAGGGTTAAGCGCTCACAGTCGACCTGAACCTCCTGGTGAGGAATCTGGGGTGCTAACTTATGAGGAGTTCCACATTAAAACAAAACAGCTGTCCAGTGCTCCCAGGTTTTAAATTGTACCCTTGCAATAGCAATCTGTGATATATTCAGTCAACTAAATTATCAACATCCACAAAAATAACCATCGTAATTGATTCTTGTTTCTAACAAAGAAAACAGTTTTTCAAAAAAATTAGGTTACACTAATATCTATGATACATCATAAATGTAGAAGTTCTCATTAATCATATCAATTTACCATTGTCGTCTACATTTAACTTTATTGAATTGTTAGTTGATTTCAATAATTTATACTATCGAATGCCTGAATTCATTCTCCCTCTCCTCCGCTTCTCTCTAATCATCATTCGATGCCCTTATTATTGTTATAACAACTAGGCAATGAGATTTAATACCATGCAAAATGAATTATACAATATGATTGAAATTATCCAATGGTTATAATTAAACAATGATAATGCTTAGTCTATTCATTACTGACAAAAATAAACAAAATGTATGTAAACTGTCAAATTATTCTGTATTTGAGGTTGAGTACCCGTATCCCTATTCGAAATGTTAAGGTTAACAAAAAGAAGAAAATAAAAAGAAATTCATTAGTTAAATGGGACGGAATGAACTAATATATGGTTCAGTGGTTAAAGCAATCGAATAGAGGCTAGGAAATAACAGTTTAGAAGTTTAATTCACCTAAATAAATTGAAATAACCTACTAGTATCATCATCTTTTATATTCAGATTGTGGTTAATAGGTACAGTTTTAAGCTCAATATCATCAGTTTATATGATTTTTTTTTTTGACTTGACGAAATAAAAGGGTACAGTCTGAGGTTGAACAATGTGTTTTAGAAATACTTAGTTATTTAAACTTTTGAAGCGTACTCGAAATTAATTTGTTCTATGTATTAACGTCTATATAATTTGGATTCACGTAACTTCCACTCGAGGCAAACCAACTAGTATATACCTGTTAATAAAATTCCTGAAGTCACTTGATTCTTTGTCTTAATTTGTGAAGTGAGCTGTCGCTAGTGATCAGATCTATCAATATGATATTATTAATAGCTAATTTCAAGATGTAATTTCTGAACCTTTAGTAAAAAGATATGACCAAATGTTAAAGCCTTCACCTACCAACAGTAATGGATGAGGTTACGCATTATATCACGAGTTGAGTTTCGAGTTCCATAATGAGTCCAAAACAGCATTTCAGTTTTCAGTAGTTGTCTAACTTAGGTCGATTCATGATATCAAATCAAAGTTTAACATTAATTTTCACAATGTACACTTATAATCATTCTGTAATGTCACAGTAATGATATTTTTCAAAGATAACATCTGTGTGCCTACTTGTATCTCTATCAAACCGAAATGATCTTAGCAATTTAATAAGAAATATCACAATAAATCTGACAAATCACGTACGTTGGAACTTTAATTTAATGGTGGGAACGTATTTATATTAGAAGTTAGAGTAAAAATGGCTGTGAAGTCTGTGATACGCCGTTTGCGTTGTTGGAAACTCGATACATGGTGTACTTGATTCCTAGTATTAATGCATACATAATCACTCGCGTTAAACACCTGATATGTTCAACTTCAATTTAGTTAGTCATGGATTCAAGACTGTCACAAAAACGTCTTTATGGAGTAAATATATTTGGTTTCCCGCTGTTTATATTAAGAGTTCTATTTAAAGATCTATTATTGACACGCATGCTAATGAAATTAAAACTATGTACAGTTAGTTTAATTATATGACCATATGGTATGATTGGAAATTCTTCTAGTCTAATTGTTTATGATAATTATTTGTTTATCTCACAAATTGATATTAGTGGGAATTCGACCATTGGATGTCAACCCAAATGTGTAGAGGGCTGGATGTTTACCAACCTGAAGTTTTGTGGAGTGGGATGTAGAGTGTGCACTGTTGAGGAGTCCCGTTCTGGGATGTAATAGTTGTTTAGTTCCCTTTGGTTTTTAATGATACCTTACTAAAATCAATCTGTCTAATATTCAATCAAGTAAAAATATCAAATATCCTCTAAAACAACCACCTCAATTAATCAATAAAATATTAATTTTGATATCACGAATTGATCTGAATCAGACAACCGTTGATCATCTAAAAACACTGGACAGCTGTTTCGTCCTAGTGTGGAACTCCCCAGCAGTGCGCATCCACGACCCCATTGGGGATCGAACCCAGGACCCTATGGCTCCGTGGCGAACGCTTTACCATTCGAACACTGAATCGGCTTCTAACAGTTGATATTTCAAATTCATTTGATTCTCGATATGTTGAGCGACCTCCTTCATGCCGCCGATGAGTTATTGCCTCCCACTCGACACGACTGAACTCCACCGGTCACGTCTGCATACTAGAACTCCAGGCATTACCTCGATGAGCTAGTTGCTAGTGAGGTGATATTAGTTACAGTTAGGAGGGAGAGTTTGTAGAGATACTTAACTATCAATAAGTGATACCAAAATTGACAGTTAACTATCTTTACAAAACACGCTCTAATTGTAATAAAATATTAATTTTACATGATTTTGAATGATTCATTAGAAATTCTTTAAAGAATTTACTTTTTTTTACTAAATTTTTAGACATCATGTTTACTTATTACTTTACTTCTCACTAAATACATTTGGCTAACATGATAAATGAATGAATGAATGAATCTAGAGGTAGACTATCTATTCATTCCCAGAACTAACTCTTATAACTGGTGTTATTTTTATTATACTACATACTTTACCATTGGATTCATATTAGTAAATCATTGATAACTATGACTCACAATGTTTATAAACTATTTTGTGTTATCTTCATTTAAAGATCGTTAATGATGATGACGATAATGTTGATAATTATGATTATATCCTTAGACTTACAAGTCATCATTATGATTACTCATTTCTATAAGTAATTATTACTACTAGTCTACATACTACTCATATATTTGTTATTATTTTGTTCTAAAACTAACCAGTAATTTAGTTGAATATCACATGTATGTTTAACTTGCAGATCAATAGTTTTCTGTTTAATCTAAGTCTAGAATTTATTTTAGCATATATTGTAGCATTTGTGTATTGTAAGCTGGAATAAATTGGTGTTATTTACATGTATTCAGTCAGTAAGTGAAAGAAACGAACTTTGAACCAGAGGGAAATTTGTCTACAAGGTGAAAAACGGGAACAAAACAATTATGAATAAAAGCCTAGTAAGATCATCTAGAAGCATTCACGTGCAAAATGTAAATTGGCACTCGAGTACATCGTACAAATCTTACGGTAGATCAGCAGTCTTATCATTTATCATGAGGAACTGAATGAATAAAAATTTTAAGTGTTTATTATTTTACGTACCAAATAGACAAGATCATATATTCCAATATAAAGTGGTGAATAAACAAATAATTTGAATTGAATTAAGGTGGTTTGTAGAGATTGATATTATGTTTAGTTGATTGATGTTAGAAAAGTACTATTGAAAACCAAGGAGCATTAGACAGCTATTACGTCCCAGTATGGAGCTCCTCAACTGTACACACTCTATATTCCACCCCATAGAACTTCAGGTTGGCAAACATCTAACCCTCTACATCATTGGGTTGACATCCAATGGTTGAATTCCAACTATCATCAATTTATGAGATAAACAAATAATTATCATAAACAATTAGACTAGAAGAATTTTCAATCATACCATATGGTCATATAATTAAACTAACTGTACATTGTTTTAATTTCATTAATAATTAGTTAGTTATGAACTATTATTATACAGTAATGTAGAGTATTATTGCTGTGTAAACTCGTCTATTCATTGTTGTTGTTCTGTGAAATGTCGAAAAGGGATTACTTTTAATGTTTTAATTCTTGACCTAACCTCAATTAATGTAGACATAATTACTAATTAGGTTATATTGACATTAAAGAATATGACCGGAAATGTTAATCGTATTAAAAATGAATTAAATTAAATATTTATTATAGACTGATCATAGTTAGAAACTAATGTAAACCAGTCAACATTGAATTTGTAGTCATAACTTGGGTAGGTGGGGGGGGGAGTTTTGACTTGCCAGTAGTGAGATAATTATCATTAATGACAATGTATAGTAATCGCAGTATGTTATAAATATCATCCATGTGATTCCTTTAATGAAGTTGTAAGCAGTAACCATAAACATTTGAGCAGAATAAGATGAATTCATTTTACTTTGCTGAGTTCTCGTCAGCTACATACAACCTATAAACTTTCATATTCATAATAATACAAAGACAATAGCATACGTTATAAAGGCACCAATTAGAGCTTATAATGTAGAATTATAGTAGAATAATGATTCAACTAGATATTAGTGATAATTGTACGTAAACTTTTGAGTTACATGTAAAATACAAATGTTAATGTTGAAGTAATCATCATCACTATGTAGCTTGTTAAACTTAAACGACAATTGAAATTGGTCAAATATATATGAGTGTCTGTGTATGTGAGCTAAATAAGAGATGAAATAGTGACAAAGATACAATTAGATGAAATGTTTGCATTCAAAGACTGAATTTTAACTTAGAATGAAATTGACTGAGAAGAATTTAGTAGAATTTCCGCTTCCATCAATTTATGATACAGAGCAACGATTATCGATTGTCCTACGTGATAACTGTTTCACTCCTGATAAGTCTGAATTTCACCAGCTACGACTTCTCACCAGGGTGCATACTATTGACGAATCCTATACTAGAACAAAGTTGTATAATACTCTGTCGTTGCTTTATATCATAAATTTATGAAACCGGGAATTCTATCAGAGTCTTACTCAATCGATTTTATTCTAAATAAAATTCAGTCTTTCACTACAAATATTTCATCTAATTGTATCTTTGTCACAATCCCATCTCCTATTTCACCCTCAAACACAGATACCCTTTATATATTTGATCACTTCCACTTGTCGTTTAACTTTAAGAAGCTAAATAATGATGAATTTTATTTCAACATTAACATTCGCATTTTACGAATAACCTGAGAAGAAAAATATTTGTATCTACTCATCCTTGATATCTAAATAATGTTGTGTTTACCTCAGGACTGACTATTTTTGTAATTGTCACTTATAGTTGCCGAACCTAATTGTCATTTATCGAGATGAATGTCCTTGGTTCATACGTCTTTGAGTTGATAAACATGGGGATTTTTAAACGATTCAACTAGAGTTAACATGATTAAAATGCAGTGCACATAAATATTATGTGTCAGTGAAATTTCTAGAACATGAAGTTAGTAGCAAAGATTCATCAATCAATCAACCAATCAATACCTGTTACCCCATGTGGAACATAGGCCACCGACCAGCATCCTCCAACCAATTATGTCCTGGGTTTCCCTTATCAACTCTTCCTAAATGCTCTTCATTCTCTTTATGTCTGTTTCCAATTCCATCAAGTGTAATTAGGTTAGTGTTTGTCGTTTTGTGTCGAAGGATTTTGCTCTTCCCTTTGTGTATGTCGAGGTCTACTGCTACAGGTGGTGCTACTACATTGTTCGTCTTCACCGGCATTTGCTGCTGTATGTGGGATAGAAGAACCAGGTCATCTGCTTCTTGGGACAAATTAGTCCTACTCCTTGTGTTCGGGGTGTTTTCTTCTTCATAGCCGGAGTATAAAAGTACATTTCCTGAAGAGAATCTTTGCTGTCTTACTTGTAACCAATGGGTTTCGCTTATTCTAAGTATCTTAAGGTTGTGTCTTTTCATTACTTCAGCTATTTGCATTGTTTTTCCTGTCTCCCACATCGTGCGGAAATTTCATGTATCTATATTAATTGTTTCTCTGGTTGTCAGAAGGGAGATCGGCCTCGTGGCTTCCGAAGAAATTCAGCTTTCACCATAAGGCTTTATAACAGACCTTCTATCTCCCGAGGCAGAGTTAAAATGATTAAAAAGGTTTTTACTGTTTAGCGTTTTTTAGAATGCTTGTTGTTTCACAAGATGAGGTTGCTAATTCCATGTCCAACCCCTCTCCTTTATGCGGGCTTGGGACCGTTGGCAACCCTAGGAGGCTCCAGGCGGAATTAGCGAAGATTCATAAAACCAATGAATTGTTATATTACGTAATGAAATAGCTGAGTGAAATAAATTGAGTAATCAACACTTATTAACATTAATAACAATAACATGAGTTGAGATCACTTAGTGGAAAAAGGTTAAACCTGGCTAAATTTCAAGAATTGAAATAATGTAAACAAGACAGAAGAGAGTGATATGTTACTAAAACGAGAGGAAGATTTAAAAATGTGATGTAATAGGATAAGCAAAACATTAGAATGTTAAGAATAGATTTACTAATGTTTCTCTTCGAACATACAGACTTGGTTTAGATAATTTGATTGCTATTGCTTCAGTAAATTTAAAAAGCTAGCAGTTAAACAATCTATTGATTACGTTGGCGCATTTAAAGGTATCAACCAAATATCCTGCGTCAACTAGAAATACTGTACTATGAAAACTGTTTAGAGTTTTGAATCCGTTTGAACAAGGAGTTTCGGAGGTATACTCTTTAAATCGGACGCAAAATTTTTTTTTCCATTCTGCCAGTGTAACTACTTTAGGGGAGACGTGCAAATTTGAAAAAAAAAACAGTTTATACAAATTGATGGAAGCTGGAATTCTAGCACTGGATACTGATCAGTATAGTGACAATAATGGATAAGTGTTCGTTGTGAGAAATGAAGATCATGAATTTGACTTCCCGGAGAAATCAAATATGTGCACTGATGGGACGGTCGGATACAATGCAAATGAATTTAAACAGTAATAATAAATACGAATCTCCACAAATCACATCAGATTAAATAAAATGAATTAGTTAGTGATGCACTATATACCTCAAACTCCACCGGTTACTTTAATTAGCTTTAGTAAATTACCAGATTATACTATCATTAACTAATATGAGTTAATAGTATACTACTGATAATATTTTGCTGAATAGTAGTGTAGTTTAATAGGAAATTTTGTAAGTTCTAATACAGAATCATGAAAAGCGGATGTTAGTTATGCTTAGCGTATGGTATGCATCATTACTACTAAAAAAATGGTTTCATAATAATATTAATTGACTGTAATTAAAAATATGAACTGCTAGTTGAAAACCTGGCAGTTTAAAGGTTAAGCGAATATTCCAAAGTTCAAAGTTTGCCAAAGAATGACATACAAAAGCAACAGCAACAACAGATATTTGGTAGATCTTTCCGTTAGTTGTTAATTTTCTGTTAAACTGTGATGAAATCACATAAGAAAATGATGTCATTGAATAACGATTCATTTGTTTATCTGGGTAGTAACTAATGTAACGCATAATTCACTATGTTTATCATATTATATATGGGCCTCAACAATAAAAATCTGTATCAGTTACTAAATAATCACAAACACCACTTTCAAATGGATGCATTCTTTTGATTGTTTAGTATTCTAGTGTTTGTTTATCAGTTATTGGTTATCATATATGAATTCTACCTTACTTACTTCAGGCATTTGAGTAGTTGAAATATTTTTCATAATCATCTTTAAGTTCTACCACAAATACATTAATTTGTACTTATTTGTGATGAACGATTCATTTTAATGATGATGATGATGATGATGATGATGATGATGAATTGACGTAGCATCATTTAGCATTTGTAGTGACATTTTAAATATAGAATTACTTTAGATTGATTGAATGGAGACAGAATGTAGCAAAATGTATTTTTCTTAAATAGTAATTAATTAAACTAATGATTATTATTATTATTAGATTTGAAACAAGTATGACGTATGAAGTTCTATTGGAATGTTGTAGGAAAGAATAATGAAAAATGTATACTACTGAATAAAATATGAAGACCTCCAACAAAGTACTTAGTATAGTCTTATGACGTTTTTCATAAAAGAAATAATTGACTAATATTTTATTTTTAGTTTGTTTAGGACAGAAGGCTGGATTGTCTGTGTTAGTCATTGAGTTGGGAACCTCGAAGTTGACTTGATTTACTGTTGAATACATCTACCGATGAGAGTGACAACTGTTATTTTGTAAAAAATATACTCTACGGTTGAATATATGAGGCTAATTAATGAATATGACTTTGTGCTCACGTGGTCATAATAACAGCGCCAATGAGTGCCTAGTTGATTCTTGTATGTCTGCCTAACGCCCTCTTGACCGCATGTAAGAAAAAAAAGGAACAGACAAAATCATATTGTCTTTCAGGCAATCCTTTATAGATATGCAAATTCAAACCACACAATCAAACAATTAAGAATTTAACATTAATACGAAACAAAGGAGATAGTTGTGGTGAATAGCGGCAATTTGTACACAACCAATTAACTGTAGTTCATAATAAGAGGTAATATACTAACAGTAAATATAATGAACGGAAGAGTAAGAAGAATGTAACAACAAAAGAAATGAAATGTTTAAATCACTCACAACTAATATAAATGAAATAGTCTTCCAAAACACAGTTCTTAAAGTTCGTTACTCTTCTTTGGTCGTCCAACATAACAACTACTTGCTGAAGTAGAGAGTTCCACTTGTTGACTATTCTGTAGACGATTGGCTTATCATTCGGTAGATAATGTATTTAGCGTTCAATGACTATTTTGAAGTGTCCTTGTTAATTTTCTGTTCTGGAAGTTAAGAAAACGTAAGTGTTAAGGCCAAGTTTGTGATAAAATATTTTGATAACTGTTATTAAGTTCTATTTAGTTCTTTTGTATGACACATGGAATAAGTTCAGTTAATCTAGCCTTTTGTCTTTAGGAATTTTCCTATAACTCTGTTTCTTTCTAAGACATGGACTCTCTGCATATGTACATTATTCAAGGTTTTGTCATATAAATATACGTTTACAGTCAAAAGTTTCATAGCATCAGCTTTGCGAATTGACCAAAGAGTTCAAAAGCAGAAATATGCAGTGGTTTTCAAATCAACTTTGGTGGTGACTTCCAAATCATTATATACCTGGACGACGGAAAGCACACATTATTCATCGTGTATGTATTTATACCCTACTGTCCAGTATGCAACAAGGCGAGCTTGTGGAAATTCACCTCTAACTATCAGTTTTAAACCATTCTCCCAATATCTGTAGATACTTCTGAAGCTCTGGACGACATTCTACATCATATACAACTCCATATACCTTAATGTCATTAGTAAACAGCAAGACTGGTGATGATAGCAGATATGGAATGTGCATACAATAGGAATAACACTGAACCAAAACTGTTCTGAGACCTTCCACTAAGGAATGTTTTCCAACCAGATAGCTTCAGATACACTGATACCTTTTGTATCCATCTAAGTAGGAAGTCATATATTCAAGGGAGTTACTTCTAATTTTGATGTTATACAACTTATGGAATAGCCTGGAGTAAGAACCTTTGTTGATAACCTTGCGAAAATCACTGTAAACTAAGTTAACTTGAATTTTCGACTTTTTTAAAGGCACATCAGCTTTCTACAAATAAGCTTGTGAAGCACGGGAAACCTGGCTCAAAACCATGCTGCTTTTTAGCGAGCTGCAGGTTTTTGTCTAGATACCTAAATGGTGGCTGTAGGATAGTCTTTAAAATCTTAACAACTATGCTAGTCAGACATTTTGGACTATAGTTTTTAGGTTCATGCTTCACATTTGTTTTGGATAAAGGGATGACTATGACGTTTTTCTAGTCTTGAAGTAATTTACCTTAAGTTATTCGCAGATTAAAGCATACATTTGGCGAATTCTAAATGAAGGTTGTATTTCACCCGATCCCATAGTTTTCCCTACTTCGAGTTTACATAGTAATTCAAAGACATCCAGTTTTAGCATGTTAATTACTTCATGCCGTAGTTTGGAGAATTTAAATTCTGCTTTGTGAATGGTGTCTCTATCGTGTATATGTTACTAAAGTTGTCCGTGAACAATTCTGTTTAATTAAGATCATCCTCCACTAAGGTTGGTAAACCCTTTTCAGATAAAGTTGGTATAAAGTTTTCTCTCCTCGTTCTTCAGTCATTATAAGAGAACAGGAGTATTGGATATTCAGTGTTTTCTAATAGATGTCTATCGTAAATAGTCCTAACCTTTTTAAGTGCAAAGATACAATAGCTTTTGACTTCCTAGTATTTGAACTTAGTTCTGGCTGCGAAACACAGTCTAAACATCCCACATGTTTTTCCTTTTATTCAGAAAAAAAACGCACTTATTAAATAAACCACTGTAGTCAATATCTTTGTTTGCATATTGTCCATGGTATATGCGTTGTGGTAGCGTCAATGTAAAGGTCACAGAAAGCTTCCATTATTATTTAAGCAGAAGACTGTTTAAAGCATAAAGATTAAGTGCCTAAACTACTTATGTATTTGCAGAAAACTTACTTTTCCCAACAACATCCTTAATCTGTCGAACTAAAATTCTATGGTGTATATTTGTGATTTTGCAAGAAAATGAGTTTCACAATCAGTGTCGTCTATAGGTTATAGATATTCTTAATATATTCTACAGAGTATACAACGAATGAGATTGATAAGTTTAGTAATGAAATGACTTGAAAGATGGTCCTTGGTATAAATAAGGATATATTGCCTCTCATTTACATATTTACTCTGTGTAATTCTTTTAGTAATTCTTAAAATTTTCTGTGAATGACAATATACCCTTTATTGTCCATATTGTTTAACTGATTGTAAAACGACTAATTCTGATGGATAACAACAATAGTCATGTACATAGCAACATACAACTATTCTGTTCTATAGAGGAATACATATTTAAGTAAATTATTTAATAAGTTTAAATTTGTATTAACGAACTAGATTAAAACGACACTGATTACTGAACAATGACTAATCAATGTATTATACTTAAGTTTTAATTAGTAGTATATTTAGATTTAAACAAAACGAAGACACACCCAGTGTTAATTAATTTTTATCAGTTACTATTATTTTCTTTTATTCTGCATTCAGGTCATTTAGGTATTGCTGGAAGACAATGTAATGCTACGTCAAATAATGGAGTCAATTCATGTACACGTTTATGCTGTGATCGTGGTTATGATACATTAGAATTTGAACGTGAACAAAAATGTGAATGTAAATTCTTTTGGTAAGATTTTAACGAAAGGGCTTTATTAATATTTTCAAGTTGATTTGTTTCATTTGTAATTGCACCAACTCATTGACATAAGACAGATAGTAAAGTTGACCGCTTCATGTATTTTAGAAGTTTCATCAGCCAGAATGGATAGTTGTCTAACATAATATTGACATTAATTCTAAAACTTCGTTTAGCCTTTTTCTATCTGGCAGTTAAAGATTGAGTATACAGAGCAACAAATAGCTCTATTCTAATCTAGAAATGTGAAAGAGGTCATTAATAGTAGATAACATGTATAGGTTACTAGGATTTGATGGTATACGTATTCAAAACATATATTTTTGTTGAAACAATCGAGTTAGTAATGATGTAGTTAGACGTAGGGTATTAGGTAACTATAGCAAACAAGATGATCACGTTATGAATCTTCATCAACTAGGGTGCTTGGAAAACGTACCAAGTGACTTGAAATCACTGTTTGCTTCAAAGTGTATTGATGATTTCCTTAGAATTGAAGAAAGCTAATGGTGTGATTAAACCAATTCATGTAATCTGTCTATAAAACAATTAGTTGTATGGTTGAGTAGTGGTGGTAAATTCAAACCAGTTACTTAGATCCAGAGTTGTTGTCGCAACTAGTGAATGGAGATTCTGTGTAACATAACCCATTTTGTGAAAAACGTACAGTGTTACTCGTAGTCATAAATGAAAACTAACTTCACCTTTAATTGATCTTTACAAACTTAATTACTCTAGAAATAATCACCTCCTTCTTAGCGACTGATTTCAATTAAGTTTTCAAAGTTTCAGAGCGAGGAAATGAACAGCTGTGTTCAACTAAAGTGTATACAGAGTAGTTACTAATCGTCGATATCAACTGACTGTCACATCTTACTGAAAGGCGACTGAAGTTGAAGACATAAATTATTGAATCCTGTCTCTAAAATGTCATGGTCAAGTGAAGTTATGGGTTGAATCCCATACAGCGTCCTATGCTAAGAAGAGACAAACAATTAGCGACTCCTTGCCATTCAAATAAGTGGGTCTATGATGGTAACATTCTTCTAGTCTGACTAATCAGCATAAGTGTTTTTTAATCGGATAATAAGGGTAAAAAACTGCTTAAGCTTCAAACAGTCAATGCAAAGAAGTGTTATGATCAGCTTCAAATGAATATAGACAGTAGTAAATCTATGATAGGAAATCTCACAAAAAATTATAAAACAACAGAAGTCTAATACAAATTTTTATACATGATTTCAAAAGATCTTTATTCACCGATTAAACAGTATCTCTGTCGACTACAAAACTAGAAGTTTTATCTCTGGGAAGGAAATTCTTTTGTGTAAACCATAAAGTCAACAAACTTCATATACACAAACAGTTTAAAAATTCATTGAGACAGATAAGTGATTTGGCTTCAAGTTCACGGTAAAAATTTCAACGATTCAAATCAACTATTCTTGACCATTAGAACCAATAGTTTAATACACAAGCAACAATTTGCTAACATCGATAACAATTCATATTACCTAGAAATAATCATGGCCTATTGACAACACATTTTGACTATGATACAGGAATAGTTCTGATTAACTGGAATATCTGCATCAATAGAATGATAAATGTATTGTTAGCCCTTGTAGCCCCCCTAAGGTTACTGCCGGTCCCAAGCCCGGGTGAAGGAGGAGGGTTGGGCATAGGGCTAGCACCCCCCATCCCGTAAAACCCAAACTTGCTAAAAAAAAACGCAAACCAGATTAAACAAGATAATTGTTAGATAGCAGTAAATTTACTAAACAAAGAAACGAGAAAGACAAAGTTAAATTGACACAATAACAACTAAGTGGAGTTCGTAAAAAAATCATAAAAAAGAATTAAATCAATGAAAGTATTTGTGAAGTCATTAAGACAACAGCTGGATTATATGCTTAGCAGAAAATACATAAATCTGAATTATCTATCCTTCATAAATTCAACATGACTAGTTTGCGTACTATTCTATAATAAAAAGCTGAACATTCTAGAATCTGTTGGAGGACACATTTTCATCCAATCTCTTCGAGACACCTTTGAATTCCAAAACACACTTAAAAAGAAATAAATGCTGAAGACAGATGCACGATTATATTTGATGCTGAATTATTCTTCACAAATATCCCACTCATCGAAAAAAATTCGTTTTATTTGATTAAAGCTTCATACAAAAAGACTCGAAGACAAAATTAAGCATGGTTAGGAAGAGTTGGCGGAAGATCAATAAAAAGCTCCATTATTGGACCTCTTGTAAATATGAGCTACTTGATCTAAAGTGACTCTTTGTTTAATGAACTCGACCAGGGGCAGTGGTCAACCGTCTGCTTCCAATTACTGAAGCCTTGGCTATACACCTCCTGTATCTATGATTATGTATTGAAAGAAAACTAGTTTAATTCTTTGCTGTTACGTTGGTTTTAAACTCCAAAAAGGATAATTCTTCTCCAACGTCGATTACTCACTTAGTTATTGTCATTAACAAACGCAATCGATCATTATCAAAACAGAAAATGTGTACATTCGCGATTATACATCCTTGGAAATGAATTCCTCGTAGTGAGGACTCTTCAATCAAACATATTCTAAAACCCAAGCTATATTTATGTACTACTACCATATCGAGGCAATCGAAGCATCAGAGACCGGCCAGTTTCAGTCTATGACAATTCAAGAAGATCTAAACACACTCGAATTATCAACAAACTTGACTGAAATAAAGGAGTCACTAACTCAAGTCTGTGTGGAACAATATGTTTGGCTAAACAATAATGCCTATATTACGAAGATAATTTACTTGTTTAAGAATGCATACACTTACTTCCTATAATTTATAGTTCTTAAACCAAGTTAACTGACATGAACTTTATCTACTATCTTTAATCTCACTACGTACTCAACTGCCAATATCTTATAAATGATTTGACTTTGACAATGCACAAACTCTTTGGGAAAACTTTAGGTTCAACGATAGATACATTTAAAATGTTGCAAATAATAATACAGATCAGGTTGTGCTCATATCTTTCAGTTGACTAGTCATGATCTGAAACTGGCCAATCTCTATTGCCATATGTACATCCTGGGCGGATTGCCTCGATATTGTGATTATTTACAAGTATTATTTAAGTTGGATTGTGATTGACGAGAGAAATTCAGAACGCTTGTTTCGTCCTATTTGAGACTCGTTGGCTGGATGTAACTGCATTCCCAATGTTAATGTTCACAGTGGAATTCGAGTCCTGGACTCCACTTGCTAGTCACAATTCAACTTAAGTAATACATGTGAATAAACGTTATATCGAGGCAATCCGCTCAGGATGCACATATAGCAACGGCAACCGGCCAGCTTCAGTCTATATTGAATCGACGGGAATATAAAAGTTCATCTTAATACCTCTGTTAGTTGACTGAATTCGTTACAGACTGATGTTAGTAGGATACCATCGTACACCAGCGATCACTGGTAAGTTATTTTATTCTACTATGGGACTCTTCAGTAGTGCTCACCCTCGATTCCACCGGAGGAGTTAAACTTTACTAACACCAATTTATAAAGATTCCAAACAACTAAACCTAATATCAATTCCAACAAAAACGCCTCAATTAGAAATCTTTTTTGATTTAATAAAACAACTTAACTTTAAATCTAAATTAAGAACTTTCGGAGTAATGAATTTTCTTTTTAATGTACATTCGTATTTATAATACTTTTAGTATCCAATCAAGTAGTGAGGTTTACAATTAATTTCTACAAGTAGTCATCTAAGTAGGTGTTGCGTTGGATAAATAAGTTGTCAAAATTAAGTCAACTGCTCAAGTATCACATGTAACAAGTGAAAATAACAGTCTGACCTTCATATGAAGAATAAACTGTGACAATAACAACCTGTAAAACAAATAGAAGATTGAAAAGAAATGTATGGGAGTATTAAAACTATGCTAAAATTTTGGGTTAGAATTACTTGTTTTAAGTACAAAGATCAAGCTGAAATTGTTGAATTGACAACACGTCAACTGTTTACAGACACCTGACATTAACCATCTTTGAACTATATAAATTATTCCAAATGCAAACTCCAGAAGTGACACGACCTGAATTGACTAAATGTTCAAGAATTGAGTTGTTAACCGATTGTCGACATAATTTAAATAACCACGTAGATTAGTTTGCGGATATCCGTATGAAAAATTCATCTAGCCGATATAACCTGCTTACAGGAATAATAAATATGGTAAATATACATCAAGTTGGTTCATAGCGGCATTTCATCCTTCACGCTTCCATATATGTGGTTACTGCTGAAGAAAACAATTCATAGTTCTACAGAGTAAAACATTGTCTACAGAAATCTTATTCTAAATTTTAAACTTTGATTAAACACACTTCTTAGTATTCATAATAATTACTGCAGTTATTTACTATTGTCTAACATTTTATTAGATCAACATTCAGGGATTCAATGGTATTGTGTTTAATTCTACATCAACTGACTATTAGTTAGAATACGTTTAAAGAAGTGGTTTCTGGCTAATAAAATGTCTTATACTAACAGAAAATATTTGATTGATGATTCTTGCTTTTTATCAGTTTTATTTTTTTCAACTGATATTGATTATTTACAAAAATTATCTCCTATGCAACGGGTAACTATTAATGACTGATCATGAATAGAGTAGTAACAATAAGCAAAATATTCCCATGGATACTGTCACCTTTAAGAATCTATCACTTTTATTTTGAAAGTACTTAGTAATTTGAACAAATATATTCACTTTTCTATATTCATTTAATCCATTTACTTTGGATAGAATATAAATTCGTAGGTGTTGTTGTATGTAATATAATTAGGATTGTAACTAGTAGATAAGAGTCAGTAAAATATAATGAAATGAAAGCAATTGCCATTATGGTAATATATTGAAGGTATCTAAAAGATGAGTTAGTATAATATAGTTACAGATTATTTTTGACAACTAAACCGTCAGACGATAAGCATTTATATGATAACAGATGATGATAAGATGGGATATACTTAATTGTTAATGGATTTAAAATGTCTAACTTGATTATCGTAAGAATGGAATACTTTCTACATTGTTTAGATTCGTGATTTCATGGTAATGAGTCACCAAGCCCTCCAAGTTATGAGTAACATCTACATCAATAATGATAAATGCGTAGCTTTACAATATTACTACTGTATGAGTTGGATTGTGGCTAGCAAACGGCATCTACAAAGCAATTCTCGTCCTATTTGGGACTCACCCGTCTGTTGTACTTGCATTTTACTGTCGATGTACACATTGGAGCTTGAACTCAGTTCGTTTAGTTACAAACTTCAACAAGTTCACTACTAGGCTACTGATTCCAAAGAGGATGCATATGTGACAACTTAGACTAGTCAATTCCAGTTTATGACAAATCAATGGGAAGGTACAAATACATTTCAATTATTACTATATGTTGACCTTACTCAGTGTTTCAGATAACAGATTTATAATATCATTTTTGAATGTTCCACAATTTTCAATTCTAGTAGATTCCTTCTGTCTTTATAGATACACCTTGTTAACAAGGGATAATTAAGAAAAATACAAAAGTAAAATCAACCATTCTAATATTGTTGATAATAACTAGTTAATTTCACCATTGATTTTCATTTTATTCTTTATATTTATATCTCATATATTCATTATTCTTGTATTCACTTTCTAGGTGTTGTGAAGTACGATGTAATATATGCAGAGAGAGAATTGTTTTACATCATTGTAAACATTGACAATTCTGAAAACTTATAAATGAATCTAATCAATTCATATGTGACTTACTAATGGAATCAAACTTACCATTATCTTTATATTAAGTCTTTAATACACATCATTCTAATCCATGATATACATTCAATATTCAATATCATTGGAATAAAATTACATTACTCATTAATATACTACTTATAAATTTAATTCTTCATTATTACTATCTTATCTATTGTATTACTAAATCATTTTGTATTTGTTAACTAGTTGTAAACATGCGGATTATCTAATTTGTTAACTGACTATCTATATTACGAATTACACTTACCTTCTTCTTATGTTGTCATGTTGGACGTATATTGAATATGTGAATAGTATTTGAAGTTTTCTTTTTGTTGTTGTTGTTGTTGTTGTTGTTGTTGGTTACTTAGTGTTTTTGATAGCAATTTAATAAATATTAATTACTATTGAATATATTTACTCATTTGGTGTATAGATGATATTCATGGTGTTCTATTGTTAGCATTCATTAAAGCATGTTATCTAATTCATGTTATGTTTAAATAAACTAGTTATTTACATGTGACTATAGTTGTTTCTAATGTGTTATGCATTTGAATTGAGATGGTTATTTTTGTGAATATTAGTAATTTAGTTGATTGAATATAACATAAATTGATGTTGGCAGGGTACCATTGAAAACCAGGGAGTACTAGACAGTTGTTTCATTCTAGTTTAGAACTTCTATTAAATCAATATAAACATGAACAGTTGGTTGTGTCATAGATAACAATACAATTTGTATGACAATCTTACTCTTATAGGTGTAACTGATGTTAATGAGGTAAGCTATGTTGAGTACTTCTAGTGATCCTTTATTGTGTTCACTAAATAAATGACTACTATACATTACAATGTAGTTTTCATTAGAGATTTCACTTTAATATCTCAATTTTTGTGATGTTTATGTTTTCCATCTTGTGTATCTAAAACAATTAGATTTTGACAGATCTAACAGTATTACAAAGAAATCTTTAGTAAAAATTAGGTTCGAATATAGAATGCTTGCACAATATGTAAACGAAAAAAAAATAAAAAAACTGCTGTACATGAATTAAAACGTTGCGGATAAGATTAATCAACAAGATCAGATTGTTCTCGTAGATGTTGTGCCTAATTATACTTCAGATATATTGCTCGTACTGTTTGAAGAATTTCTTAAAATTAAGGAGATAATATCTTATTACTACTCCGTAGTAACTAAAAATAAAATCTAGGTAATTCCTTAGAAATTAGGCTTTAGATGACATTTACTTATTAATCCTTCTCTAATGTTTTTAATGAAATATATTGATTGAATTTGTCACGGATCGATGTTAGTAAGTTACACTGATAACTAGGGCGCATTACACAGCTCTATGGAACCTCATAGCTTTACGCAGCCTCACCCTTGAGTTAGTCTGGAAATGTAAACCTTGGCGTTCAGGGTAGCCACCGGTAAACCAACTGTACCATGAGCTGACCGGATTTGAATGGTCCACCAATTTGTAATATAGCGAGACGATCATCCATTGTCAAAGATGTTAACTTTCTAACCCCAGAAAATCGTAAACTCCACAGGTCACGACTTCTCACTACAGCTTCAGGAACATCCTGAAATTAGTAACTAGTGAGCTGATTAGTGTGATAGATGTGGTTTTGCGGAGAAAGATAATAAATTTAGTTGACTTGATTCGTCACAGACACTAATGAAAATCTGGGTTCGGTTTCTCTGGCTGGATTGAGGGCGGGCACCGCTGAAGAGTTACACACTAATGAAAAACAAAAGTCCTGTGCTCCCGGACTATTAGCGACAACATATCAGGATTACGACAATTCCAACCAACGAAGCTTAATACTTATCTCCACAAAGCTATATAATTCAAATAAACAATCATCAATGGTATCCACCGTCGAAACAGTTTATCGTGATGATAGTACTATGTAACTTTTGTTTCTCATTCATATTTAGAAATGTGATCCTAATCATTAATGAAGATATCAATGAATAGTATACGTTGACTGTAAAGTTCTCCTTCGTTAAATATGTGATTACATCCGAAATGGATTCAGTAAAGTTAAATTGATTTATATGATCATTGGTTGATCATATAAAATCCACAGATTGCTACAACATTGTAGTTTGAACATTTTTAACATACTTCTTAGTAACTTATGGATTAATCAGAATTGTAAAAGTTTGAAATAAGTAGTACATGATCAGTAAATCGAACTTCGAAACACTATCGATATTGGAAGATAATTAGGATAGAATTGTACTTCAGATGGTAACTCAAAAAAATGGTTTTGGTAATATTAAGTTCTTTAATTTGAATGTTTTAATAGCGTAACATTCATCATCATATTGGAGATATATTCCTAACGACTGGTAGAAAATAGACGCACTTTATAAATTAATTAAAAAAACTAATGATCAACTACATTTCTATAAATGAGGTTAAGACGGAAGGGAATCAAATTTATAGTGGACAGAATAGACCGCAAATCATTTTCGGAGGAAATCTCATAGATCACACCTATACAATGAGGTCATCTAGAATGACACTAAAAGTTTAACAATTAAATCATTCATTTTAAAGAACATATTATAACTAAAACTTACAGATTTTAGGATACACTTGTATATTCCAGTTGATTTGTTATAGACTGAAGCTGGTCAATCATTGTTGCTATATGTGCATCCTGAGCAGGTACATCCAGCCGTTGAGTCACAAATAGGACGAAACGCGCGTCCTGGCTTCCACTTGCCAGTCACAATCCAACTTATATAAAACTTACAGACATTTTTATACAAGTTCGATTGTGACTGGAAATTAAAATCCAGGAGGTGCGTTTCGTCCTATTTGGGACTCATCGGCTGGATGCACCTGCATCCCAATGTTGATGTTCACACTGGGATCCGAACTCAGTCCGTTTCATGTCAAGCGTCACCGCTTTCACCACTAGACTACTGGTAATATACAAGTTCATCCTAATTACAGAGATTTTACTAAAAATCAATAGCTGAATGCCTCAGATCTTATATTTTCATTTTCCTAATAAATAGCTGATATGGTATGATTAATTTATCACTCTATTAAATGAACAAATACATCTAGTTCATTAGAATTAAACATGAAATACACTTTACAGTGCCTATTATTCATTATTTAACCACTTTGTTTACCTTATTCTTTATTTTTCTAGCAAAATACATTCACATCAATACAACTCAAAAAAAAGAAAGAAAAAAAAATGAAAATCGATCTTGTCCATTTTTCATCACCCCTCCACACCTCCACTTTTTGTGTTTCATTACTTCTTTTTTTTTTTTGTTTTCTGGAAGTAAAATTTCTCCTCCATGCCTCCTCCATTCTCTTCCTTTATTCTTTCATTGAATATTATTACTCGACTGTCAAAAAGAAAACGAATAAAGAAATAATTTTTATTTTGTTTTATTAAAATATAATGAATGTGCTTTAATATAACAAGTTGTAACTTTGAAAATATTTAAAAAAAAAGCATTAAAAATAATAATAATAAAGACAAAAGAAGACAAAACAATGACAACTAAATGAAAAAAAATACATTGTTCGCTTTAGAAATAAAACTGAATAATGACATATGATAATTTACTCATTAGTACATAAATTCTTGTTGTCATGATTTTTTGACTAGCTACAAAACAAACCTCCCCCCGCCACCCAAAGAAAAAAACTTGAATTATGATTCATTCACACTTCCGGAGGTTAAATTTCATTTTAATGTATGCCTATGCATATACATAAACATGATATCATGTTCTTGTATAGTGGAACAAATGATCACTTTCATTTAAATAAAGTACATTCATAAATAAAGTATGAAACCGAAATAAAAAAACAAAAAAAAACAAAGAAAAGATAATCAATAACATAGTTACTAATGTGTTATGAAGCCGACGTAAAAAGAAAAACAATCTTTTTGTTTTATTATTTTGTCATTTTTAGTATCATACTATTGAAGTGAATAAATTGACTATTTTATTGTTGTTAATCAAGTGTGAATAAATGTTATTAGGAGTAATGATGTTTATCCAATCAATTGTGGTATAATTGTAAGTACATTTGATCAATTAATGATACTAATTGAATATTAGAAGTCGGAAACATTATACTAAAGTATATCTGACATTTCCTATTGCTTACTTTATGAAACTGTTTTATTTTTTAGTTGATATCACGAATTGGTGTGGTTTAGATAATCAGTGATCACTAGGAAGCATTGGACAACTATTTCGTCCTAGTATGAGACTCTTCGGAAGTGTGCATTTACAATTACTTTAGGGATCGAACCCAAAACACTTTGTCTCTGTTAGACCACTAAGTAAGCTTCTAACGGTTGATATTACTAATTCACTTAATTTGCCATAAGTTTACGTGACCTCATCCATTGTCATTGGTTTGTAATTGCTCCAATAACGGTTTTATTCCTTTACAAATACTGTGTAGCACTACATAATCCCATACAACAAATAGTATTGTTAACATTAGTGATTGATTCTGACACTGTCAGTCAAAGTTTTATTGTTCTTCACTATTTGAGAAGTCAGAATCGGGTGAAAATAATCTTATATTCTAGGTGACTAAAACAAAAACGTAAACCCGTTTATATTCCATTTACGACGAAACACATTTTCTTTATCATTCACCGCAGTATTTTACTTTCTTATTGTCTTGTTATTTAGTCGTTTGCAAGACAATGCACGACATCACATTTTATCCAGAGTGTTTTCACCTTAATAATTTTAGAAATCAAAACAACATTGTGCTTCTTAAAACAAGGACAAAATTCATTTCATTCAGTGTGTTGTAAATCTTCGATCAATCAATCAATGCCTGTTACCCCATTTGCAGTATAGGCAGCTCACCAGCATTCTCCAGCCAACTTTGTCTTGGGTTTCTCTTTCCAACTCTTCCCAAGTGCTTTTCATTCTATTCAAGTCTGTCTCCAATTCTCGACGCAATGTGTTCTTGGGTCTTTTATTTTTCCTTTACCCTTTAGGATTACAAGTTGTCTTGTGATACAATCTGATAATTTCTTCAATGTGTGTCCTATCCACCTCCAGTGTCTTCTCCTAATTTCCTCCTCGGCTGGAAGTTGTTTAGTTCTCTGTCATAGAAGGGTGTTGTTGATGGTATCTGGATAACGGATCCGAAGTATCTTACGCAGATAGTTGTTTATAAATACTTGTACCTTTTGAAGGATGCTTTTCATAGTTCTCTAAGTTTCATCTCTATGCAACATAATTGTCTTCACAGTGTTGTTGTTGTAAATCTTAATCTATGATTATTATAGTCAATCTTGCTATCTGAACTTTTATTTCATAAAACAACTATCCTCTCCCAACTCTTACCCTTCGCAATTTAATCTTCGACACTAGAGCTCTTAGAAATATTGTTATTTTATCTATAGTAATCACAGCAGTTGATATACGCAAACGGTAATTATAATCAACCTTTGACAATAAACTAAATCAATCAACGAATGTTACGACAGTATGCAAAACCAGAATGATCTGCTGTTAACTAATATTAAATGTAATTAATTGGATTCGCCACTTATTGATGTTCAAAGGGTACCACTGTAAACCAAGGAGCACTGCATAGCTCTTCTGTCATAGTATGGGACTTCTCAGCAGTGTGCACACTAGATTTTCCCCAAGGGCTTCACATTCGCGAGCACAAAATCCCCTGCACTCCTGATCTGGAGTTCAATAATTTAATTCTTACTTCCATCAATTGGTAATGCAGCTAGACGATCACCTATCGTCATTAGTAATAACCGTCTTGCTCTCGACAAGTCTGAACCCCACCAATCACGATCTCTCACAAGAGCGTTCGTTAACTTGAAGCCTCTGTGGCAGAATCTTGTGTACATACTGCTGAGGAGCCCCATACCAGGTTGAAACATCCGTTCAAAGCTCTCTGGTTTTCATTCGTACGAATGGTGACAAATTCAGACAACTAAACCTAATACCAATCTCCACAAACTGTTTCAATACAATTATAATATTAAATCTAATGAAATGCAGTAGATTGGTACCGTCGTTCTACACTATCACGACTACATGACAGAAGAACTGTATTGAATTCGAAAATCATATGAAATTTAAGCATTTGAGAAAACTGTCAACAAGCTTCAAAGTGTTTTGATTGGAAGAAAATGAGAGATCCTATTTACCTCTGTACAAAACTATGTTAGCAGATTATGTGTTACTTTCTATATTCGTGAATCTTCTCCAGAAATTATGATTTGTGACAAAGAACTTAAAAGAAACACAAAACAACCGCCTGCTAATCTTGTAGAGCTTGATAAGCCTCAAATCAAATTAGCACTGCCGGTAAATGTCGATGACAATAGTCGTAAAATCGATTTAAATTCTAATCACATTATTAAAAATGGTTTTTCTAATTGTAGTAAAAGGCATATAGCTGAAGCATGTCAAGTCTTCATAAACCCTACAATACTTAAAAGAAAAGGTCTTTTTATTCATCAGACTTGGACTATCTATTCAAATAACAACAATTCAATGTACTAACACAAATTATTCTGACTTAGATATCTAGTAACCACTAGGAAGTATCAGACAGTTATTTCGTTACAGTTCAAGACTCTTCAGCAGTGCTCTCACTAGTGCTTGACTTCTCAAAGTAATTCCTGTAGCTCAGGTGAGATGTGACCACTGGAGTTTAACCAACAGTACTAATGGTTGGTGTCGGGTAAATATAATAAACATTGATTGAAGTGAGGAATGTCAATCATTGGGTGCTGACTTATTGATTCAATAGTTTAGTGCTGTCTGTGAATCCTAAAGATCCTGGGTTCAATCCCTTAGTTGTGTCATGGATACACACTGCTAAGGAGCTGAGTGCTAGAACAAAACAGATGTCTTCCAGTGGTTTCTGAGGGTCAATAGTTTTTTTAACTTAAACCAATTTGTGATATCGAGTTTACACTTAGGAATCTTTATGACATTCAATTACAAATTGTTCATTTATTTAGCACAATGTATCCGCATCAATCTTGGTTCACATCACGTTTTTCTTACCTACTGATAGTTAAGAAACATACGCAAACACACAAACATATCTCACTGTGAAACACTTTCATCCATAGTTGTAAAACTACAACACAATCAGAGTTGTAATTTGATTGCAACAAGTATTTATATTCTGATTTGTTCTATGGTATTACTCAACCTTACGCTAATTTACTTCACTTATTTGTTACTCTTTGAGGAAACTGCCTACATTAAGTCAGAAACGTCAGAAACCTTAATTCCTTTGTTTCTTATTAATGTGGAACTCCTCAACAGTACGCACTCAAATACAGGGAAACCTGAATGGCCGAAAGCTTAATCTCAGACGGAGTCTCATGGATGGACACTGATATGGAACTTCATACTAGGACGAAAATGCCTGGTAATTGATGGTGTATAATTAGAGTCAATACGTGTTGAGTAAGAAAAACAAACTTTAAAAAATTCGAGCTCCACTAAAACAACTCAAGGCAAATATAATAAGTATCTCAATGGTAAGTAACTTCGAGATGTTCCTGCAGTTCTGTCTACAAATTGGGACTGACAAGGCTCATATATATTGGAATGGGTGTGATAGTCATGGTTATTGGCATCAAGTGGTCGCCACAGTACAATATTGATTGAACAGAGTAGGAGTTTTATCAGTAATCGCATACCAGTTTACTGGTGCTTTCTGTTAAGTAGTCGTCACGAGACCTGAAGGTCTAAAATTCGACTTTCCCTTACCTGAAAGAAACAACTGTCTCCCAGTGTTCCCTAGTTTTCATCAATACCAAATAGAGATAAATTTGTGATGGATGCCAATAATTTATATATATATATATGTATATATGCAGTTAAATGTGGAACTATTCTCCACTAACATGTAAAACTGTTAATAGCTTAATAGATATTCATAGTAAATCTTCATTTAGCATCATCATCAACAAGAATACTTAGTGCAAGTTCATCCTTCAATCAATTAAAGCCTACTACTTCATGTAAACCATTAACCTCAGATCAACATTCTCCAGCCAACTTTAATATGGTCTTTCATTTCCAGTACTTTTCAAATGCCATGCATTTTTTTCATATCTATCACCAATTTCAAGAACAATTTCATCTTTAATACCATCAAAAAAAAAATCAATAATCATTGATTCTACTTATTTTCATAATGATATTATTAGTGATATATTCACATTTCAAAAAAAACTTTTCATCATTGAAACATTGAAAATTAAGGTCAATTGATTTAATGCATAAACAGCTTAGTGATTAGTATTGATTTAAACTAATAAATTAAATTTCATTTCATTTAATTCCCTAAAGGAATTAAATAATCAATTGAAATATCAGACAATTAAATGATTTATGATGTTTTTTTTCTTTTTTTTTTGTTTTCTTTATTATTATTCACTTCTAATATTTTTCTTCATCGCATATTGTTTATCTTATTTAATGTAACTCCTCCTCCTCCTCCTCATCATCGTCGTCGTCGTCGTTTTCCTTCTTTTCCTCTCCCTCTCACTTTTGTTTATCTACATCTTTAAAGATATTTGAGTTAATACAATTCTGTAAAGTAATTACAAATGACATAGTTACTTTAATGTATTTTATTTTCTATAAAATTCAATCATATTACTGTTATTAGATAAATAAATTAAATGGTTAAATGAACTTATATCTATATTCTTCTTGTTTATTCTGTGATCAATTTAATCAAATATAACTTAATACGAATCTCTATAAACTACCTCAATTCAATAACAATAATCAGGTTACTAGTAACTAATTTTAGGAGATTCCTGCAGATCTTATGAGAAGTCATGATTGTTGGTGTACAGACTTGTCGCGAATGGGACAGTTATTACCAATGACAATTGATGATTATCATGGTATATCACAAATTGATGGAAGTAGGGATTAAACTACTGGGTTCAGACTCATCAGTGCAGACAGTTATTCATTCGCCAACCTGAAACCCCATGGGGCGGGTGAGTACATCTCAGAAGTCCCATACCATAATAAGACAGCTATCTAATGCACTCTGGCCATCATTGGTAACCTGTGAACATCAATCTGTGACGAATACACCTGAAAAAATCTAAATATAGTTTTTAGCAAGATGCAAAACGTGTATGTATTCATTTTACTAAGTATCATGTAGGCAAAATGTTAAGTATTGCATTATATGACAAATTAACATTGATTACGATAGTATATCTAGTGAACAGGAGATTATTCATGTATTAAGTAATTTCAACGACCTATTGATAGATTTTGGCATCATCAGAATAATTTAATAGCTCTCAGTCAAATGATATGAAATTTTAGATGGGTAGTCAACAGTAGTACATATTAGTCATAGACTGTTAAAAAAAATGATAAAACTGAGTCGCAATACGTTGCTAACTACTAATTTGTTATTATAAGCAGAATGATTTAAAATTATTTACCATTGTAACATCAAAAATTACATACTGAAAGCTGAGTAGAGGTGGTTTTGTGGGAATAAGTAATTTCAGTTGTTTGAATTTATCATAGATTGATGTTATTTGGGCACCAGTGAATATTAGAGAGTACTGGACAGCCGATCATCCTAGTGATGAACACAAACAACTAAGCCTAATACCGATAACCACAATATCACCCTAATCCAACTGTTATAATCAAGTCACTAATAATTAACTTCAAGATGTTCTTTAAGTTCAAGTAAGAAGTTATGATTGGAAAAAGATCCCGGCTTGTCCAAGGGGTGACAATCATCACCAGTGACAATAGATGATGGTGCCGTTATGTCATAAATTAATGAAATTAACAATTCCGTCATTAGATACGAGATGACACACTAGTTTAAATTAATAGACTTTCGATGTGAGACATGAACCTCGTGGATTAATCTGGGATTTACACTACTGAATTGTCCAATACTAAAACCAAATAGCTGTCCAGTAGTACTTCGTTTTAGTGGTACTTAATCAATATCAACATGTGACAAAAACATGCAACTGAAGATAATACTGAAAATCGCTAGCATTTCTAGTCTTTAATAAATGCTTCCGAAGGAGCATAGTTTTAGTTTGTCCTATTTTAGTGGTTATCTCCATTTAGAGGACTTTCAGGGACTGTTGATTCTATTTAAAAACCACTGAAAATTAGAAACATCTGGTCTTCTGTTTTCTTTTATCACGTAGCTCTGTAGAACTGAGATTTCATGTTTGTGATTTGGAGAGGTCTGTTAACTTTTATGAATTTTGAGTAGAACTTTACAAGCTAAATACATACAATCTTATTCTGAGGTGTCATTAGCTGATTTCTGATGGAACTCACTTGCTAAGTGGAGTTTATTATACCCACTCATCAATAAAATTACATGATTATCTTGTAGCATTAGTAACATAATTAAAACTAAAGATCAAAACCACTAAATGTCATTTGAATAATATGAAAGTTAGGGAATAAGGGCAAAGTCAAAGTGTTTTGTGTTTGATTTTTTATGAAGTACTGGATAATAACTGCTTTAAAGTAATATACTTAGAAGAAAAAGCACTTGTCTACTAAGTGATTAGAAGTGTTTTTTAAACAGTTTCAGCTTCTTCATGCTTTCAATAGAACTGTAGAATGTATATTTCCATCTAAGTTTCTTCTTTCTTCATGTTAACTATGATTAAAGGTTACCAGTAAAAGAATATCAAATGATTTATTGAAATTTATTAAAATTGATTTTGCTGATGATTTATGTACATAGATTCAATGTATATTGTTTATGTAATTAACTCATAGATTCATACATAGAATAGAAAGAGTTATTTACTTTTGCCTATTCCAAAGTAATACCTATCCACGACTCTATCAATGAACTCCACTGAAAACTTTAAGGTCTCACGATGAACATATAACTATCAGTACGAGTAAGTGAGTTTCTCATGGTAATATATCAATCTATGATATATCTGAAAAAAACATCTAGCGTTATTGGAAATAATTATTTCACTCTCAACCAAGATTATCGTCGTATTATATCACTGAGTGACTGAAGTATCTCACTATTTCATATCACCTTATTGATGTTGATAGCTGTAAGACTATCATGAGACTCAATAGTAATGATTGCAGACTCTAGAAGTGAATTATTCGAGGTAGGGAATGACATAAGACATCAGTTCCCTTAAGATTTCTGACATGCTATCCTGATGCACGCCAAATAGCTGGAAATTTATCCCCTCAGTTTAGAGTCCGAATAACCTTAAATTACCTTTCATTACTACGCAATCCATACAATGTCAAGTACCCTCCATGTCAAATTCAAAATAATAACCACTTGAAGTCTAAATACAAAGAAGAGTATGAGTAAAAGTAATTGATATTCAAGGTGACAGCGTTAACACATAACAGTGATTTAAACATTTCGTCAGAATGATACTACTAACAAGTAGTACTATTAAATATTTAGAAATTTCACATACATCAACATTATTAAATTAGATTATTCGATGCCCATTTACACTGGAAACAACTGATGTGTGGTACCTATGTCATACTTAAGTGACAACTCACTAAGTAACAAATATATTATTCTGTTGACAAGACGAATATTGCATTAGTTCATCATTTCAAAATAGTTCAAGTTTTCAGAAAGTTGTTCCCATTACATTTGCATTAGTAGAATGATGTTTTTTGATTTGAGTGATTTAATCTTGAGACTTTTGTTACATTTCTAAGCATCATCATAGACATGAAGTTCACGTAGTAACAAACAGGCGAATATCTGCT
Organism: Schistosoma mekongi; assembly: GCA_034768735.1. Lineage (NCBI taxonomy): Eukaryota > Metazoa > Platyhelminthes > Trematoda > Strigeidida > Schistosomatidae > Schistosoma > Schistosoma mekongi. Next base: position 41,872,627 of record CM068308.1, on the reverse strand, counting down.
TATTCCGTTTATTCTGAATTCGGTTAAATATTGAAAACGTTCATTATCTTCTAAGTTTCTTCACTTTTACTAATGCTGACTTAGTTGTTAACATGGTTCTTGACTTTTTACATTTTTAACGAAACTGTCCATCTTCGTCGTGTTTATTTATCACTGACAGGTGTCAGATTTCCAAGACTTCATAAGTTACATTATGTTCCTTGTCTTATCCAACTATTTAACATTTCGATGTTTAGCAGTCAAACATGTATTCGTAGTTATCTGAGGTCAGAAGTGAAATTGTCGTATAAAAAGACAACGAAAGATTATTAGTTATACCAATAAAACCAAACTCTGGATTTAATTATCGTCTCGACAGTTTTGATAGTTGTGCTAACTAAAGAAGTAACTTGAAAATCAGCGAAGTCGACTTCTATCATTTAAACCGATAGTTGTCAATGATTATTCAAATCTTTATGATTGAGAAGTAAAGTTACTTGTAAATTTTGAAAATTTCAAGAATTAATTTTGTTCATTGACTGGAAAAGTCATGAATAGATAATCGTAGATTAGTCACATGGAAGTATAACATTACTAGTATCCAATATATTCAAGACTAAAGTCTACCAACTGTCTTCAAATTGGATAAACACTACAAGCTGTCATGCTAACAAATACACAAAGTTATCTGAAAAACAATCTCTTGAATTTATATGTTCAGAAATATGTCATCCACCATTTACTTGAAGAAACAATAATCCTGTCATTCATGACATGACATAAGTGACAATATTAATCTTCAGCAGTTCAGTTAGATAACTCTGTCCTTTTATCTAATAATCATGTTGTTAAAGTATGTTTAATTGTAAATGTCACTACCTATTGGAATTTTAACCATAACCAATTCAATATTGAATAGTAAATGTTATCGTGGTAAACTATTATTATGATAATTATAAAATGAAATATAAAATCTATATCTTCAGCTGAATAGATACAATGATTAATTCGTAGAAAGTGATAAACACCATTAATACATAGTAGGTAGAGATGATGTGAAAAAAAAGAATACAATTCTAGTTGATTCAACCTGATTAACAACATGTTTTAATATTAAGTAGCTGGTATTCGTTGGCATGGAACACACTATAGCATAACCGACTAGCATGGAATGTAAGTCATACTGTCGCTAACGACTATATCCAATCACCTTACATCAAATAACTGTTACTTACACTAGTAGTCATACTACACCTTGGACGATAGGATTTGACTAGTAATAATGACTAGAAAAATATGAAATTAGTCACTACACAACAAATATATAATAGGAATAGTCTAATGTTCAGCAGGCATCACTTAAATATTTTAAAATGTTATAACATCGGAATGAAGAATCTAAATGTAACTTGATACCCAACATTATTATCAAGCGCATATATCGATTTAATATGTCTCATATATATATATATATATATATATATATATATATACGTAAATATATATATATATACTACGGGGTTAATGATAACTGTCATTAATCTCTGCTTCATCTAAGGTTTATGATTTGTTGACTTCCGAAAGAGTACCTTGAATCTTGGAGAAATTGACTGTTCTGTGAGAATTCCAAATAGTGTCATTCATTTTTCTTTAGTTTACGATGTCATTATTAAGTTAACTCTAGGATTTGCCGTCGACCTTTTTCAACACTATCTGATAATTGAAAGTACTATTAATCCAAATGGCTCAATCAGAATAAATGGGTGTTACGGGAATTGTTTAATGTCCATTTGATGTCACGAACTGGCCTGAATTAGACAACCACTGGTTTCCAGGATGCACTGGACAGATATTTTGTCACAGCATGGAACTCTTCAGGGATGCGCATCTACGACATTGTCAGGGATCATTAGAGACTAACTTTTCGAGGTAAGTCCTGGAGTTCTAGTGAGAGGACATGATCTATGGAGTTTAACCATTTCAGGTGTGCGGCAGTTGCCCACCAATGGTAATGGATGAAGTCATGTAAACTTATTACGAATTGACTGAATTGAAAATACTAACGTTGGGAGCCTAATCGTTGTCTAGTGGTAAAGTGTTTGCAGCTGAGCATGAGGGTCCTGAGTTCAATCTTTGGCAGTGTCATAGATGTGTACCTTTAAAGGGTCTCATAATATGACGAAATAGCTTTTCAGTGCTTTTTAGTGACGTATAGTTGTCTAATTCACACCGGTTCGTAATATCAATAAGAATGATTTATCATCTCTCTGAACACATCTTATATATTAATTTAACCATAAATGGTTCTAAATAAAAATGCATTGTAGCGTATTTATCGTTTGCATAGCTATTGTTAATGATGTCTTTTTTCTTTGTTCATTCATGCTTAGTGAAAGGAATAACAATAATAATATGACAAGAAACAAAAAGACCACTCGAAATAATAAATTCTTATCAATCTAATACTGATGAAGTTCATTCTACTTACTTATCATTCACAATTATATACAACTTAATGAATATCTATTGTGTCTATTCATGCATGGTTCATTGATAATGAATAGCTCATTGTAATTCTTTTTTTCTTTATAGTAAATGAAGTTGATAACGAACTGCCTATTGAAATTAATGATTATTTGATAAATACAATTAACTCTTTATTATCTATTTCGTAATCATTGTAATACATAACTAGATTACATAATTAAATCAAGTAGTTATGATTACATTTTGTACTCAATAGAATGCAGTTTTATACTTATGAATAAATTAGATTCTACTAAGCATGTAAATTAACATTCATAATAAGTTTTAATGTTTTATGTATAAAGTAGATTGTACGCAGAAGTACTGTTGAGATAGGAGACCTACTGAATTCTATATATATATATCTATATATATATATATATCTATATATATATATATATATATCTATATATATATATATCTATATATATATATCTATATATATATATATATATATATCTATATATATATATATATATATCTATATATATATATCTATATATATATATATATATCTATATATATATATATATATCTATATATATATATATATATATATCTATATATATATATCTATATATATATATATATCTATATATATATATATCTATATATATATATATATATCTATATATATATATATCTATATATATATATATATATATATATCTATATATATATATCTATATATATATATCTATATATATATATATCTATATATATATATATCTATATATATATATATATATATATCTATATATATATATATATCTATATATATATATATATATCTATATATATATATATATATCTATATATATATATATATATCTATATATATATATATCTATATATATATATATATATATATATATATATATATATATATATATATATACAGAGAGAGAGAGAGGTAAAAAAGAGAAAAGTACCATCGGAACTTTCTTATAACCGTTTTGGACATGACAGATTGGTTAGTTTATCTAAAACATCAATATTTTTATCTCACTATCATATATGCTAAATATTAAGTAGAATATTATCTTTTGATATGTACGTTTGTTATCTATGCATTTTTCATTTCTAAATCAGTAAACAGTCAACAAACAAATTGTACTAAACAAATTGACTTGATATTCTCAATAACTAAAATATTAAGTATTGTCATAAAATATATCTACTTAAGAATATGAAAGAATGCACATATTCCTAATTAGGTAGTGATCATTTGTATGAACTAGTAACTGAGATATAGCTGCTATTTGATGAAATTCATAGATGATTGTTCTATGTTTAGATGTTTATTTGTTGAAAGTAATTGTTAGTTTATGCACAGATAGCTTAATGATGGCTTCTCGGAGTGTTCAGCGGAATAGTGTTTCTTCAATCAGGTCATATTAAAAAATACTAAGTCAGAATAAAATAATGGATCAGTTTTTCCTGCCTATAATCTCCTTTGGATAAGCTTTTAGGGCTTAAAATTCAAAAATAATTTTTATTGTTTGGTATCAGTTATTTGTCAACTTCAAGATAAATTGAATCACAAGTTAAAACAAGTTAGACAACCATAAGAAGATAAAATCTCCGTTTCGCCTTAGTATACGACTAGTCCATAATGCTCATCTATAATCAGTCACGATCTTCAATTTTCTTAGAAATGCCCTGGATTGGCGAATTTCATTAAGTATTTATAGACACAATCAATTATTATCCTGAATAGGCTTAAAATCCCAAAGACACAGAAAATCCAATGTTGTTTTTCAGCAGAGATTTTTAAATGTAAAAAAGCTCTAATTACAAGTGGACTATATCGAAAAAAATTTTCACTCTTGGTTATCAAATAAATTTTAAGTGAGTATGATCAAAGTTGGATTGCAGCTGGAATGTGAAATCCAGGAAGTACGTTTTAAATTAATTGAGATTGATTTCCTAGGTATATTGTCATTCCAGCTTAGATAATTACACCTGAATTAAGACTCAATCCGTTCTCATTAAACATCACCACATTCATTATTAGACTATCGAATCCGCACACTTATTAAACGGGTATGTATAAATTACATCAAAGTGTTTTAATCCTCCCCTCGTTGTTGTTATGCATACATATTAAACATTCGCTGCAGTCATCTGTGGATCCTAATTGAATTGCCTGGATACAGTATGATTCAAGTTAGACTGTAGTTGGTAAATGAGGTGGCATTTATCGGAAAGGAATGAATTCGAGTCAGAAAGTGATCACACTGTGATATGACAGAAACATCAAACTGACAGGTTATAAATAGAACAAAATGCACTTTCTTGTTTCTTTTTACCAGTCATTTTTATACATATGAACTACCATTCTATCAAGCCGATGAACTCATGATATACATATGACAACAGAGTTTGATCAATAATATTCATCATAAAAGCATCAAGGTGATATAAATAGATTCAAATTATGTAACGATTAATTAAAGTCCAGTGTATGATGTAAATTAACGTAAAATTTTGGATTTAGTACTTTAATGAAAGAATGTTTTGAAAACCTACTTCAAAGGTTATAGAAATACGTTTAGAATCCAGTAAATTTTGATGTTATTCTATGTTAGAATTTTATTACTTGCAAGTGACTCTTAAATGATTAAAAGGTTGTAAAATGAATCCACAACTTCTAATTAGTACTAAACTTTTAAATTTTTATAGTAAGATTAGAATTACCAATTAGTTAGATTTATCAATGACTTTATAGTTTTCAGATGAATGCACTTTTGCGAGCTTCAAGGGTACTTAACTGTTTCTTGACTATACTTCAATTGTACGATCTAAAAAAGATCCATACACCCGGGTGTATTTTGTTAATTTATTGTGCATAAACTCGCGCACTGTAAGGAAGCATTTGCGACAACTTAGTCAAAGATTAGTTAAATAGACATTAAAAGATTCATTACGGTCTGCTGGTGTTATTGATCACAGCGACATTTCAAGTAAGTCGATAGTCTCCTTTGGTGTCAGTTCTCTGTTCATCAAATTGTTGTAATCAAAGACATAATTTGGCAGCATTCTGATCTTTAACTTGTATCAGCTGCAGACTTTTATGCCTATTTGAGGTTAACATGATCTTACACTGTGAATTGGATAGTGAATGGATAGGTAGTTCACTATATCCCATCATATATGATATCTGTATGGAAAACTTAGAAAACATAAAACTAATAGGAGAGAATAGATGAAATGACGTACTATTCGAGATACGCTGACGATAGTTGAAGTGTATGCATGAAACAGACCTGTTGAAGATTTTAATACTGTCAATAAAAATGTTAAATTTTTGTAAGGAAATTGAAACAGAAGATGATTTTCAAATTCATGATGCTCTAATTCAATATACATTGAAGTGGATAATTAAACTCTCAGTTTATCGAAAAGATATATGGAAAAGGATTACCTGAATTTCCATTACTTGCGTAAGCTCGATACCCCTCACAAAGGAGCATAGGCTATTCACCAGTATTCTCTATTGAACTCTGTCCTAAATAATTCCTTCAAGGAGTTTCCTATTGCTGTTCATCCTCATAATATCGGCTTCCAATTCTCGACGCAGTGTGTTATTGGACCATCCTCTTTTTCGAATCCAACTGTTATGATGCAAAGAAAATTTATGGGCTTATAGAACACGAATAGAAGAAAGAAAGAAGAACCAAACATACAGAAGCAGAATCAGAATAGGAATCATATTGTATCTCACTCATGCCTTTAAAATACACGAAATTAGATCACACAGCAAACCGATCAATAATCTGACATTGATACAGGACAAAGGAAATAGTCGCAGTGAATGCGGACAACTTATACAAAACTAAGTAACTGTAGTTCATAGTAAGAAACAATATACTAAGAGCAAATATACTAAACGAGTGGATCGGGTAAGAGGAACGTAACAGTCATAGAAATGAAATAATAATTGAAATAATGTTCTAAAACACAGTTCTCGAAGATAATTAGTCGTCTTTAGGTACCCGGCATATCACAACAGGATTCCGAGTTAATGCTTATCTCGTGATGCAGTCTGATGATTTCCACAATATATGTCCTATCCATTTCCAACGTCTTATCCTAATTTACTTTTCTGCATCTCGAAGTTGGTCTGTCCTCACCCATAGTAGACTGTTGCAGATGGTTTCCGGCCATCGGACATTCAGTAATTTGCGTAGACAGTTGTTTATAAATACTTGTATCCATCTGAGGATGTTTGAAGTAGTTCTCCGCGTTTCAGCTCCATACTGCAGAACTGTCTTCACGTTCGGATTGAAGAATCTGACTCTGAGGTTGGTTGACAGTTGTTCTGAGTCCCATATGTTTTTAAACAGTAGGAATGCTGCCTTTACTTTGCCAATCCCTCCATTCACATCTGCATCGGGTCCTACTTGTTCATCAATGATTCTTTCCAGGTACGTGAAAGTATCAACTTCTTCCAGAGTTTTTCCATCAAGTTTAATTGGGTTGGTTTTCTCTGTGATGTATTTAAGGATCTTGCCTTTTCCATTATGTATGTTTAGGTCTACTGATGCTGAGGTTGCTGCTACGCTAGTTGTCTTCAGTTGCATTTGTTTGTGTGTATGAACTGGAAGAGCTAGATCATCTGCGAAGTCCAAGTCATCGAGTTGCATCCTACTTGGCCATTTAAATTCCATGCATCCCCTCAAATGTGGAGGTCTTCATATTCAAGTCAACTACTAGAAGGAAGAGGAAAGGCGAGAGTAGGCAACCTTGTCTGACTCTGGTTCTCACTGGGAATGCATTTGTCAGTTGTCCTCCATACACGATTTTGCACTGTAGTGCGTGGCAATAATTCCTGATGATCTTGACGAGTTTCTCTGGTATGCCGTAGTGTCGAAGTTTCTATGGTGTTTCATGTCTCCACTATCAAACGTTTTCCTATAATCAATGACGCTGATGTACAATGACGAGTTCAATTCAACTGATTGTTCACTGGTGATCCGTAATGTTTGCGATTTGGTCTGTGCACGATTGATCCTTTCGAAGACCATCCTGTTGATCTCGTAGTTGAATATCTATTGAATCTTTCTTTCTTTTCAAGAACGGTTTGTTGAAGACCTTCCCTGGCACATCAACCATCATCATCCACATCATCCATTCTATGCACTTTTTCTGTAAATCGACTACTGTATTAATCTATTTTCTCTCCACTGAGTGTCACTCCATGGTAACTTGAATACATTTATGCAAATTGTTGAAAGTTTTCAGCGAGGGATTTACATGTCGTCGATTATTGTACACGATAAACATATCATCAGCATATATTGAATTATATCTCCTTTCATCACACAATTATTCATACTAATTCTTTATATGAAGTTGATAAACTTTTGTACTTAGTTATCAATTACAGTCTTCATGAATTACATTAAAGTGCTTAATTCCCTTAAAAGATCAGTTTTCATTATTAAACTGCACTTTTCAAAGAGCTCTAAACACTTTGAATTTTCTGATAGCTTTCTTTTCACTTCAACCATCAATCTAAGAAGTTAAGTGCGATCATGTCTTTGTAATTGTCGATGCATTTAACTAATTCTAATTAATTTTGATATCACGAATTGATGTGAAACAGACAACCAATGATCACCTTGGAGCACTGGATGGGTGTTTTGTCCTAGTATGAAACTCTTTGGCGGTGAGCATCCACAACCCCATCAGGGATTGAACCAAGGACCCTCTGGCTTCGCGGCGAACGCTTTACCGTTAGATCACTGAGCCAATGGTTGTCTGATTCAGATCAATTCGCGATATAAAAAGTGACAGTTATCAATCACCACAAACCCTCCTGATTGTAATTCTAAAATAACCAAAATTTAATTATACTATTAAATTCAAAGACATAAATGTTGATCATACACTTAATAGAACTTTAACTCAGTATTATCAGCTTTAATTCACGTAAAAATATTAGTATCCATAGATCTACTTTCATTGTGCAATAAACAGTATTAATGTAACAACCTATTCGTAGGGTAAATTTAAATGTAATTTATTGAATTTCATACACTACTTGAATCCTTTCTAAATGTTCTCAAACTTAGACTTAAGAACAACTGACATATGGTAATTGCCTTAGAAAAATCAATATATCGTCACGTTATTTGAATGTTGTACTATCTAAAAAAGATAATCTAATTGCTAAGCTATTCTTATAAGTATAGATAAGATTTTTATACCCAACTTTATGTTCAAGTGAATATTTCATTTGTTACATAAATGTATCAGCATAGAGAAACTTGCGAATCAGCTTAGTGTCGAAAAATGTATCAAGTCTCCTTCTCCTAGAAACTACAAGCCAACGTGATTACTGTATTTTATTTTATATTTATTACACGACACTAAAAAGGTAGACGAAATATCATATACAAAATAGTCTCCGAGAAATACTACGGTCGGTAATCGCTATACATGATACAAACGATAGTGACACTGTCCATGAGGATAATAAAAGTTCCACGATTAAAGCATCTTAGTTGGATAACATAACACTACCATAAGCATCAACCTGAGCTTCTAATTTTGTCTATTATTTCTTATAAAATTCTGTGGAATGCTTTAAGTTTGAGTAAGCGGTATATAAGAGTATGCCATATAGTTTTCCAGTGATTGTTCCAACTCCTCAAACAAATAACAATCGATAATAAGATATGTGAACATCTATGAGTACTTGATGAAGTTTATTTGTAAGGACAAGTAACCTAGAATGTGTATTAATATTTACATAAGGTAACAAACATTTGCACCATTCAATTGTGAATTGTCTCAACCTTTAAATGGAGTACTTACTGCAATTTACAGAAACTAAAGCTTGAACAAGGAGTTCCAGTCGGTTGTATCAATTATATAATACTCCGGAAACAAATGAAAATTAATGTATTAAGATAATGAACGATTATACGTTGTTAAGGTTGGACTGCTTCTGGCAAGTGGAATTTAGACATGAGTTTTGTCTAATTTCGGGATAGTGTTGTAAACCACAATAATTGGAGACAGGAACATTCATTCATAAAAATTTATTTTTTGGACTCTTAATGTCAGCGACAAATTAACTTTCATCTGAACCAAATAGATAGGCTGCTGTAAGTGCTACATTGAGTTTTAATGTTATCATTTGGGAATTGTCCATACAATTAAGACAAGTTAAACATCTTGCTGTAAAGGTTCAGTACAAGATGATGAAAATATCAATCAGTTGAAGTGTATGCATCAATTAATCTAAGCACTTCTCCCATAATGTTTAAATTGAATAGTCACTGGCAACTGTAACCCAGAAATCGCTCTTCGCTGTATTTAAGAGTCGTCAGGTGAATGTACCTGCATCCCAATGTTGCTGCTCACACAGAGATTCGAACTCACTTCTTTTCATGCCAAACGCCGCTGCATTCACTACCAAACCACTGAATCTAGACAGTCACACTTATGCAACGGGTATGTATATATAATTAGAGTGTGTTTGTATCTTCCCATTGATTTGTAATTGACCTAAACTAGTTAGTCTCTGTTGTCATATGTATATCCTGAGCAGATTGCTACAACATAACGATAGTTTACAAATACATTCGATTGATAGTTCTTTCATAATGTTTAATATATAGTCACAAGTCTACAATTACATTATTTAAGTTATGCATAGTAATATACTTTGATATAATGTGAATATAAATTAAAAGGTAAACAAATTAGACAATGTCTAATGATACATAATAGAAAAAAAATAACAAAATCTTCAGACAAAGCATTCAGATGAATAAATCTATTCCATTAATACTAAGCATACACCTGGACAATTTTGTTACCTAAATATAATATTTATGCATAGGGAATGAATGTTAGTACAAGTAAACAATTGTAAAAATTAAGTTGGTTTCTTATTAGAGACAAGTATTAAGTTTAGTTGATCATATTCGTTACAGATTGATGTCAGTTGCTCTCCACTAAAATGTATAGAGTATTAGAAGAATGTATTGTTCTAGAATGAGACTTAACAACAGCGTATATTTTCTACTTCACGAAGAAATTGAACCCAGGACATTTAGTGAGTTTCCAATGACACTAAACCGACATCAACCTGTGGTAAATACAAACAACTCAATTTAATACTTATTTACACAAGCAATCGTAACTCATTTACAATAGACAGCTAAATAATAACTAACTTCAGCATGCACCTAAAGTTCTAGTGAAAAGTTGTGAATGATACAGTTTAGACTGATCAAGAGTAAAGCACTTATCACCACTGGTGCTGACTGATTGTCGTCCCATATAACAAAATCATAAAAGTGATGATTCTACTATTGGACGCTGGTCAATTCAATGGTACAAATTGTTATGCCATCGCTGCTAAACCTGAAGGCTATGGATTCGATTACATGCAGGAATCAAGGCTGCACATTACTATGGAATCAATAGCGTAGAACTTATTAACTTACAAAAAAGCTGAAATTATAATTCACATTGATCTTTTAGTATCTGGTTTGTTGCTATACAAATTTACAGTAACATTAGCGTTTAGCTTCAATTTCAAGTGAATTCTAATCATGTTTCTCTTACTTGATTATATGCTAAATATGTGAAGATTGTACTATGTACCTAAGCTAAATATGAATATACTGTGATTCAGTCATAAAATTAAATATTATTGAAAAAAAAGAACAGTATGCTACTACTTTACTCTTAAAATGTGACAAAAGCCACAGACGTATTCATTAATAAACTGTGTCTTTGTATAACAAAAAGCACATATAAATGACCTCATTTATAGAACAAATAGGATGTGTCTGACGCCATGTGTTACAAATAAATATTGCAAACATAATGCAATGATATTTACTTATAACCCATTGTGTATATATGTGTACTGCAAAATACATATTAGAGTTAATATTAGACTTTGATTACCCGATATGTTGCTGAGTCATTTGAATACATTGAGTTAAGAATATCTGAATTCTAGTTTGTGTAACTGTTAATTAGATTTCTATAACATGCCAAATATGTTCAATAATCAAAAGTTATACAGTTTACTATTCGTCTCTCAACGAAAGGAAGAGTGTACTGCGCAACAGTTCGCTCTGTCTTATTGTATGGGTGTGAGACGTGGCCATTAAGGGTAGATGACACTCGAAGGTTATTAGTTTTGACTATTGATGTCTACGAAACGACGCTCGCATTAGCTGGGATCAGCAAGTAAGTAATAACGAGGTTAGACGACAGGTGTTAGGCAAATGTGGTAAACCAGTCGATGAGGTTGTGAATCTTCATCGACTGAGGTGGTTGGGATATGTGTTACGTATGCCCAACCACCGTCTTCCTCGACGCGCAATGCTGGCTGATATAGGAATAGGATGGAAGAGAATTAGAGGCGGCCAAACTAAAACATGGCATCAGTCCATGAAGTCACTGACTGCCGGTTTAAGTCGTGTCGGTAGCTGCGGACTACCTGGATGGGGTCCTCACGATTACCGTAACCAGTGGCTAGAAACACTTAGTGACATGGCCCAGAATCGGTCACAATGGCGCAGATGCATCCACTCATTTTCCTCCCTTAAATCATGAGCTTTAAATTATTCTATAACTTTCTTTTTACGCTTCCTGAACTATATCCTATATGTTCGCACTCCTTGTTACTATTATTATTTTATTTTATTGAAGTAACTTCTACTAATGGTGGTGGTGTTTATCTTGCGGTGCCATAGAGGTATGGCAACTTGGACCGATGCACACATGTGCCAGGTTCTATGTTGATTGTACATAGATATATACAGTTTACTATTGTATAGTATAAAGTAAAAGAAAAATAAATGAATAAATTAATAAGTTTATTTATGAATGAAATAAACTCAATGAAATTATTTGTAGTTGAAAATGATGACTTTAGTCAACTAATAAGTTTATTATTAATTATTCATACATTTAGTTAATGGTGAAACTAAACTTTGCCAACGAATTTGAGAAGGCCAATCAGAATTAAGATATTTGTTTCAAGATCGCGCGGTCATTCAAATTCAAAATGCTTTCTTTAGATCGTCTGTTTAGATTTTTCAATAATAACGTTATTATTCATAATCTACATGTTCTCGGATTACTTCGTAGAGAGTTGATTTGTGATTGTGGGCTCAATATGGGTTAAGTACAATCCGCAGATAGTCGAGATGGAGAAATCTTTCGTTGTAATGGTTGTTGGCGAAAGAAACCAATAAGAACAGGCAGTTTTTTTAGCAAGTCTAGACTGACACTAAGGCAAACATGCATGTTATTTGCATTATGGGTTATGCAGTTGCCTGCTACGTTGGCATCGTCTCTTACAGATGGAAGCGAAGTATCATCAGTTCTCAGAAATGCTCAAGAATCATGTTATGCTTAAGTCTGTAGCTAAGGGGGTGTCGGACGAATCGTTGAAATAAATGAAATAGCCATTAGAAAGCGAAAATATAATATAGGAAGATCTGTAAAAACCGAATTAGTAAATAATGCTTGCTTAGATATTACTGGTAGATTCTTGGTATTTACGACGGAACATTAAGAAAGGGATATTTCCAGTATGTCCCATATCAAACTGCAAGTGTATAATGTTTAATTCTTTTTTAGAATTTCACTATTTTTCATAATAGCAAATGATTTTACCTACCAGTGCATTCTCATTGGCTAAAAGGCGCTCCAAGGTCATTGGCAAAGTTTAGTTTCACCTAGTTAATTATTTGTTTGAATATGTCAAAGATTGATGTTGGCAGGGTATCATTGAAAACTAGGGAGTACTGAACAACTGTTTCATTCTAGTGTGAAACATTTCAGTAGTGAGCAGCCCAGATTTCGCACCTGGAGCCTGACGGTGAACGCCTAACCATCTGCACCACTGGGTCGGCATCCAATGGTAGAATTCACACTTCCATCATTTCGTGATATATAACTAGAAGATCATCCATTATCATCGATGATAACGTCTCACTTTTGACAAGTCTGAACTCCATCTATCACGACTTCCCACTGGAGCTTCAGGAATATCCTTACGTTAGTCACTAATGAGCTGATTATTATAGTTTAATTTAGATGATTATTTTTAATTCGATTTATGGTACATTCATTTTACAGAACGTGGTAATATATGATGGAAATGAAGATTTTCGAGATCGAGACCTTGACAACATAAACATTTTTAGGAGGACGACACTAGAATTTGAAGCTAAAATGGTACATACGCGAAAACAAATATGTGTTATTGAAATAAGCTTGTATCTTCCCGTTGATTTTAATGGACTGAATCTGGTCAGCCTCTGTTGCCATGTTTGCAATTTTTTTCTATATTTCATTCATTCTTCTACATCACTTTCTCCTCGATTTTGTGGGACGCTGTTATAGGGAATCGGTCTCCTTAAGCAACTAGCTCCTAACGCTGATTAGAAAAATACACAATGCATCAATAACTCACTGCTTAAAGTCAGTCTACATAGATTCTATCATCACGAAAGAATGTCCTCATGTATGTGTTTGGTTGGCGCTCTTAGCGAAGTTTCAGCTGACTACACGGAACCTTTTTATACGTATACCATCCCAAAGAGAGACAGTTACCGAAATCGTGGAAAATAGACCTCCTATGCAAATTCATCTAGTCTGTCTCTTCGCGTAAACGTTTAGTCCCAGCGTTCTGGCATACATAACTTTCATTAAATCTTCTAAGATCATTTTCTCAGTGTTTAGTCTTAAACACGGACATTACTACTACTATTTTGCTATTCATTTTGTTAACTTCATCTTATGCTGATGTGGTGAGACAACAAGTACCAAGTTGCATTACTGCCTAGCACAGTATTGAATATGACTAACTAAATGTGACTACAAAGTTGCTACTTGAATGCTTCATGAAGTTTATCCAGATAATAAAATTGCCAAACCTTTTTTATCAGTCTTAACACTATTATTGTAAAATGATTGTCATATGACTTCTGTTGAGACAACTTAATCATTTTCCGAAGGATAAGTTAAAAAGTTAACATATGATTACGAGGACTGAAGTGTTTGTTTAAAGTATATCGTACTCTTATTTCGATATATACGGCTTAATAACACTTGTAGCTGTTTGTAGTAGATAGTCAATCTAGAAGTAGAATGACCTCATTACATTCTACAAACCTTGCAGTTCTTACTTTGTTGTAACTTGAGACAGAGTGGTTTCTACAGATCCAGTATGACAATTAGTAATCAGTATTTCATACTATGAAATAGATAGGCTATTACTCAATGGCATAAATGATTAAAGCTCTATTGGTGACACATCGTAACTCTACTAATTATGGTTTCTCAGTAGAACTCCAGGCCCATCTTGATGTTAGTCACTCGTTAGCTAGTCATTAAAATTGATTTGAGCTAGTTTTATACAAGTTTATTCTAGATACAGATTTATCTCGAATAGTTACCAGCGAAAACCAAAGAAAACATTGACTGTTTTGTCGTAAGATTAGATTTATCAGGATTACACACTCTTAGTTCCAACAAGAAATTCAATTCACACCCATTACACCTACTGGTAAATGGTTAACTAACAATATCATATAACTAGTGTTTAAGAGTGAAATATTGCTTCAATCGATTTTTCAAATACTTTTTGGCTTTTTTGTAGTACCTAGTCGAAATAGATTTATGACGAACTCAAATAATGAATTAAGTACCAGTCTCCATAAATCGACCTCATTCAGTTTGAAACTGACACATAACGACACATATATTTATTGTACTAAGAAAAAATAAATACATCCATCTGACGAGTTCCAGATAGGACAAAACGTATGTCCTGTATTCCGCTTGCCAACTACAATTCAAATCATACAATACTTGTGTATCATCGGTATGTCGAGGCAATCCGCCTAGGATGCACACATGGCAACAGAGATTGATCAACTACAGTCTATAACAAATCAACTGGAGGATCCAAACACATTCTAACTAAATTATTTATTTCTACACAGAATGAGATAAAAATGTCACAGAAATAAATTTTCCTCTTCATAGTATAAAAACAGATCTAACCAACCTTCAGCTTGTACTGTGTATGAAATCAACTGGAAATCGGAACCAAATAACAGAAAATACTTCCATTGACAAGTCTAAATTTGTTAAAATAGTCTAGTTACAATCTGTTGTATGAATCTAGTGTTTTATCGATACCTTAATAACCAATTATTTACCATTTATCAAATATATTAATGTTAATACAGAGCCATAACCAATGACTGAAAACTTTAGGTAATATGGCTCAGAATCAATCACAGTGGCCAAGGTACACTCACTGTACGTCTTCTCTCAAGCTGTCCACTAAAAATTGTTTCATACGATTCTGCTAACCAAATTTCTTATCTGACCCATTTTTTATGGGACCACACATTTTTCTTACTACCAGCTAGATAATTACTACTTCTACTAAAATGCTGCTTATCTTATTGACTTGCGTTGAAGTAGAAGGTAAGGTGGCCAAATTTAAACTTAGAATCAATTCATGAAGTTAGTGACTGCTGGTTTGAGTTATATTGGTAGATTCAGACTACCTGGTAGGAGTTCGCGTGAATGGATAATTAACAGGCACAATACTACAAATGTGTTCACTTTTTGTTTTCCCTTAATTCGTGAGCTCAAAATTATTTTATACCTTTTAATTCACAAACTAATTCTTTCCCCATAAATTATATTCTGTATGTCCATAATTATTTTTTTCAACTATTTATGCAACTACTATTTCTACTACATTGATGTTCTTCTTGTTGTGCTACTGAGATATGGCAGTATGGAGAGATACAAATATATGAAAGTTGTACGCATATGCAAACAAAACAGTATGAACTACTGTTTATTGATCATCTTTATGTATTATTCTTATCAATATTAGGGATACGGTGATGCATGATATCTGATATCATAGTTATATTGACATCGGAAAGTTAGGTAATAAGAATCGTACATTGATAAGAACGATAGCCTATTTAAACTATCAATGTGAATAGTTTTAGATTACAGATATTGTGATTTCGTTACAATCATATATTACAGTGTAAGCTAGTCAATTAAAGGTTTAGTCACTTTGTTTGGTATTTTATACATGACCATTCTAATCAAAATCCTACAGATTAAATGTTGGCGTCTAACGTTTCAATTTATAATATTCATCCATCTAATACATTTTCTTCTTTTGACTATCTTACTTACCATAAATATGTGTTATACAGTTGCAATAGAATTATATACCAGTCTATTTATATTTTTTCCGTACCATGGAATCAAGCTCAGGTTTTTTACTTTTCCTTCTCGATACTCAACAGTTAGACTAATATGCTGATATCCATCAGCTGGAATTCCTAATTTACATTAATTTGCGATATATTACTCGACCTAATTCATTATCATTGGTGAGTAACTGGTAAATGGTCAATAAAAATAAATTTTATTGACGCGTATACTATCAAGAGAACCGGTATTACCTTCCAAATGGCTTTTGAAAACATTGTTAAATTTGACACCACGAATTAACCTAAGTTGCTATTACAAACCACCAATGACAGGTTACATTTTCTGTTCTAGTCTAGAGTTACTCGATAATGAGCACTTATGATACCCTTCTAAAGGTATAGCCAACAACCATCAGATTAACGGAAATCGACGGGAAGTTAAGCAAATGACCAAGCATCAGACAACGGATATTTGTAACTTTAGTTTATTTGGTGTATATTTTGTGACCTTATCCATCTAAAATGATGATCTACTGACACGTGATGTAAATGTCCAGAATTTCCTGGTGTCTGCATATTTACGAACCAAGGTTTTTCTGCTGTATCAAATTTAGAATCGAAATTTTCAACGCCAAAATATATAAATACTCAGAGATGCCTCTAACGTTTGCCACTTCGGTCTCCTCTCTTTTGTCTGAGTCTCCTTCACACTAATAAATTTAGTAGCTAGTGTAGGTGACAATCCTAGTTGTTAGTCTGATTAACATCCTGGATACTAGACAAGAACAAGAAAAATAAGTTATGAGTCAGAGTTATGCAAAAGTTCTGTTCATGATCGACTATGTCACACACAGGTTTAAATAAATGCAAACGCTTCATGAATTTTTGCTTGAAGTAAGTCACAGTCAATAAGAACTGATATATGAATAAAACTGTAAATTGGTCAATGATAACGAACAATAGAAGGAAAGGATCATATGGGTAAACTGGTACCAGTGTCACGTAACTTGCATTCGCTGAGTCACTTATTCTTGAATCAGACACCAAGACACTCGATAAATAATACGAATCAATCATTTACATCGATGTGTACAAGAGACCCGATGGAAAAGCAAAATCACTCAATGATCCTGAATTTGATATCATGAATTAATCAAATTTTAATAACTTGTAGTATGTACCGAAGTCCCCATCAAAGTCTGTTGAGGATTACTATACCAGAATGAATCAGCATTCCAGTGTTTCTTGATAATGTTGTATCATTTTATTACATGCTTTATGTAGAGCGTAAAATAAAAGAGTCTATTTTGAATCTCCAAAATACGATTGTCAGTTTGGATTCGCCAACAGCTTCGCTGCTGGATTTTATAGGCACACTACCATCGGTGATGACTGAAATGTTTTAACTATGCGTTTTATAACAGCTATTTTTCTTTTACTATTTTCATTCATAGTGTTTATTAAAGTGATTTCTGGGAGTATGTCAACTGGAAGTTCTAAGGATGTAATAAACAACTAGTAAAGTCATTTTACAATAGGAAAAGTATTTAACAAGGTGTAAATTGGTGTGTATTTATATGCTTATAAGTAACACTAAAACAAATTTTTCATAAAACGTAAGGGTTGCTTTCAACAATTATAATAAACTGCAAGGTAATACATTACGTAGGCATAAAGAATATGATAAGTGACCACATAATAAATAAGGGTATAGCAGTCACGCATAAATCAGTGCTTAAAAAACTGTTGTACAGGTAGCAAGCACTTGTTTAAAGCGCGATTCTGAACTCCTGGAAGAAATACA
The DNA here is from genome assembly GCA_034768735.1 of Schistosoma mekongi. Taxonomy (NCBI): domain Eukaryota; kingdom Metazoa; phylum Platyhelminthes; class Trematoda; order Strigeidida; family Schistosomatidae; genus Schistosoma; species Schistosoma mekongi. Next base: position 41,854,069 of record CM068308.1, on the reverse strand, counting down.
AAGAACAACTACCCGCTCTATAGTGGAGCTCCGTAGCTTACTGTACGACAAACGTCTTGGGATGTTAAATCACTTCATTCTCCCTTATCAGAGATTAGTAGAGGATTTGATTATAGTGTACAGAATACTAAGAAATGGATGTGATCTTGAATTATCCTATCCTTTACTTTCATCTAGGTCAAAACATTTCAAGAACAAAGTTGAACTACAGGGCTTCTCCATCTAGTTATCCACACAAAGAACCTACTTCCCAAATCGATAGTACCTGCGCTCTAAATAAGCAATGAGACGCTCACTGAAGCTAACACGAAAGGGACTAGCATCAACCACTAACCTTTTGTTTCTGAAAACACGAATCTAAATAAAACAAAAAACATTTTTAGATTGCAACTCTGTTAATCAAGATAAGCACTGGTTTCTTTACACTTATTATCCTCTGAAAAGTTAAGTGAAACTGATATTCGTTGATAAATTAATCATTTTGAATAATTTATAGTCACCCGCGTTGATTCCATTATAGATAATCTTCTTGATGTTCATATTATTGGAAATTTTACTATCTTTCAGACAGAGGCTCTATAAAGGTGAACAATAACTTCGTAGATTGTATTTATTCAATGGAATCATCAAGATACTGAATGAATTAGTTATTAAGTAGTTTTTATAAATTCATAAATTTATTCTGAAAATAAAATTTACTATCTGGCAATGTATTTACATCAATTAATGCTTGAAGTTTAATTAGTATCTAAAGAAACTTCAATGATCTAACAAAATATCTAATAGTTAATAGCTATATAGTGTAAACATGTCAATGATATGGATCATATAAGTGATCCATTCATAGTAATTTAGACAATCAACAAACCATAGTCGTTCGAATTTCTCTAAACAAATATCATTCAACTGAACAGTTTTATCTGGTGTTGACTCAAACGATAGACTTCTAATAAAACTATTAATTAGTTTTAAAAGGCCAAAGACGATTCAATAAAAAATGTTAGTGAAATTACATTAAAAATTACGGGCATTAAAAATGAAAATGGGTGCATCGTAAAAAATTGTAAATATGCGCTGTTAAGATTGCTGGGATTTAATTCGATAACATAAGTTGGTCTGGGTTAGACAATCATTGAAAACTAGGAAGCGCCAAAGACAACTGTTTTGCCACCCAAGCGTGGAACTCTTTCGGGGGCTCACATTCATGACCCACCATGGGGAATCGAACCCCGGACCTTAACACATTACAGAAAATGCTTAACCAATGGATCACTGAGCTGACTGACAGTCAATGCTTGATATTTCTAACCCAGTCATTTTGCGATATATTTTCGTTATTTCATTGATTGCTATAAGTGAATAAGTACCTCACATTTGACATTGTTAATCTCCATTGGCCACGTTTTCAGCTGAAATGGATTTTGTTTCCCATGTTTATGTGAAACTACTGTCACATTAAAATATGATGCCAATCATTTCATCAAGTGATTAGAATTTTATACGGTTTAATAAAACATGAAAGCATGTGATTAGAAAGATTAAGTCAACCATTTATCCTGTAGATTTATAGACACTTATAAATTGCAAACAAGTTAAAAATAAACCAGAAACCAGACATCTATGATATTCGCTTTACTTTCATACATTTTTCCAATTCGTCGTCTTATAGTTTACATTATCCGTCATGTTGGTAATTTATTCAATTGCATTAAATGAAAACGTTCGAATCCTAGGTCGATTGTATTTTAGGTATACTAAAATTGCTTGACATCTTATATAACTGAAGCTTCTATTTTCTCTAGAAAAGATGTAAAGATTCAAACAGTAAGCTACATGAATTTGCTTTGGTATTTACATTATTAATCTAGATAGTAATATCAACTATGGCTTCAGGGAGAATTAAGTTTTTTATAATGTTTTTGTGACTCACTTTGCATTGACGAGCATCAAATTGGTCACAGTGATCAACCAAAATATACATATCTGTCCTACAGGGGGTTATTCTTGGCCCGATTAGCTTAGTGATAACGATTGAAGACTGTGAAACTGGGTGACACTGGAACGAATTGTAGGGGACCATAACTTCCCTCAATGATTGCAGATACATCTTAATGACAAGTGCCAAATAACACAAAAGCTAGGTCCACAGTTTCCTGCTGAATATCATCAATTCACCTTCCGTTATTCCCTTAAGACCACTGTAACAAAATGAAATCATATTATTTTGTACAAATATATATTATTGCTCCTTTTAAGTTAACAGAAGGAATACTCTGTATTGAATAACATGAATTGTTAATAATTCAAAATGTACATAGAAGGTCATCATTTCATTGTCATTTCTCATCTGGCTTATTAAGACATTCTAGCATAATCTGAAAAAAAAATGACTACTTCATTTATCTTGGAAATATGATTAGCCCCTATGTATTGGTCTCTGACGAAATATTGGCACGATTTCAAAAAGCTCGTTTGTCTTTTGTCTACTTACATCACCCATGGCGTAGACAAGGTATTCGTCACTCACCTAAAGGTAGAGCGTACTACGCGGTAGTTAGCTTCATCTTATTGTATGGATGTGAGACGTGACCATTAAGAGTAGATGACATTCGTAGGTTATTGATATTTGACCATCGGTGTCTTCAAAACATCACTAGCGTTTGCTGAAATCACAGAATAGGTAATGATGAGGTTAGATGATGGATATTGGACAAAGGTGAAAAATCAGTCAATGGGGTTGTGACTCTTCATCGACTGAGGTGGTTGGGAAATGTGTTACGTGTACCTAACCATCGTCTACCTCGATGTACGATGATGACCAATGCAGTAGTAGGATGAAAAAGAGATAAGGACTGTCAAACTAAAACGTGGCATCAGCCTATAAAGTCACTGACTCCCGGTTTGAATCGTGCGAATGGATGCAGACTAACTGATTGGGGTCTGCACCAGTGCCTTAACTAATGATTGGAAATGTTATGTGATATGACTCAGAATCGGTCGCAGTGGCGCAGGTGTATCCACTCATTGTCCTCTCTTAAATTGCAAGCTTGTAATTATTCCATAGCTTTCTTCCCACGAAGTAATTCTTACTGCTCGAACCATATTGCATATCTTTTCATTCTTTTTTTACTTCTATTATTATTATTATTATTGCAGTAACTTCTATATCTACTAATATGCTGTTATTCTTGCTGTGCTTTTGAGGTATAGTAACTTGTACCAATTAACACATATGCTAGGTTCTATGTTAATCGCACATACCTTCAGTCTGATAAAATACCAGTTAGGTCACTTGTTTAAAATGCTGACACCCTCTATAATAGAACAAGCAGAGACATCGAATTCAATTTCTTTTTGTTGCTCTTCTGATGAAATCAACTTCGGACGAAACGTTTCTTCATTATTAAAACGCATTTCTTAAAAGAATCATCATAGAGAATAGATAATTTTAAGAGTTTTTAAATCACCCACCTAAAATCTGATTTATTTATACAAATTATCCAAATAATTTTTTAATGTCAGCATAACAAAATTGTTTATCGCATACCTGACAACAAAATTCCCTCTCTGTGTGAATTCCATCTGCTACAATTCTCCAATATCAAGTACCATTAATATAGAGAACATATAATGTACATAATTTGTGGTGTCTAGTAAGTATGAAGTTGGTTGTGTCCATCACATGCTAATGTCGATTGGATTGCAATAAAGGTAATCCTACTGCGGAACTCTTCAATAGTGAACAATACCGATTCCGTCAAGGAATAGGACTCAGGGTTTTCAAATACTAAGTTGAACTCCTAACAGTCAGCCTTACTAGCCCAACCAGTGACCAACGTTGGGATTCCCACATTCATCAATTTGTAGGATAGTACAACGATCATCCATTGTCACTGATGATAAATATTTCACTCATGACAAGCCCGAAGTCTAATAGTCAAGACTTCTTACTGGAGCATAACATACATCCCGGAGTTAGCCATTTGTAAATCGTAGTTGAATTGAAGTGGTTTTATAAATTTTGGCATTAAGTTACAGATTGATGTCGGTTGGGTACCACTGAAAATCGGAGAAAACTGAGTAATTACTTCTTTAAAATGTGAAAGATTTAGGCAGTACTCACCATTGGTTCTGCCTACTAACAACTAACTTCAGGACTTTTTTGATATTTTAGTGATGATTTGTGACTGATGGATTTCACACATGTCACGAGTATGACTGTTATCACCAACAATAATCGATTATTATCGTTTTACACTAAAAAATTATGAAAGTTGAAATTTCACCATTAAAAACCGATCAAATAGTACAGAAGGTTAAGAGTTTACCTTGAGATCTACGAACACTAAGTCCAATTTACTGACGGAATCGAGGATGTGCCATGTTGAGGAGTCTTATACTAAGAAAAAGACAACTTTCTAGTACTTCTTACTTTTCACTTCTACCCAACAAATATCAATCTGGAACAAATACAAATAACTAAACTTAATGCATATCTTTACCATTCAATTATAATAAGTGTGAACTTAACTTTTAATGTTTCTACTGTTTAAATGTATACAGGATAATCATAAATTTGTTTATGTTCAAATATATAAATTTACTGTAAATCATCGGGTTTGTAAATAAATGAGTAAATTCAATGTTCAAGGTAATTGATTTCATAACAATGTTCAGAATTGCATAGTTATATGTTACTGTTTACATTTCATACATAGTACAATTAGTAATCATATATTGATGAATTATATACACAGTGGTCTAATGTTAAGGTGTTTGTTGAATAGCCAGAAGGTCCTGGGTTCTATACATGATAGGGTGATGGATGCGCACTGCTGAAGAGTCGAATACTGTGATGAGGAAACTGTCCAGTACTACCTAGTTTTCAATAGTACCCTGCCACTATCAATCTGTGACGTATTACATCAATTAAATTTATTAGCCTTGATATAATATCTCTGCCTGAAATTAAAATATTACAAAGAATGTACATTGATTAGCTCAATCATAAAATGACTAGATCATATATTAGTACATTTGAAGTTATAACGTTTAGACATGTTGATATTCGACTCTACCAATTCTCATCAAAAAGTTTTCACAGAATTGAATATGCTAGTATAATTGAAATGTATTTAGATATTCCCATTGTTTTATCATAAACTGAAATTGATCAGTCTTTATCTCCATACATGTATCCTGAGCGGACTGTGTCGATATAGCGAAAGTTCACAAGTATTGTTTAAGTTAGATTATGACTGGCAAGCGGAATTCAGGACGCACATTTCGTTCAATTTCAGTTCATAATAAATCAACAGGAAGATCTAAAAACATTCAAAAACATATATACATACCCATTACACAAGTGTGACTGCCTGAACTCAGTAGCCTAACGGTGAACGCAGTGGCGTTTGACACGAAACAAACCGAGTTACAGTCCCGGTGTGAACATCAATAGTAGGAGGTAGGTACAATCCAACCGACGAGCCCCAAGTAGAACGAAACGCGTAACCTGGATTCCGTTTACCAGTCAAAATCTTACTCAAACAATAAGTGTGTTAGTGATTTGTAAATAAGTTTTCATCAGTGATCACTAAGGGACAACATTTCATTAGATAAGTTTGCGTAATTATCAGCCAGTGATTGGCAGGTACAATGATTTACAACTGTCGCATGTTATCATATGAGCTTAACGGCTGGATGATGTTGCCTATGAGAATTTTAAATATAAAGTGAAACACTATATAAAGACATAAACCATGGAGACTTTACAATTCCTAAAAAATATAAGCGAAACATCCGAAGTTCTATTTTTGTAACGACTTGCAGCTGCATCTTGTCCTGCCAGAAGATATACAAGGAGGTATATGTGAATAGTGTGGATAATGGTTTATGTCTAATACAATAAGACTTATCCTGGTTTACTTTCAGGATTTCAGATGTCTATCCTCAACCACGTTCAATAATAACGTTAAATACTTTACTAGCAGCCTTCAATACCCTTTTTAGTTCTTACGCTAAGACCAAGATTCACATTTGAAAGAAATGAGTGTTGGGTCATCTATTAATATTCCCTTATAAACAATTCATTTCATGACACTTTGAACAAGAAACAAGTGAGCAAATAGTAAGGTATCTTCTACAGAAGATAGCAGCTTACGTTAAAAAATAAGGAAAATTAAAAGTGAATGAACAATACTTTGATGAACATTAGCTTCTATCAATAGATGTGTGGAACACTCTTATACACAGTATACTATTCTCTTTGAGGGAAGTAAAGATAAAATTAATTGGTAATACGGCCTCTATGTTGATACACTGTAAATGGTCTTTCATAATATTGGTTTTGAGAAGGAGTCAAAGGAAAAATTGCTGTCGAACAACAATACTCGAATACACTTCCAACAGATTCCAAAACTAATACCCACATTATACAAGATACCTGTGGCATGTAGAGTGTTTTCGTCTCATTCATAAGCAAACTGATATAAATCACCATAGTCCTTCAGTGTAGCCCGAAGGCAAAATAGTAACAACAGTTCTACGAATAGGAATATTCGATACTGATAACGTAAACTTAACACTATACCTTTAGATACTTATTTTAATACTAAGATTGAATTTAATTTCTTTTACTTTAATGGTATAATATTGATATGGCTCGTTGAAGAAACTAGCTGATGCCTAGCATGAAATGTCAACATATTACTTAAAAAGGAGTTCTAGAATATAATCAGGCAGTATACACAGCAATGAGTTAAGCGCCTTTGGACGTTCCATAAATTTTGGAGAACATCAAACTAGATCTATGGCATAGACACTCAAGTAAGTGTCATCACTAATTCAAATTTTGCTCGTTTGTTTTGTGAGTGGATCTTACAAAATAAACGATTTAGATAAAAACATATTCGATCATTCAGTTTTAGCTCTCTAATTTCAGAAGAATTCTTCTCATCTTACAGTCTTACTTTTACTTTTCACAATCTTTAAAGACATTGTGATATACTTCTGTTGAATTATACAATAACTTCTTCACTGGGATAACAGAAAACGAAACAGAAACTGAGATAACAGTTCATATCATCCACTGTAATTTCTGATGAATAATTTGATAAAGAATCCCACTTTATTAGCTGAAGGATTATTTTGCGATTCTTGGCTGTTTTTCCTGAGTTATTAGTCAATTTAAATGGTCGAAATTGCAAGGATAAGCTCAATTGTAAGTTTTATTGACCAAGAGACACAACATAGTTTTAGTCACAGAAACCGTTGATGAATTCATCAGAAGCGAGAAACAGTGTAGCTGATATGCAACCCACAGTTATTGAACGTAATCCAATGTACGGCAGACAATATTATTGTTTAAAAATATAAAAGACAGATATGGTTAGATTTACATCAGTTGCTGCTTACAAAACAAGCTACTCCGCACATTAACTATTCCTTCCACATGTAAGACCCTACCAATAAATCTTCCTACAAGCTGTAGAACCTAGATTTGCATTTTGTGGTTAGACTAAAACTAAGATACATTTCTAAGCTTAGGGAATATATAAAACAGTCCACCTTACCTGTGAGAAATCATCAGTTAGAGTTAAATGTTTCAGGAATATATAACAGATGCATTTTCATGTTACATGCATAATTCTATCCACTCTGACGTTTGAATTTTACAATACCTTGCATAAAAATAGCATGTACTTTATACTGGAACACGAGTTAATTTTATTCTTTCATATTATTCAGTTAATTGAGAAAGCAAAAACGGCAACATTGAAAAATTCGACTTCATGGAAAACTAGGGAACTCAGATTTTAAAGTAGTTCGCTACGGTTAATAAAATCACAAGAAGTGAAACTACGTGTCACAGGTTTAAATTTACTGTAAGTGAACCTTGCTTACGGCAGGTGACTATCAAAGGACCTTAGTCATTCAGTTCCTACGGACTATCTCTGATTATCTATTACTGTGGACATCATTATATCACTATATTCCTTCTATTGATGGCGATTATTGATTCTTATTTTTAAATGCCTTTATATTCTTGATATGTAAGCATATTAATCTAATTAAGCACAAATAATTTGATCATATTAGTGGACATATAATAGCCCTCAGTTACTTATTTGTATAAGCACAGGACAACTAATCAACAAACTTTCCACAGAGCAACATGACCTTTTAAACATTACTAAATACCTGAAAAAAAAACATTGAAATACAGCAGTTTCGTCCTACTGTGGAACCTCATCAGCAGTAAGCTTCCAGAGTTGAATTGAGATTGAACTAAGTACACCCAGGTTTAGCTCCAAATATTTGTATTATGCACCACTGGATTAGCCAGCAAACAAAAGTTGATATTTCTCACTATGTTCATTTTCAAGATGCTAAATGAGACCCAATAAAGATGTAAAAGCAAGAATTGGCAAAGCAAGGGCAGCATTCCTACAATTGAAAAACATATGCGACTCTAAACAACAGTCAAACAACCTCAAAGTCACACTCTTCAACTCAAACATCAAAACAGTTCTGCTGTATGGAGCTGAAACTTGGAGAATTACCGCAAACATCCTCAGAAGTCTACAAGTATTTATAAACAACTGTCTACGAAAGATACTGAATGTCCGTTGACCCAGAAATCATCATCAACAGTCTGCTATGGAAAAGAACAAACCAATTTCCAGCCGAAGAGAAAATTTCGAAAAGACGTTGAAAGTGGATAAGACATACATAGCGGAAATCACCAAACTGCATCCTGAGACAAGCATCAACAAGGAATCCTGTTGGGAAATGGAAAAGTGGAAGGCCAAAGAACAGACTGCATCGAGAATCGGAAGCAGACATTAAAAAGATAAACAGCAACTGGAAACAGCTGGAAAGGATTGCTCAGGACAGTGTTGAATGGCGAATACTGGTGATTGGCCTATGCTTCTCTGTGAGGGGTAACGAGAGTAGGTAAATAGGTATTTTGAGACCTCAGATTTCGCAATCGGTAGATGACTATCTCATTCTCGCCATTGCTAAACTCTGTCGTCTACGACTTCTATTTAACATCGCATTAGTCGATCACCACTACACTGAATAGTCTTGTAAAAACTTAACATTACCAAATAATCAAAAGTGTCGTATTAATTGTAACAACAATATCTGATATTGTTATTTTTCTCCTTTAATCTTCAATCAATATACAAGAAACTATCTGATACAAGCCTCATTGAATATAACCGCAAACTTTATACCATTTTCAATTGTAACACAAAAACTAATTAGGAAGATAATACATTTTGATCTTTGTGTCGAATTTGATGTAGACATTATCGATCTCAAAGTTTCCATCAATAATTGTTTATTACACGTTTATTTTCTATTACTAGGTAATACATATATCTGATGATTCTATGTATTCATCTAACTTCGTCCCACTCCTTCACTTCAACCTTTAAACCTTAGTAATAAATAATAAATTTTCATTATTTCTTTTTACAAGTTAATCAATATTTCTTAGAATAAATGTATATATTGTCAGATTTGTCGAGAGTGAGACAGTTATCACCAACGACAATGGATGATCGTCGCGCTACATATCACAAATTGATGGAAATGGGAATTCTACTATTGGATACCGACCCACTGGTGCAGATGGTTAGGAATTCACGATTACCTGAAGCCCCTGGTGCGGAATCTGGGATGTCCACTGGTGAGAAGTTCCACAGTAGAACGAAACTGCTATCCAGTGCTCCTTGATTTTCAATGGTACCCTGCCAACATCAATCTGTGATATATTCAATCAAATAAAATAATCAATCTCCACAAAAATAACCATCCCAATTGAAATAAATAAACATGTTTTTTTGAAAATATTATTTCAGTTTTGTTCTTTCAATAACAAGTGATAACAAACAACTGATTTAGTATGGATATTGGTATGCAGGCATGTATATGCATAGTATTATTGTGCTTAGTTAACATAGTCATCAATTCTCCAACTAAATAGACCTCTGGGAATAAATAGACCAGTAAAGAAAATGAAATGTTCCCATTGTAATAGATGACAAATATAATCCTGTTTAAACGTATCTTTTGTTTGTTAATAAGAAAAAAACTGTCATAGATTTCAATGATAGTTATTATCAACAAATTGAAGTCAACTCATTCATTCATTCATCAGCAGTTTAGAACCGGATGCATACACCCAAAGGTTCACGTTGTCATTCTACATTACCACTACAGGATTACAGAGGTAATATAATGACAGAATGAAAGAGGGGAGAGTAAAGGTATGAAGAGTAGAATAAAAGAATTTAAGATCCAGATGAAGGTAAAGAATAAATACACTTGCGCCACTGTGACCGATACTGAGACATGTCGCCCTGTCTCCAACCATTTATTACGACTATAACGCGGACACCAACCAGGTAATCCGCGTCTACCAACATGGCATAGACCAACAGTCGAAGACTTCATAGACTGATGCCACGTTTTGGTTTAGCCGCTCCTACTCTTTTTCCATCCTACATCAACCCTAGACAATATCGCGCGACGAGGAGGGCACTGGTTAGGCAGGCGCAACAGATGTCCCAACCATTCCAATCGATGAAGGTTAAATGACCTCTTCAACTAAATTACCATATTTCCCAAGAATCTTTTGTCTAACCTCAATATTAATCATTCGACTATTCCATGATATACGAGCGATGCCATGAAGATATATATGGTTAAATACCTGAAGACGACGCATATCTTTGGTATTTACGGCCCACGTTTCGATTGGTTGGTGGTGCATATCCGTTCTTAGTTGGTGGAGAGATTTGTCTGGTTAAATGCAGTTAACTGAAAATCATTAAAAAATGTTAATGTATATTGAACATTTCTTACCATTTATGTCATATTAATAACTAAAGTCGGTATTGAATTACAAATGTAAATTTGTGTACACATGGTACTATCATTAAGTTAGTTTATTTAGTTTATTTATATTTGTCACTATTTAGATGCAAAGATCTTGTATTTCATCTGCTGAAAATAACAAAATAAAAGGCGAAATTTATTGAATACTTTATTGACCTTACGGCGGCCTGTTTGAAAACTTAGACTACCGTTTTTCCATTTTCAATAAGATACTTTTAAGCTTTTTATTTTGTTTTAATTGCTCAACCATGTCCCGAAATCACATTGTATATTCAAACGCCTATATAGAATGTTTACGTCCTACTGTGAGTAATACAGTGAGATCTAAGTGAAAACATCATGGTGGCTGGCAATAAGAGTTATAAGAGATAAATATTCATCAGATGTCTATTCTTGAAATTGTTTGTCTTAACTATAGATCTCTTATTAAAAAAGTGGACAACTTACAATTTCTCCTTGTCTAAACATAAATCGTAACTGCAGTTTAATCACAGTTTAGGAATCTTGCTTACATGACCTGTCTGAGGACAGTTTGGTATACCTGCAAGGTTTTCGGAATTTTCACCAGGATTGTTCTATCATCAAGAAAGAGTTTAGCGGTGTTTCTATTTTTGCAAACTTGAACTCGCATGTGCACATGGAAAAGAGTTATTTGCTGAGACGATGTATATTGAAAACTCATATTGACTACAACTAATATTATTGTATTCTTCTGTAGTTCTTCAAACTACACGGTTTAAATTGATTAAGGTGGCAATCTTAAAGCATTAAATAATTTAACGATTCATTGAAAATATCCGTTATAAAATAATTGTAGTTTACATACTGTTAAAAATCAAATTGCTATTAAGAACTGTTTCAGTGTAGAATACAACCTTGATAGAAATCAAACCCACAAAAGTAAAACCAAAGTACAATCGTTTCTGATAATAACAATCTTAGTTACTTACTTACATATGCCGGTCTTTTGTAAATCTCCTCCTCGGCTGGAAATCGGTTTGTTCTCTCCCATAGTAGATTGTTGCTGATGGTTTCTGTGTCAACGGACATTCAGTATCCTGCGTAAGTAGTTGTTTACAAATACTTTTTTACTTTTGACCATGTTTGAAGTAGTTGTCTAGGTTTCAGCTCCATTCAGAAGAACTGTATTGATGTTCGAATTGATGAGTGTGACTTTGAGGTTGTTTGGCAGTTGTTTTGAGTCCGATGTGTCTTTCACCAGGAGGTATGCTGCCCTTGCTTTGCCATTTCTCGCTTTTACATCAGTATCAAATCCTTCTTGTTCATCAATGATGCTTCCTAAGTATGTGAAATATCCACTTCTCCGCCTTTGGCGCTTCTAGGGTTTTTGCCGGTCCCAACACCAGGTAAAGGAGGAGGGTTGGCATGAGCCTAGCATTCCTATCCCATAAAACATTAGCTTCCTAAAAAAAAACCTAACCAAATTAAACATACTAATTACAATCTATTCACCAGTAAATAATTTCATGAATTTATTAAGCACTAATAAGATATAGCCAAAAGATTTCAATTATGTTGGTTGTTAGGCAGTTACCTGACAGGTAACTCAATAAATAGCTGTTAGGAATATCATATTCTTAAACGATAAAATTATTCATCAAAAAATCAAGTAAAATATTTTGTAAACTTGATATTCGTTAAACTCTCATTGTATTCTAAATGATTCACTGTTAGTTATTTACGTTGAATTGAAGAGTTGCGTCAGTCTTGAATAAATTAATATAATTTTATATTCAATGATCATTCATGTTAACTTTTATCAATTTTATTCAGTTGACAAATTTCTTCAATTCATTATCATTATATATTGAAGTTGGATTGTGAATGGCAAGCGGAATCCAGGATGCGCGTTTCATTCTATTTGGGACTCATCGGCTGGATGTACCTGCATCCCAATGTTGATGTTCATAATGGGATTCGAATTCAGTCCGCTTCGTGTCAAACGCCATCGCGTTCACCACTAGACTACTGTGTCCAGACAGTCACACTTGTGCAATGGGCATATATATAATCAGGATAAGCTTGTATTTTCCCGTTGATTTGTAATGGGCTGAAACTGGTCAGTCTCTGTTGCTATATGTGCATCCTGAGCGGATTGCCTCGATATAGTGTTATTACACAAGTTATGTATTGAAGAAAGGCAACAGAGACTGTCCAGTTTCAGTCCATTACAAATCAACGGGAAAATACAAGCTTATCCTGATTACATTATGATTATAGCTTAACTTAAATAAATAATGATCTATGCTGCATATTTCTGACTGTCTAATATCAACCGAAGCCCTCTCTGTTACATCAACTGACCTCTATAGTGATTAAATTGAGAGAGGGTGGGTAATATAACAATTGCGAATTAAATAAATTAGAAATATGAGCTGTTGGAAGCTGGTCAGTCGACTTAGTCAAGTGTTTGTCGCTAAAGCTGATGATCACATGACTAATCCCTCCATGATTTAGTAGATGCCCACTACAGAGTTATCCTATTGTAAGGATACACTATTGTCTTTCAGTCTTAAATTCTAGTTTTTACTGGTTATGCAACTCAGAGAAATTCATCATGATCAATTCAAATACAAGCATTTTTGTCCTTGGATAAAAGAATATTTAATTTAAAACCGCTTCGATATATAGACGTGACTAAAAGTTTGAAAAGCATTTTATACTCATTAAAAAATAGTTAATTTAATATCACGAATTGGTCTGAATTAAATAACCACTGATCACCAGGAAGCACGGGACAACTGTTTTATCTTAATGTGGGATTCTTCAGCAGTACATGTCCACGACCCCATCAGGTATGGAACCCAGGACTTTCTGGCTCCGCTGCGAACGCTTTACTATTAGACTACCGAGTGGGCTCTCATAAGTTAATATTTCTAATGCGGACAATTTATGATACGTTTGCATTACCTCATCTTTTACCATCGCTGTGTAAATGCCTCACTCCCGACACGGTTGAATTCCACTTGTAGAAAATGGAATGAATTAGAAATATCAACCGTTGTGAGACAACTCAGTGGTCTAATAGTAAATTGTTCTCAGTGGGGTCAGAAAGTCCTGGGCTCCATGCATGATGAAGTCATGGATGCGCAATGCTGAAGAATCCCGTACTATGATGAAACAGTTATCCAGTACTTCCTATTGATCAATGGTTATGTAATTCAAACCAATTCGTAATATCTAATTAACACTCAACAATCTCCACAACACCCAAATACATAAAACACTTAATTAGCATTTTACAAAATCTAAGATAATTCAATGGTTAGTAAAATAAAAACCTTATTGATCTCAATTTTTGTTCACCTTATGATATACAATGTTTAAGATTACATAATCATTTAACGAAAACTGTATATACGTCTATGTAAAACAAGCATAGAAACAGATAAGCCAGTTAATATACTTTTGGTTATTATACACATAATAAAATCAATACATAATGGGAAGCGCCAAATTTAAAAAAAAATGACCAGTCCCACCAAACGTATGTCTATCAAATAACAAATTAAGTCATAAATATTTATCATGCTGTGTTATTGCATACCATTAAGCAAAATGTATTATTATTCTTGTTTCTTTATTTGAGTAATACAAATTTACCAGTGAAGAAACCTGAATATCTTGTATGAAATAGGAGACTGAGTTCTTTGATGTCTAGTGACTTATGCTACTTTAAACAGAGTGGTTTATTTATCTATGTCACAGTCTCTATGATTTATTAAATAATAATAGTACATAAAATTAGATTAGGCCACTTATCAATTCGTATAACTTTTATATTTAGATCAAATGTTCTCAATTTAAAACCATCTTTTAATGATGTTCTTTTAAATTACACTTATTATCTCTGTATTTGTATACAACTAATAGTAACATTATAGATACTGTAGTTGGGAACTTAAAACAGTGTAATCTCTGAACTCGAATACGTAATACCTTTTAAATAGTAAATCGGGAAACAGAAGGGGGGGAAAGAATAAACATTACAATATGTGTCGAATATATACAGCGATTCATATGTATATATAATTTTGTGTAAACCTGTAATCATCAATCGAAATAGTCAGGAGACCGACAAATTTCAAGCACTCTATGCCAAAATTTCACAAAAGACTATTAAGTGTTGATTTGATAGAATGTCCGAGATCTTCGAGCTTCCTATAGGTAGTCACAAAATGTGACTGTTCAAGTAGTGTTTCTTCATTGTTTTTACTTCTTATTGTGTAATTTGTCAATTATATAACTAGCTGAATCACTTTTATTTTATCAAAGAATAACATCTATATAATAGTTTTGTCTTATTCATACTCATAACTGACCTACTTCCATAGTCACTTATCATTAATTTTAAATATAAATTTGAGTTAAACAATCAACTACAACTGGATTGGAATTAAGTATGCAATTTTACAAGTATATGGAATCTAGTACTCATGTTTTGTCCCAATTAGGACTCATTAGCTTCATCCCAGTGTCGATGATTAAATATGAATTAGAATATAACAAGAATTCTTCATAATATTTTTGAATAGGACAACTTTTTATTTACTGGAAAACAAAGTTAATTAACTCTCACTTGTTACATAGGCGGTTGCAAGGCAAAAGTCTTTTTACTTCATTGGACAGTTAATGATCTTGTCTATCAGTCTTAATTTATACTCTTTGGAGAAAAAGTAAACATCCCAAGCTCTGGAAGAATGATTTTTATTAGAAAACATTCATGGTATTGTTCACCTACATTCGATCTACCATGAAATCAATGATGAGTTTGAAATTGACATCAATAATTTGCCTGAGTTAGGAAACCACTGAAACTAACGAACCAACTGACATCTATTTACCTCTTATATGAAACCATGTTACATTATACAAACAAGATCATAATGATGAATCAAGCCTAAAACACTAGTGTTTAGTTGTGAGTACTTACAGTGTGACCACTAAGTTGAGGTTTAATGGTTGATATTTCTAACTTCAATTGGTTTATGATATATTGTCCGAAATTCTTTATTTCGATTGGTAGGTAGTCGCCACTCACTTGACTCCAGGAATTGCCTCTTGAAGTTATTCATTAGTGGGTTTATATTGATTACATTGGAGTGCCACGGAGATTGCTGCTTTCGAATTTAATATCATAGACTGACCAGGTTTTCAATGGTCACCTAACCCCGGTTAATTCTTGATACTAAATTTAAATTTGACAATCTTCATCTATAAAGATAAGCTGTAAAATAATTCATTCAGTACACTGGTTGAAGTGCTTTAATTTTACAAAACTACACTTACAACAATAGCACTACCTGAAAACTTCAAAAGTCTAAATACTTGAACTGTAATTATTAGCATGAAAGTACGTTTAATGTAGTAACTAATGTGCTTTGATTCGAAGTTTGATCATTTGATTGTCCTTGTTTCGAACTTGTCTCATTCCTCAATTTTTGTTCATCATTAAATGTGAATATACTTGATGTACTAACTGAGTTATCTACCCAACGTTACTTGTATTCTTCTCTGTGTACACTCTGGAATACAAAGTAAATTGTTGCTAAATGCTAACCTTTATACTAGTAAGTTCACCCCACTTTGCCTATGTCGTTGTAGTACTTAGTGAAATGAAGTGTTATTGTTAACTTTACTGGTGTTAGATATATCCATGTATGAATAAGTACTAAAAGTGGTCAGTAGCAAGTTGTGCCATATTAATATTGTATCAATCATAATCACACTCCGTACTGCTGTAATAAATGAAATATGTAGAATGGTATTTGTTTATTTGCAAAGATTTCCTCTATAACACCGCTGATGATCACATATGTAACTAACTGCTGGCCTTTATAGATATTAAACGGATTGCTTCAATATTATCAATCAACCACAAGTTTTGGTATATTTGAATTATGATTGGCTGTAAAATAAAGTAGGCGTATTTTGTCTCGTTCATAACTCGCCAGCTAGATGTAACTTTATCTCCGCAACTAGTAACGCATAAGAATAATAAGTTAGTGACTTTCAAGGTCGAACAGTTCAATGTACAAAGTGTCAACATATTATCCGATAAGAACTTGAAGTGCACCCGGTATATGACTAAGTTAAGTTTGCGTTATTATCAGAGCAACTTCTAACGATTGAACCAACTCTTACGAATGAGAATAAATCAGAAAGCGATGAAGGATGGAAGAGTAGTTATATTTGATCATGAATAGAGCGGCAATAGGAAGGCAACTTCTAGTCTGGCAAACTAGAGAGAGATGCTTCCCACGGTGCATCGTGACGTGATCTGGTAATAATGCGTGACCGAACGCCTTCAACTAACTGTGTCCGCTAAAACAAACATGGTCAGCATCAATGTCGAAGACCTATGTAACTATTTATTTTGCGGATTATTTGCCGTTACAAACTGAACTTGAATCTTAGTAAGAATATCAACAATAGAAATTAGGCACAGTTTTCTTGAAGCGTCACCCATAAGCTGAGTTACACTTTTCCGATTCTATTCCTAGCCACACTAACTAATTCTATTAGAAGTTCTTTCTTATCTGTCATTCAATTACTAATTTCTATACACCTGGATACATCATTATTCTAAGTGAATACATCAGAAAATTAATGTTTACTTTGATGCTTTTCAGATATGAATTCACAAAGAAAATGATGATGCATTTAAGACTCATTTCTCTTATGTTTATCCATTAGTTTTAAGTGTTTTCATTCATTTCCATTTGTAGTGAGAATGATTCATCAACTCATTGAAATAAAGGTTACATAATTTAACTCAGGCTATATTTTCTATATTTTCTTTTGCTTGAATTAACCCTATTAATCATTTTGTTATTATCACATAGTAACCTATTGTTCACTTATACATATTCATCATTCTTTTTTTCTATTTCTATACGACTAGGAGTCTAGTTATGTTGGATTCAAAAATAGTGAAAAGTAAATTGAAGTAATACAACGCCTAATTTGTGGAGAATGTGTATACGCAACTCTCAGGACAGAGTTGAATGGTGAATCCTGGTGAGTGGCCTATGTTCTTCTGTGAGGAGTACCGGGCGTAAGTAAGTAAGTAAGTAACTGTACACGTAGCTATGTATATTCTGAATTTAGAAAAAAACTACATACGTCTTTCATGAGATTGAGTTCATTGTGTTGAATGGTTTTATAACAAAGCACTTATCATCATTTTGAAAGTTTTCGTCCTAGTTAATAAGTCAAATCTATGTAAATTTTTAGTGTTTGTTGACTGACTTGGGTCCCAAGTTTCTAAAATCTCCATGATCTCATTTTGTATTGACTCTGTCTAGAATTATAACGATTTCTTAGTCAAACGTGTGTTCATAATTGTCTGTATGAATTGTTATAAGAGAAGATTTATCGTGATATTTGTTGGTTAGTTGATATCCTTGTTGACACAGATAAATAGATTGGTCGATTTGTCCAACGTAGTGCTTATCAGAATTGTAGTGAGTAATTTTTTATATAATGGTCTATTTGACTACATTTTGTTATCTTATCTTTCAGTTTATATGGAGTTGATTAAAGTGAATTATTGATTTGACTATAAAGTTAGGAATCCAGTAAACAGGGTGGTCACTTAAAAATATGCTAAAAACTACAGTATAAATGTCATCAACAACCAAATAAATTTATCTGACACAGATTAACATTGGTAGGGTCCCACTGAAAACCAGAGAGAGGTGGATAGTTATTTCATTCTACTATGAGACTTCTCAGCGGTGCACACTCTAACTCCATCAGGTGGGGATTAAACACTTAATCATCTGAACCATTGTGCATCACGGCGTCCACTAGAATTTACAATTTTACCAATATGGTACTGGTTGAGTTATAACATATCGGAAGTGAAACATTTATCAGAATGACACCGACTAATAATCAAGCTATATCATGAACTGATGGATGTAAGAATTATGCGATTAGACAGAGACCCAGTAGTGAAAATATTTAAGCTTTCCTTTTGATTTTAGAAGACCTTGGAGGGGAATTAAGCTTATGTGCATGTGAGTAGTTTCATACTAGTATGAAACAGATATGCTCCCTGGTATCTAGTGGTACTCAATGGACATCAGACTGTGGCTAATACAATCAACTAAACTTAATATCTATCTTCACGAAGTCACTCTAATTCAATAAAATAAATTCAAGGTCTACAGAACAAGGTACCTGTCACTTGCAGTCATAAGTTTGTGACATTAAAGTTCACTAGAATGACGGCATTTGCTCAACGAAATTGAACCATCCAACTCAGAGAAGGCAATGTGATCTCTATCAAGCATCTTAGCTAAATATCTTTTTCAACATACTCTTTCATATTATTAAGTAATTCTCTAATATCTAGCATATTATAACTTATCTATAATTCTTCTTGCATATACCACAAAATAAATGTTTGTAATTTATGAACTTTGTGCATCTGAAGCATGGGTATGATGAATGATGTTACTAGATACTCTGATTTACGATCTAATATAGTATGGAAGGCTCATTCGAAAAATGTTGTTTCAAGAGCCAGACTTACTTGATCGATTGATACAACGTTTCGAACTCCAAATCACATCAAACTTATATGCAGCTTGTAAGTTATGTTGACTGAATAAACTTGAAAAAGAGTGTGGAATAATTGAAAACTAATGTTCATAAATAAATATAGTTATGAATATCATTCTAATAATAGTAATAATAATAGCTTTATTCAGTAGTATGTTTAGTACAATATGAATTTTCAGCATACAATGTTTCAACAAGCTACTATTTCACCGTATTCACATACAATTGGATTTACACCAGTTAGTGTTCACGAAAGTAGCAACACCACCATTACAATTTAGCTTGATGACAAAACGATCTCGACAGAAAATAGGTTATATAGCCAAGATTCTTAAACTGAGATTAAACCACAGTTACGGTATATCTTAAGACTAAGGAGAAATTGTAGATAGTTCACTTTTCTAATAAGAGGTCTACAGTTATATCTCAGAACTTCAGGAGTAAACGTTTGATGAACATTGTTTCTTTTTGATGCATGTTGCCAGTCACCATAATGTCTTCGTTTATATCTAACTAAATTACTCATGATAGTTCGTTAACATTTTATAAAGGCGCGTAAGTACACAATGCGATTTCGGAACATGACTGAGCTGTTAAAACAAAACGAAAAAGTAACTTTTTGAGATATTTGGTAAAATGTAGTATCCCAAGATTTCAAACAGATCGCCAAAAGCAGGAAGCCAATAAACCAGAAACAAAACCTGAATTCATCTGAATAATGTTCAGAAGTGATCAGGTAACAAAAGAAATTAATTAGTAACTTAAAGTAGTTGTAAATCACATGTTTCTCAACGGAAAACTGACCCGATTAAATGTAACCCAGTATTCAATTTACCAATGAAATTTTTATATGTATCTTTCAATTGAGAACTCCAACTGTATTTACCAATTCAAGAGTATTTGCCAAAGTATTTGCACAAGTACGACAGAAAGACGAGTACCGTCACGTTATATTGAATGTATTTTAAAGTGTCTATGTCTCAGATGACTAAAGAGTTTGTGAGAGTTCTCACAATTCAGTTGTACTGCGTTCGGTATACTCAGAATATGAAGTAAAGGAAAGAGCTTTCTGGTGTTTTTTTTTAAAACTGACTAATTATAAATTGCACTCCATGTAAAGGAATCTTGAAATGGAGTTTACTGCTAATCACTCAGAGTTAAATATAGATTAGTCTTAAAACTATATTTTTGGTTTTGACAGCAACATATATACTGACCTCAGTTGACCATTCTAATGAAAATATGACAGCTCCTGTAAAATGAAAAATACTTCATAATTAAGTAATATGCTTCGTTAAGATTAAAAATGTCAGGGAAGTTTCGAAGATAGAATTCACTGACCCCGCACAAACTTTAAACAGCAGTGAAAGTCTTTAACAGGTTCCACGTGAAAATTTGAGAAAATCTGTTGAACTGAAGAGCATCTATTGACTGATAATACAGACTTATCAGTACAATGACAATCCAAAGTAATTGGCGAATTATTCAAGAGTACCAGTTGTTAATGGGTTGACCGACTTTCGAGCTTACCAGAGCAAACGAAGTCCAGAAGTTGACAGTAAGTAGAATTAATTACTGTAAAATTTCGAAGTAAATGAATAGGTGAGTTGAATACTTAAAAAATTAGAGTTTAGTTAATTCACAGAGGCGACATTTTGGAGATGGGTATTTCGATTAGCTAATAGCATTCATTACAGATCATTGTTGGTCGTTACTGCTGAGAACCAGGGAACATTAAACATCAGAATTAAGGGCTATTATTTCTGAGGAGTCCTATACTAAGACAAAACCTCTATTTAATACTACTTAGATTTCAGTAGTACTCAACCATCATCTGTCTTTGATGAATACAATCAAATAAACTTCATAAATTATCCTTTATATTCAACATATTTTTGAATTTTTTGAATGTCTTCTCATGAAAACTGATAATCACTACGACAGTCTTATGTCAAAAACATGGAACATTTAAAATTATTTACAAAACGTTACAATTAAATTTGAATTACTGTCAAAGTTATTTGTTTGATAAAGGTCATTTCTTAGGTCTGATTAATCACACGTGTCTTTTATACACTAAAAAGGTCACATGAGTTATTTGAAGTAAATTTGACCTTAAGCCAATATGGATAAAACACGTGTCCTCATTTTTGATTGGCACAAAATTCTTCTTTTGTCAAAATTGATTAGGTGAATATTAGTTATTGATAAGGGTTAACATAGTGACAACGATGAAGCGTCTTTCATTTTCATAAACCAAACAGTATAATTTTATCTAGAGATAGTTGTACTGTTTATAAATGAACAATACTAATGAATGAGATGGATTCGACCCTTGAATTTTCTATACAATTCCCTCGATTTTAAACTTTAAACGTATATCACAGTTGAAATATTTGCCAGTAAATAATGCATTTTCCATTATAGTACTCATCTGTTTCCTACATACAACCGTAAATAGTTTGCGTGCATGCTACTGTTTGAAACCCGTGCAGATGATGATGTTAAAGCAGCTATTGAGAACGTTGTGGTTAAACATCTTGGACGAGACCTCATAGTTACTTTGATATTAAGAGAGTGTGAAGACTGTCTAACTTTGTAGTGTTTGAGACAACCACTGAAAGCCAGTAAGTACTAGACAGTTATTTTGGTTTAAAGCTTGAACTGTCATACATGAACCTAGCGGTTCTTGATTCACTTCACGGCAGAACCACCGATCGAGTGTTGAGGCGTCACGCATTAAAGCGAAACACTCATTCGTTGCTCCCATGATGTCAATAGTTGTTTAACTGATGTTAATCTATGATAATGAACTGCAGATAAACAACAAGCAAACTAGTTTGGGTTTTGTGAAGTTTGTTTATTACTAGTCATTTCCTATTACTGTGGATATAGACAGCATCCATTTAGAATCCGAAGATCGATATACCATTTTACTTGACCTAATTTTAGCATAATGTCTCATTAGAGAAGCTTATTATTATTGGAAAGACTGCTATGACCTAGATCCATTAGTGTAAGTATTTGTTCAAGTGATAACGAATTGCTGAGTGAAGAAAAAGAGGTTTATTTATTTTGTCATACAAAATTTCAGGTCATTGAAAAAATTGGTTTACTGTATTCATCAACTTGGTCTGGTACTGGTCAAAAACCGAGAGCACTAGACAGCTGTTTCCCGTTAATTTGGGACTCATCAGCGGCGTGCATTATCTATTCTCTCAAGGAATCGAGCCTAGGGCTTTCAGGTCTTACTGTGAACGTTTAAACATCCACACCACTGAGCAGGCCAGTGTCCACAATAACTAGTACTACCTCCGTCATTTTGTGACTGGTGAAGTTCGAATATGTCAGAAGTGTGACACTTAACACCAATGCCAATGACTGATCGTTGCGCCACACCACAAACTGATAGAAGTGGGACTTCTGCCATTTGATGCCTGTCCACTGGTGTAGATGTTTAAGCATTCACCCTAAGATATTGAAGGCCCGGGTTCAATAATCTGATGAGATTGATAAATAGTGATAAGTGCTAAGTGACAACCCCACCAGAATTTGTATATATTTATATTTGTCTACCAAAGAAACTAAATTAGTTTATTGAAAAAGGTGTAAACATTTGATATTATGAACATAATACAGTTAGCATTATGTGAGACATTGAAAACTTTCACTGATACTATACTTTGAAATCTTCAAAGTAAACAATAATCAATGAAGTTCTACCCTGTTCCTATTTCATAAAGTGAATCGTATACTATAAACAGATCTGTATTCAATAGGACTACTTAGTATATCTTTCTACTCTATGATAAAATGAAACTTGAGATGGTTAAGGGGATTTGTGAATGGTTTTGAATGTATTTCGTTCTTTGAGATGGATGGTTTAATTGACGAATTTCATTGCTATTCTGGATGACTTAATCGACGGTAACTTTAAACAGAGGTAATCCATTAGACACTTCTCTTTACGAGTGACCAGAAACGAGATCTGTCTACTTGGAACTTGACTCATCGTTGTTGACATTTATTCGATCATTTTTGTAAATATGTTTGAATTTCCTTCTCCTTGACCTGATTCTTAGCATTGGATTTACTTGTATCCCATAAGCCTTTAACCCTATACTTTTTGAAGTAATTTTCAAATCATTTACTACTTATTAACTATGTGTAGTCACAACAGTTATTATTCAGCCCTCATAGCTTAGTCTGAATCTTTCATCCATTACGATGATAAACGTCTATTTGCTTCCAGTTAACTTCATCACATTAGTATGTTAAATCTTATTTTGTTATTTTGATTACAAAATACTACAAGTTGTAAGCAGCGGTCGATAATAACTAAACAAAATAAATGGAAACACTGTGTTGTTCCATTTGAATGATTGTTTTTCTTTACTTCGAACCAAGTGGACTTAACTATGTAATAGTAATAAGAATAACGACACAAGATACCATTTTATCTACAACTGTTGAAGTCAATTATAAATTGATTTTATGATTCTAGTATTCGATGCCATACGTAAACGAATGGTGTTATTGAATTATTTGAATCATTTAGATTTATTCATTCCATTACCATCAGCCAACTTACATGTATCAACTCTGAGGTTTTATTTTGTTGATTACATAGGTCATGATTCACTAACTATACTGCTGATCATTTGTCGAAGAACTCACTCTTTCTATATACTCTTCATTTATGTACAATGAAGGGAAACCTTATACTAAAGACATATACTAAAAAATCTCACGTACTGTTTAATAATTATGCTGTTCTGTTTATCCAGTTGTCTCTGCTGAAATGCCATATCATGTTATTTGTTGATCTGTCTGATCTTTCTGCAAACACTAAGGTATTAACAGCTTATCATGCAACTTGAACTCAGCTTACAAGAATGATATTAGACACTGATTACTGAAGTTCTAAACTTATTCAATCATCGCATGATACAGTCATTTTAGTTTCAATAAGCCATGTGGATAGAATAACTGTAATCAATGAAAAACTAACAACTAGAACATTCAGTTGAATTTGAATTATTTTTCGGAGATAATTAAGTTTTAATTAGAGGGGGTTTATTGGGATAGTTAATTGTCAATTTTGATATCACGAATTGATCTGAATCAAACAACCATTAATCACCTGGAAGCACTGGACAGCTGTTTCGTCCTAGTATGGGACTCTTCGGGATCGCGCATTCACGACCTAATCAGGGATCGAACCCAGGACCCCCTAAATCCGCGGCGAACGCTTTACCATTGGTAATTAACTGTCTCAACAAACCCTCTAATTGTAACTAACATCAGCTCACTAGTGACTGGTTCCTTGGGGCAGTTCTTGGAGTTCCAGTGTGAAGACGTGATCGGTGGAATTCAACCGTGTTGGGTGTGGGACAGTAACCAACCCATGGCATGGAGGAGGTCGCGTAACATATCACGAATTGACTAAATTGGAAATATCAACCGTTAGGAGCCGACTCGATGGTCCAATGGTAAAGCGGTTGTCGCGAAGCCGGAGGGTCTTATGTTAGATCCCCGATGAGGTCATGAATGCTGAAGAGTCCCATACGACGATGAAACAGCTATTCAGTTCTTCCAGGTGATCAATGATTGTTTGATTCAGATCAATTCGTGATATCAAAATTGATAATAAATTCTTGTTATTTACATTTTTCACAGTTTAATGTCGATTGGTTACCACTGAAGCATCTCATCCTAGGTTGAAACAATTGTTCAGTTCTCCATAGTTCACAATGGTGCTCAACCAACATCTATCTTTGACATATCCAGACAAAACAATTTAACTATTCATTTCCAATCCCTTTTTATTGTCATCTATTAAGTAGTTAAGTTGTTTTTATCTTTTTATATTACAAATATACATTAAAAAGAAAATGATAAGTAACAACATAACATCAACCAATTTAGGCTAATCTCAATGATTGAAAACTATTGAAGTAGAATAATAACAAGCATCATTTTTTTTGATGTTTGTAATTAGCACACATCAAATAAAAAAAAGGTGATGAATATTAATTACTTAACTATTGTTTGATAATCTATCTAAAATATACAAATAAGAAAACAATATCAGTATTACATGTGTTAACACGGTAACAAAATTAAATGATTGTTTCTAATATTATCCTATTAGGTAAACATAAAGAATACATACAAACAATCAAACTCATTCAGTTGTGGATTATATAATGAAGATGAAATTCAACTGATTATTTCGTTACATCAATTTTGAGTAATTTAAGCATTTTACTTTGATGTCATTAGGAGGGCTGGGGGGGAGGGGAGGGGAGAGTGAAAGCGGTAATATCTAGAAGTGTTGTTTAAACATTTAACTGTAGTATGATATGTGTTAATGATAAATTTAATGACATTTGGAAGAGGGTGGTCGGGGGGAGGAGGGGTGGAAACAAATCAGTTGTCAAGACTCAATAACAGATAAAGATGACAAATTGTTTTTAAAGTGTTGATATATTTTGCTGAAAACTCAGTGAATAGAAAATAGAATAAAAGGCATGTTTCCGAGTCATCAGTCATTAATTCGTTACTAAGGGGAGGGGAGAGAAGTATGATCTTAATAAGTGTTAAAATGAATAAAAAATCATAGTAATAACAGGAACTAGATTTCACACTAAAACATCGTAGTAAATAATAGTTAATATTTTGTTAAGTAACTGAACCTATAAAGTCTATACAACTTTAAGTGACACTGATTAATCGATAACCTTTGTAATTGAGAGTGGTGAAGAATTTTGACTTGACATTAAAAATTGATTTTAGTTAGACAATCTTTGAAAGCCAGGAGTGTTCACTATGATCCCATGGATGAATCGGGCCTTAGACCTCTAGATTTTGTAGCGGACGCTTAACCACTGAACCACCGAGCAGGTTGGTAATTCTAAATCACTCAATTCGCGATATATTTGTGCTATCTCATCTATTGTTATCAGTAGGTAACTGGATCAAACCTGAACTTCACTGGTCATATCTTTGCTCCAGAAGTTGGTCACTAGTGAGATTATGTTGCTTGTAATTGGATGTCGTAGAGATTGTCGGCTAACGGTCAAGCTCTAGCCGCAAAGCTCGAAGGCCTTGCGCTTGACGAACGACCTATATACCTAGCTCCACAAGAGCAAGTAGACTGACTAACGTACACTGATTTGGTCAGTAGTGACAGCTTGTTCGTCAGCCGAAAGCATATAAGTAAACGATTATTGATTGTTATACAAAGAGTTACTCCAAAGTCTTCCTTGTAAATCGCTGTAAACGATTTCTAATTATATCACCTGCACTATCGCCGGTTAGCGTTTTTTCAGCAAGGTTGTTGTTTTACTGGATGGATTTGCTAACCCCATGCCCACTCCTGCTCCTATATTCTGGCTTGGGACAGGCAGCAACCCTAGGGGGCTTCAAGCGGGGGAAGAGATTAGAAAGAGACGCTGGAGGTGGATTTGACACACATTGAGGAAACCATCAAACTATATCACAAGACAAGCACTATCTTGGAATCCTGATGGCCAAAGTAAAAGAGGAAAACGCAGGAACACATTGCGTCGGGAATTAAAGACAGACATGAAGAGAATGAAGTGCACTTTGGAAGAGCTGGAAGGGAAAGCCCAAGGCAGAGTTGTTTGGAGAATGCTGGTGAGCGGCCTATGCTCCACTTGGGGTAACAGTCATTGATTGATTGATTGAAATATCGCTCTTAAATTCCAGATTCATATATATTTATTTCCTTGAGACAGTGTGTTTCATCTGTGAGGGTTGCTTCGCCTTTATGTTCTTTTCGATAAAGCGTGTAGGGTATTCGTTTTCCAAGAATATGGATCTCATAAAGGTTAGCTCATCAATTATACATTCTTCTGAACAGATTATGAGGTATCGTGGACATAACAGGCGGATCATGTTATGTTTACTCATTATATGGATCCAACTATTGAAACTGGTCAGCTGTCCATTCCACGTAGGTCTGCTATAAATGTATCACACATATACATACGCATTCGACTGTACGTTTAAAAGAGATCCCTTAGTTCAATAAATTTGTTTTGACATAAATTATTTTAATATGCATAAACGCGGTTGTAAGTTAACTAAAATTTTGAGCAGGCAGCTAAACAATATGTAGTGTCCCGAAAATTATAGATATTTAGAAGTATTTGATGTTAAGTCTGTAAACATTATCAGCTGGAAATTCGTGTTCATTGAGACTGACTTTCATTAGTAAGACATAACTCCAATTTTCAGGAAAATGGTTCTACCTGTGAGATGTAGAATTCGAGATCTCGGTTACAAAGTTTGGGGTGTCTCAACTAAGAAAATTTCTGTAGTGCTGAGGTATTTCCGTCTATTTATAGTCTGAAAAATGTAAAAACCTTCAGTTTAACTTAAATGTGCATTAATCATAATAATAGAATTGAGGTGGCTTTGTGTTAATAGGTGTTAAGTTTGGTTATTTGCAATCGTCACAAAATTATTGTTGTCGGATACCACTAAAAACCAGAGAGCACTGGGCGGCTGTTTTATTTTAGTATGAAACTCCTTAGTAGTATACACACTCTATCCCTTCATGAAATTGAACTCAGAGCATTCCGGTTGGCAACCCATAACTATCCTGTAGTTGTAATGAGCAGTCGTGACTGATGGAGTTCAGATATTTTGAAAGTAAAACAGTTATCATGAGTTACAATCGATGATCGCTTCTATATATCACAAATAATGATAGGAGTTTACAAATATGTTAAGCGATTAAATTAGATGTTACCTGAAAGAAGTGGATGAAATTAATGATAACGATAAGAATGATGCGTGCAGCTATCCAAATAAAATCTTCATAAGGTTCATTTAATGGTTTGTCTAAGCAGAGATAAGGCGATAAATATAATCTACTCGTTTCCACAATGACCTAAAGATCTACTTGTTATATCTATAACAATATGAAACTTCATACCAATATCTTTTGTGTATTTAGTACAGCTATAACTATTCAACGGTGCATTCATATTATGTCCTAAACCCGACTGCTTTTTACTTTTCAGTGATCAATAATTCGTTTCCCACCATCTAGTTAGTAGTTTAATTATTGTCAAATGATATAATTAACGTGATGTGTAAGCTAAAAGGTTCGACATAAATTATAGGAAAGAAAATGAAAGTATTTATTCCAGGCATTTATTAAATATAAGCTTCATAGAATGATTCAATAAGATAAGGATAATGACTCCAAGCAGCTATTATGTAATTTCCCATAACCAATAGGTTACTTTAGCTTCAAAGAATTTGTAGATCATGAAATTCATAGTATCACAATATTAATTATATATCACTTAGACATGATGTCATATTTAGGGTGATGTATAGTATCTACATTTAAATTAACTAGTTAACCTTTCGTATAGTTAACACGTTGAACTAGTTTACATAAAGCTATTACTGCATTCAATGTTCTGCATGTAAACATTTTACTTAGATAGATAAAAAGTTCATTGTTCTCCATAGTTATTAACATTTCGATCTCGATTCACTTAAGAGGTCTTGAATTATTAATTTCATTACATAAGCATTTGTCAATCAGTCAAGTCGGACAAATGAACTTATCAGTTAATTACTTTTATATTCTTCATTTATCAGTTTATAACTTTCATCAAATTATCACTTTATATTTCATATCACCTTTTGACTAGAGTAAAGTATAGAAATAGTTAAACTCAATAATTGAAATACGCAAGATCAGTTTACAATGGAGTCAATCATTGTTTCGATTCACTGACCACCTTAAACTAGACAATATTTATGATTGAATAGTATATTAGCCAAGAAAGGAGATTACATTACAAGAGATATAAATATTATACATTAAAAATAAATGAATTTCAGTTTCATAGTGTCATTGTCGCAGTTAACCCATAGAAACAACGAAAAATTATGATGTTATTTCGCAGAGAATTTGAAGTGAATGGTAACGGTTGTGTGATTTCCTCACGAAAATCTTTACTAGAAAACAAAGATTTATCCACAGATAGATGGATACCATGATGGTCTCAACCAATAATGTTATCCATTATGTATTACTTAATTACGTACTTACTTACTTACGCCCGCGTTACCCCTCACAGAGGAGCATAGGCAGCTCTGTTCTGAGCAATCCTTTCCAATTGTTTCCAGTTTCTGTTTATCTTTTTAATGTCTGATTCCGATTCTCTACGCAGTATGTTATGTGGCCTTCCACATTTCCGTTTCCCAACAGGATTCCATGTTAATGCTTGTCTCGTGATGCAGTCTGATGATTTCCGTAATGTATATCCTATCCATTTCCAACATCTTTTTCCTAATTTCCTCTTCGACTGGAAGTTGGTTTGTTCTCTCCCATAGTGAACTGTTGCTGATGGTTTCTGGGCCAACGGACATTCAGTATCTTGCGTAGGCAGTTGTTTATAAATACTTGCATCCGTCTGATGATGTTTGCAGTACTTCTCCAAGTTTCAGCTACATACAGCAGAACTGTCTTGATGTTCGAATTGAAGAGTCTGACTTTAAGGTATCCATTATATATATATGTCGTTATCACTACTAATTCATTTTTATTCAAGGTTTCAGTGAGGAAGGGGATTATGTAAGGTGTCATAATTTATTAATAATATCAATGTCACTTCTCATAGATGCTGAATCAACAAGGTTACGTCCATAGTCGTAACTAACAAATTCCAAGCTGCTTTCTAAAGCTAAGTCCCAGTTTTAAGTAGAATTTCTTAATCCGATTGCTAACATTAATCCAAACAATAAATTCTGTTTCGAACCTTAATTCTCAATCGTGTTTTTGAATTTAATTTCAGTAATGCTGTAAGACTAGTCAAAACCTAATGTGTGGTAGGCTAAAACATATGGTAACGTTAGGCAAAACGCTTTACAACGAAAGTCATTAGGTAAAAGCAATCCACAGCTCTATATTTTTCATGTATGTTGCCCAATGTTTTGTATATTGTTTTTTCCTATTCTCTTTGATTCAACATTATTAGGAATGCTAGTTCTCTTCCATTAAGACAATACACCATTTAGAAAATCAAGTAATAGGTTTCATACTGAATGCTACAAGCTAAACTAACGTCCCAATTAATTTAATCCAATGTGATACATTTAGTAGGAAGAAATGTATTAATACAATGTAATTTCTGCATGATAATCCTTCATGTAAATTTTATGAGCTGTGTATTGGTCCCACTCGTCTCCCAGGCTGTCTATGATTTATATTCTACTGCTCATGTTGAAGTTCAATCTAGTTAGCTCTGTTGAAAAGCAGAGGATAGCTTGACTTTATTCTATTATTATGTTGCTAACCGTCGTTTTCTGGATTCGTTTGTATCATGGTAGTGATTCGGAAAAAATTACAGTGGTAACGAGAATGAGATTCCAACTAATTAGGGTAGGTAAAACCCCAACTGATTAGTACCAACTTTTTGATTCATTGGTTTAGTGACAATTCTTACTGTAAAAGTTGGCAAACTTATATTCCCTAAAGTAAATGCCTTATTTTAACTAAAATAACAAATCATTAGCCTAAATATTAATTCTAGCTATTACATACATGGTAGATCTGAATTCACCGTTACCTTAAAAGAGATAGAGTCTCTTTAACTAACTAGCTGAGAAATTTTGCGCAGTCATTTAAATACTGTTTTGGTTAGTTACTATACTATACTCTGACCCACCCTGTTGATTTAACAGATAAAGAACTCTAACTTTAATCTTAGCTTAAAAGTGATATGAAAATTAGAAAAATATAAATCTGTAAATAGACAATTGAGAATTTTCACTGTGAACAGAGTATCTTTTGGTATCTAAGTGAAAACAAAACACAACTAAAATGGTATTTATACCTTATTATATAATCAATGAATATTTCATTTTCTTTCTAATCTCATTATTATGTAATATTAACTGTGTCTAGACTAATTCATTGTTGTTTTAACATCATTGAATATACATAAGCAAGCGGATAATGTTATCAAATCATTTGGGATAACGTCTTCTAATGAAAATTTGTTTTTTTCTTTTGGTTAGAAAATGTATAATGTAGTTTCTTATGAGAACACATTCAATAGTGTTTAGGTGAATTACATTGATCAAAACATAATTCTCTCAGTAATCAACATTTAAATTTATGCAAACAACAGTTGTCTAATTATAATTAAGGGGGAGGGTTGTAGAGATAGTCAGTTGTCAATTTTTATATCACCAGAGGGTCCTGGGTTCGACCCCCGACAGGGTCGTGGATGCGCACTGCTTAGAAGTCCTATACTAGGACGAAACAGCTGTCCAGTGCTTCCAGATGATTAATGGTTGTTTGATTCAGATCAATTCGTGATATCAAAATTGATAATTGTCTAATTGTAAAGTTAATGTTAATTCAACATAATGAGAATTCTTTATGAAAATCATAATTTAGTAGAGATGAATTTATGGAGATTAGTTTTATGTCTGTAAATCTGTGTCCATGACAACTTAGTTTGATTGAGTAACATTGAAAATTAGGTGATACTGAAAGATAATTATTTCTTCTTAGTATTTAGGTTGTTTGCGAGGAATCCGCTCAGGATGCACATATAGCAACAACGACGGATTAATTACAGTCTATGACAAATCAACAGGAAGATTCAAATACATTCTAATCATAGTATTTGTATCTTTAAAAATGTTTATTAATGAATCTGTTTAGATAACAAAACCTACGTATTTCAGGTTTTAAGAAGGAAGTTTGTTTATCAGTGCCACTTGATGAGTAAGTGGCTAGGTGGTTGGATGGGTTGTTTAATGGATTTATTATACGGCGTTGTTCATCATAATACCATGTCATTAGCTAGGGTGTTAATAAATTCAAGGTATTATTGAAGATCAAATAAACAGTCGTCACTAGTTTAGTTTAGACATGCATGAAGTGAAAAAGTCATCTCCAATGGCATTGAATAGTCGCCATACTTTATCGTAAAACTGACTAAAGTGAGCAGCTTTCTACTAGACTCCAGCTAATCTAATGAAACTTATAGTTATGTAGTTACTTGGAGCTTCATAAGTTTTCTTCCTCCTACAGTCGTGTGGAAGTACTGCTGGAATCTCCTAATACGATAAAGTGACTGTCTGGTTTACTCTAGTTTTCAATGATACCCAAAAATGTTCAATCTTTGAACAATATAAACTGTAAAATGTCAATTATCAGTCGATCTATGGTGTTTGATTCTGTTTATTAAATTCTTATGGATTAGGTTGTATTTATCGCATTCAAATAGAGGTTTTTCAGTTAGTCATTGAAAACAGCTTCTTTCCCGATAACATTTTCCTCTTCTTGAGGTTGTGAGCAAATGTTCAAAACAAAATCAAATAAAAAAAAGTAATATAAACAACACTAAGTAAGAGAGAAAAAGTGATTTACAAATGTACGATTATGTAATCAAGTTGAGTCATTGTCATAAAGCTAAAACTAATGTCCTGAATAGTTGTCACCAGAATAAAATGAATAGATTATGTACATTTACAATGACAATAATAGATTTGCCTTGCTTTCATTCTGGTACAAAGATCAGGTTGAAACCGTTTAGTGGCAATATTTATTCATAGCTGCATATGAGTAATATTCCTTGTTGATTAACTTTGTAACACCTAGTAAATGTCCATTGTTAATGATACCTATCGCTATTGCGCTCGTAAGCAATCTCACAAATGCTAGTCGAATCCCCTTATTCAATCCTTCCGACATATTAACCACCACAAGTACATGTAAATTGACAGATACTTCTGAAGATAGCCTGATTCACTTTCGTTTGGTTTAGACTATATTTCGTATTAAATACTACAAACAATGTAAAACATTTCTCACTGGCTCTTAGGTCATCTATCGTTTTATCCACTAGACGCAGTTTTCTTCATAATCAATGGGATCTTGACTAATCACTACTAATAATGAATAGGATAGAATCTACTCACATTTTTATATTATCCCGTTCGTGTTTGTTTTCTGAATATTTTCTGCCGAAAATGTTAAACCTTACATGATTATGAGGTACACTGTAACAAACATAAATGTGTTCACATTTACTGTTGTTAGACTCCACCGGAGACAACCTTACCGTCTATTAAGAATTTGCAAAGGTTGCTATCAAAACTATTAATTAGTCACTTTTTGTTGCTAAGTCTACTTCCTGTACATGTCTCATCCTATTTTAGATTCATCAGATAGATATACCTATATCTTAATGTTGATTTTCATTTTGATACTCAATAATGTGGAATTTTTTGTCTTTTCGTGTTTCATTGTAAACTGAATGCTACAATGAGTTTTTTTCAATTGTTCCATCTGACAGGTTGCATACCATTTTCTATTACATAGAATAGATGGTAACAAATACATTGCTAAGTACTAAAGTTACTCGAAATGGACCTACACAATACAATTTTCTAGGCCAATTGTAATGGATCTGTATAGTTTATGATGCCATTAATCAAGGAGTCAGTAATAACTACTGACAGCATACAATAATTAATCAATGACCTGTACTTAAGTAAAGGAAGATTTATGAACATTTCTAAATTAAACAATGTAAAATAATTGCATCTTATTCTGCAGAAACAAATTTATTGAAATTTCCTTGTGACAAGTATTATTTAGCTTGGATTTTGACTGGCAAGAGAAATCCAAGACGCTCGTTTTGTCCTATTTGAGATTCATTGGCTGGATGTACCTGCATCACAATTTTAATGCTCATACCGGGACTCGATCTCTGCCGGTTTTGTACTTGACGCTACCTCGTTAACCACCAGACTACTGAATCCAGACAGGTACATCCAGTCGATGAGCCATAAAAAGAACGAAACGCACCCCCTGGATCCCACTTGCCAGTCACAAGCCAACTTAAATTATAGTAATTGTCGCACATGTAACAATAGAAACTGACCAGCTTCACTCCATAACGAATCAACGCAAATATATAACTTCATTCTAATTAGTTTCAACAGTTTACAGGATTCTAATCAAAGTACTATAAAATTTTGTTATGTCAGTTGGACAGTAACAATTTGTCATTTTTTATTGTAAATAGAAAATGTATACTTTATAAATAAACTATTATCTCTTCTCTATTAGACAAGTATATACCTTGATGACTATAAAAAAAACGATAACTTGTCTTAAATGAATTGTATTTAGTACTATAAATCATTGTTAATAAAGATATAGAATATCATATTGGCTAAGAAACTCAATTCAGTGCTATATATTCAACCTATAGAATATACTTATTTTAATCCCAGTATGATGATTTACTATAGAATACACAGCATGTAGTCTTTACATATAAATTTTTCTTATAACTATTGTCAATAGTTATAGATGTTAGTTATAGTACTGAAATTATTGTTGGTTATCAAAGTTCTTTATATTCATATGAAATGTTTTTGACTTGATACAATAAATTTATGTGAGTTAGGCTTTTTCGTTCTAATATGCAACTTTTCAGGAGTATCTATCCAAGACTGAACCAGGAAAGAGAGTTCAAGGCCTTTCGGGTTCATGGAAATCATTTAACTGTTGGACTACTGAAGCCGATATCCAACGATTGATATTTCTGACTCAGGTAATTCGAGATATAGATACTTTGGTAAGTTTGATTTTTAAAGTATTAAGTTGTCAATAGTCTATCTTTTAAATTAGCATTCTTTGTAGTTATTATGTTTTCCTGTTAGTGAAATATATTCATCAATATTTGGACATAATATTAATGCCTTATTGTACCGAACTCATGGTTAATAGTACTCCCTGAAACGGCCAATATTATTATGAGGTATCTACAATCTTGATGAGAGAATCTGTAATACGTATCATCGCGGACCAATCAATTTTTGACTTTAATTACATTTTCACAAAGCTTTTAAAATTTACCAATCATATGTGATTAGGACTGCAAATTAAACAATAAAATATTTTGCTTGAATGTTGTGAAGATTTTCAAATGTTAGTTTGATATCACGAATTGGTCTGATTTAGACAGCCATTAAAAACCAGGAAGCACTGAAAGTCAACTGTTACACTGTAGTATGGGACTCATCAGTAGTATGCAACCACGACCCCACTGGGAATCAAACCCATAACCTCCTAGTTCCATGACCCACACTTTATCATTAGACAACTGAACTAGCTCCCAATCGTTGATATTTCCAGTTCAGTAAATACACGACATATTTGTGCTACTTATCCATTGAAATCGGCGAATAACTGCCTCACACTCAAAACGGTTGAACTTCGTTAGTCAAGTATTTTCACTAGAACTACATCAATCTCCTTGAGATATTAGTTACTAGTAAGCTGATATTGAATGTAGTTGGGTGTTACTACTCACTAAAAATTAATTTCAAATAATCATTTACTTAGGTGTCCATCGTTGCATAACTTATGTTTTCACAGATGATTTATAATATTATTGGAATTCGATATTCTTAAAATCCACTAATGGTCCTATTATGGATCTTGCTTTTGGAACTAGTTGTACTATTATTATTAGGTCTTAGTGTTGCAAGTCACAGTTGCGAAATAACTCAATTATTGTTCAGAAGTAGTATTAGTAGTACTAGATTGTATTCCTTAGTAGTAGACATACAAACAAGCCGACAAACAGTTTGACGAAGAATATGTATCATATTATAATATATGATTATACATAGTAATACAAGTGTCTCAGTTATAGGTAGTAGTTGATGATGAAAACAGAAAGACCAATGATATGTAAGGAATATGACAGTCAGATTAGCAAACTACCTCAAAGCAATGTAGTAAAGGAAATGAATAGTCATCCACTTAAACACACATTAGAAAGAATACACTAATTATAGTACATATATTGGCTTCATTATAAAAAAACGTAAAGGAATAAAGTACACCTAAGTTAAGTGATTGCCAACGTTTATTCGTTTGGAGATCACCATATAATTTTAAACAACACCTCTTTCACATTATCAATTCAATCATTGTAGTTTTTACCTATTTAATATCATAATACTTTTACTGATTTTTTACAAATGGATTAAATCTCTTGCAATTTTACGTTAAGGCATTTAAATACAAACTGGAAGACAAATACATATCGCAAACTGATGAGACTGGAAATTTTACCATTGGATGTGGGCCTAGTGGTGAAGAGCGTTAGGCTTTCGTCAATTTGAAGTCCCTGGGGTGGAATCTGCTGTGCCCACTACTGAGTAGTCTTATACTTGGACGAAACAAATGTCCCGTGCTCCCTGGTTTTCAATGGTACTCTGCCAATCTAAACAAAACTCGATCTACTGATTATATATTTAAGTTGGGTTGTGACTGGAAAGCTGAATCCAGGATGCGCGTTCCGTCCTATTTGGGACTTATCGGCTGGGTGTACATGCATTTCAATGTGAATGTATACGCTGGGACTCGAACTCAGTCCGCTTCGTGCCAAACGCCACCGCGTTTACCACTAGATTAATGTGTCCAGACAGTCACACTTGTGCAACGGGCATATATGTAATTAGGATAAGCTTGTATTTTCCCGTTGGTTTGTAATGGACTGAAACTGGTCAGTCTCTGTTGTTATATGTGCCTCTTTAGTAAACTGTCTCTATATGGCGATAGTACACAAGTAATTGCTATATCGAGGCAATCCGCTCAGGATGCACATATGGCAACAGAGACTGACCAGTTTCAGTCCATCCTAATCAATCGACTAAAATAATCATTATGTAACAATAGTCAAGATTAGCTAATAGACGACATACATTAACTAAATAAGAAATAAATGATGCTTAAAAAAATGGTTCTAATCTCCAAGTGATATTAACTTTTAACATTTAAAACAGACTAGTTAATTAGGTTAAAACTTTAAAATGTAAAAAAAAAAATTACAGTAATAAAATTACTAGACATTTAACTAATCGAATGAAATGATGTAATAATTAATAAATTAAGCAATTACACCCAATTAATGATATTATGTAATACAGCTATTTTATGACTATTACCAAGTTTGTATTATGTCCCATCATTTAGTACAAACCAATAAAGTAGTACAGTTTTTTTTTCTCATTTAAAATTCATTTCATATTTAAGTAGTATTTATAACTTTACATTAAAGTTACAAACAGAAACTAGACATCTTAACTTCGGCTTATTAGATCTCTTATTAAATTATGTATCTATGATGCATTATTGACGGAGAAACTTTCGAAGATTTGGTAACTTTTGTGTACTTTGGCAGCAGTTTCGACAAACGAGGAGTATCTGGAACTCAAATCAGCTGTCAGTCAACATCAGTGTCACAATTCTCAATACAGATATCAAGACAGTTCTATTTAATGGAGCTGGAACTTGGAGAATTACGAAAACCATTTTTCAGAAGATACAGGTATCTATGATCAATGTGATGTATACGCTGGGACTCGAACTCAGTCCGCTTCGTGCCAAACGCCACCGCGTTTACCACTAGATTAATGTGTCCAGACAGTCACACTTGTGCAACGGGCATATATGTAATTAGGATAAGCTTGTATTTTCCCGTTGGTTTGTAATGGACTGAAACTGGTCAGTCTCTGTTGTTATATGTGCCTCTTTAGTAAACTGTCTCTATATGGCGATAGTACACAAGTAATTGCTATATCGAGGCAATCCGCTCAGGATGCACATATGGCAACAGAGACTGACCAGTTTCAGTCCATCCTAATCAATCGACTAAAATAATCATTATGTAACAATAGTCAAGATTAGCTAATAGACGACATACATTAACTAAATAAGAAATAAATGATGCTTAAAAAAATGGTTCTAATCTCCAAGTGATATTAACTTTTAACATTTAAAACAGACTAGTTAATTAGGTTAAAACTTTAAATGTAAAAAAAAAATTACAGTAATGAACAGATAAAGTATCATTTAACAGATTACATAATAATTAATAAGAGAAATTGTAAAAATATTCTCCAATAGTAATTCAATTAGTAAAAATAATTACATAAGATTAACGGTATGGAAATTGTAATTGACAAATTATGCATGAATATACAATGGAGAAAGTAGGATTTTATTGACAAAACTCACAGAGTGGTGTAGAACTTTCAAGGAAAGTGGTTGCACGCATTTTCATTGTATACAAAGATCCGGATTGTAAATATGAGTAGCGAAAACTTCGGTTATGTAGGGAAGAGGAATCTATAGGTCATATTGCATATCACAAGGGATATGTTGAATGATTTTGAAGGCTGCGTTTACATTCACATGGTTCCTAGTGTCTATTAAATGCACTAGAATCCAGCCTTTGACTATTCTTAATTGTCTCTTCGTCAGACAAACTGAATTGAGGACCTGCTGAAGTATGCGTCCAGTGTAACTAGTTTCACAAATGTTGTTGTATTTACAAATACACATAGATGAAAATAGTTCAGACTGTCTGTCTTCGTTTGTGATCAATATTATAGGATGATTATAGAACAACACTTTTAAATCAGCTCCATTTTTATGCTTTATGCAGTGTCATTTTTAGTCGTCGTGTCAAAGTTTAACTGAAATTATCATTGATGAACTACAGTTTTGTGAATAAATATTTCGTTGGGATATTCGTTAAGAAGTGTTTTATTAAATGCTACAAAATGATCTTATAGAGAAGATGAGTTACTCAAATACTTGAAGTAGCCGAATTTAGAATTTACATATAACTAAACTATAGTGGCACAAGTGCAAAAGATTGTTGTCTGCAATATTCTTTCTCTAAGTGATAGGTTATTATTAGAAGCTCACATAAATTTCGAAGCATGAATTTTATGAATAATATTGTTCTTTCAGTTATGCGCCAGTTACTTCACGAATCTGAATGGTCTGTAACTAATGTTTAGTACTACCAGGATTTATATCAATTCATCTACAATTAAAAAAAAAAAGATAAATTAACATAAAATGGGAATAATACCATCGGACACTAGTTCACTTTTCCGGATGGTTAAGTGATCACCGTGAAGCCTGAAGTCCCTGAGGTCATTACCCTGACGGAATTGAAGATAATCACAGGTGAGGATGTAGCAGCTGTCCAGCACTTCACAGTTTCTTGTTGTAACCACCTGATATCAACCCTTGAATAATCAATTGAACTTTTAGTAACTTTTAGTTTTCAGTTTTAATGATTCTATAGTAGTTTTTATCCTAGAGAAATAGCATTTTTGAATTAATTTGGCAAGTGCATTCCCATTTAGGATCTAGATGTATCTATGCCCTGGTGTTGATGCGTACAGTTCAGCAACCTGAAATTAATTTTTCAATGTGTATGCAACTACTCGTTGATGTGCCGGTCCTAACTCCCCCTCAATCCTCCGTGAAACTTCGAGTTAAGGCAAATTAGTCATTAAGAAAATAAGTCTAAGTGGAATATCTTGTTTATGTGTCTTTGGTGAGCCATACCTATAAGGCAAACTATATCCTCAAGTCTTAGTATATTATAAGCAGGACTATTCTAATATGTCATTCTCTTACCCATTATCAAGTAGAATACATAGATCCGCACTACTAAATATGTATTGGAATTTTGTTACAGTAATCGTAATATACGATCAGAAATGCAAAAGTTTACCCCTCTTTTCATTCATCAAATGCTTGTGCTGTGAAACGAAAATGCAAACTAGTGACCGAATTTGAAGTTGACAAGTGATTGGAATTATCTACTCTCGTCTGTTTTAATGAACAAGTTGTTTCATACAGGGAGATTAGTTTGGCAGCTGAGAACGTTCATTAAAATTCAGTGCTTATTATAAAGTTAGTTTTATCAGATAATTCATCGATATTATAATTCAGTTGTGAAGTGATTGGTTTCTTCTCATTAGCAGGACAATTTATATGTCAACAAGAAAACATCCGTCAACATTATTGAAATACTGTAATTCCAATTAACGATAAAATTAGACGGGAATTTAACCAGTATCATTTCAAATTTCGTACTTTTAGGAGTGATCGTAGCTTAAACAACATACTAGATTCACCAAGTTAAGAAAGACGCATTATGTTTGCGGGGGGGAAAGGTTACTTAGATTAAACCGAACTATTTTTCAACAACATACTGAATAAATCATCTATCACTTCCTTTGAAACAAATTCAATATTTCAGAATAGTCTTTCTATTGCCTTCTATTGGCTTCAGAAGCAAAAATGTCTGAATTGAAATATGTATTACTTCACGTAGGAAATTTTAAGAATTTAGTACAGTATGTCATAAGCAGTTCAAGAAACAGATCTGCTTACTTTGTTTTAAAGGTATGCGAGTGTCTTTCTCTCTTTGATACCATAGTAAAAGTGTCCATATCAATGATTATCTCTTATTCCACCGATATAAATATAGGGACTTTAAGTTTTTGAACACTTTTATCACTCAATACACCCATTCGACCTAATTTTTATGCTAATATCGTATCATCTTTATGCAACTATAAGCTTAGATTGTACATCGTCTTTAATAATATCCGACTCAACACTAACTCAACCTATTCGTTTCTTTTCAATTTGTTTATTAATAGCTGTAGGTGATCATGTATACAGTGTGAATGGAACCTACCTAACGGAAATATTCATTTTTGCCCTTAACATCTTAGCATCTTAGTTCCGTTGGTAGGAAGCCACCCTGCATCCTGTGAGACATAGTCTACTCAAAATGCTTGTGATGATATTCCTCTTGTATACTTCCTATATGTGCGTTTCAACTTACAGTATTTATAGTCAGCATTCATATAAGATATTTTCAACAGTAATCAATATACAACTAATATTCTGTCATCTCAAATGTTTTTGT
This sequence comes from Schistosoma mekongi, assembly GCA_034768735.1. Classification (NCBI taxonomy): domain Eukaryota; kingdom Metazoa; phylum Platyhelminthes; class Trematoda; order Strigeidida; family Schistosomatidae; genus Schistosoma; species Schistosoma mekongi. Next base: position 41,812,724 of record CM068308.1, on the reverse strand, counting down.
ATTCGACCATCATCCTTAGCCATCGTAGGTCTTAAGGATTAACAATTGATTATTTCATTGAAATAATTTACGTTATCCGTCGTTTTTGATTAAAGTAAACATATATTCTTTAAGACAACCTGAAGATGCTTGTAAATTTGTATGTATTCCATACATATTTTAAGAATACACTATTACTACTATTGTATTTAGGGTAAGTAATACAACTACTCCATAGTATGCATATCAACTTTCAAAGGATTAACATTATACCGTTTTGACACATTTTTTCTCTATTAGAAAAGAAAACAATAACAATTTAGATTTATATGACATACTCAACTTTGTGTTACAATCTGTCTACATAGATGCATGTTTTCTTTCTTTTATAGATACATTACTCCACTGAAACTCAATCAGATTTCTGTTCTCCTCAATGGTATTCCCATCAAAAGAAAAAAAATTTAGATAAGTAAAGTAAAATACAACATGAAAAATGTCTAATGACTAACTGTATTGTATATATGAAGTTGACATTGTTTTATATCAAACACTTTTAAGTGACTAAAAGAAATTTGTATTTTTCAATGAGATTTAATAATTTTTTAAGCCAATGAATCTATGATTCATTGAAATCCTATGAATACTTTGTTGTCTTTGTTATAGATGAATTGTATCTAATATACAATAAGATACTTTGATGACATTTATTTCTTTCATGTATGACTGAATAATGCATATTACATGAATTCGTAAAGAAAATGAATATACTTTCACATATATCATAGTTCTATACATTTCAATGGAAGTGATACAGTGTATTTAGTAATTGTAAGTAGCTTTAAGTGAACTTTTGTTGAATCAACCAAACTAAAAATCACAATCAAGTTGAAAGCATCCTCTTAAGGGACAAATTTTTTTGTTATGATATGTAAATCATGACTATGATTGAATGTATGAGATTAATTATTGGGCATAACCCTGGTGTGCACGTAGTCACAATAACAACGCTAGTGAATCCATAGCTAGTCCTTGTATGTGCCTCCAATGCCTACTCGATTCCAAGCCACACTTGTAAGCATACAAGCCAGTAACACAAACCATTCATTCCTTTATATATACATAATGTCAAAATACACACAACGAACCAATTAAAAATTTGATATTAATATAAAACAAAGGAGATAGTGGCAATGAATAAGGGTAACTTGTACACAACCAGTTAACTGTAGTTCATAATAAAAGACAATATACTAGCAGTAAATATACTGAACGGGAGGATAGGATAAAAGGGACTTAACCATGACAGAAATAAAATGTTCATATTACCCATAACTACAAACAAATAAAATAGTCTTTTAAAACACATTTCATTGATCTTCTTTAGACGTCCAACATAGTACTTTGGTATCATCTCTAAGAGAACTAAATACTAAGAACTCCAAATACTATTATATCTCCAGATAAAAGCTTGTTATGTATACAAGCATGATGAATACAATTTCTCTCTCAAAATATTAATAAGTAGGTAATTTCTAACTAACTGAAGGGTATAAATCATGGAATTCAATCTTCATGTAAACGTTTTCAAAGTTACAAATTAAGTAAATATGTCATACTATGGTTTTCAATTGAATTGTTATTCCATTGAAATGTATGTATGTATGTATGTGTGTATAATCAACATAGAACCTGGGACATGTGTGCAAAGCTTCAAGCCGCCATACCTCTGTGACACCGCAAGATTAACACCACCACTATTAGTAGAAGTTACTTCAATAAAATAAAATAATGATAGTAACAAGGAATGTGAACATAAGGAATATGGTTCAGAAAACGTAAAAATAAAGTTGTGGAATAATTTAAAGCTCATGATTTAAGGGAAGACAATAAGTGAATGCATCTTCGCCATTGTAACTGATTCTAGGCGATGTCATTCAGTGTTTCTAGCCTCTCGTTACGGTAATCGCTAGGACCCCATCTAGGTAATCCATTAAAATATAAAATGATGATTTATAATTCCTTCTTTAAATTCCATCAACTTACACTTAATTCATTTACTAAAACTCTTCCAGTATGTGATTTACCTACGTAAAGTTAATCATTAGCATTTTTTAATCACAGTAGAATAGAATACTGTTAAACATTGAAATTATGAATATTATCCTAATGATGTAGTAAAGAATATCACGAATGTTATGTTGTAATATTTCTACCTAAAGAAATGATTCATACTAATAAATATTCTTATCACTTCTTGTATTGTTGTCATGCCAATGACTTATGAAATGTATGCATTATCTTATTCTTCATACTGAATTACGATAAATATCATTTCCGACTACTAGTGATGTATTACATTGTCAACCAAGATACATATCATGTAATTTGTTCCTTTTCAAAAATTTGAATAATGCAAAAGCAGGCACATTGAAAGGACAGAAAGACGGACCAATTTACGATTTATTAAACCTATTCCAAAGAACCTGTTCTTGAAAGAAGCAACTGTTTCTAGGAGTTCAATTATGCGTCATTTGGTAGACACGGGACATAAAGTCGATGTAAAAAATGCTTTTAAAATAATTAATAAACAACATTCTATTAAAATTTGGTAAAGCCACTGCAATCAGAAGATTAAAAGCTGACTTTTGTGTTCAAAAGAAATCAGTAGTTAATCTTCAGTAGCCCTGGTAGCAATAGATCGAAGTTATCAGATAAACAATTTAGTTGATAAAATCAATAGCATGTATGTAGCTGATGAGAACGCAACGAAATACATTGAATTCAAAGTATTCTGCAAATGTTGTCGTTCTTGCATTATTCAAACTATGATACAAATTATACTTTATCTTACTTATAAGGTGTTTATTCATGAAATAAACAATGTGTTATTTCTATCTTCATATCTTTTCACACTTCCAATTATATTAAATTACATAACATAGTAGTTATAATAAGGGAGTAATTGATACCTAACTTGGAAAATCTGTAAGGAGAAGCCTTCATGAAACTATGCCTGATCAATCAATCAATCAATCAATCAATCAATCCCTCTTACCTTCCATGAAGCATAGGCCACTGACCAGCATTATCCAACCAAATCTGTCCTTAGCTTTCATTTTCACTACTTCCTGAATGTTGCTCATTCTTTCTATACCTGCCTCTAATTCCATGTGTAATGTGCCCTTTGGTCTTCTTTTTACCCGTGACCTTAAGGATTCCATGTTATTGCTTGTCTTATAAAGTGTATCTTATTCACTTTCAGTATGTTTCCCTAAATTCTACCACAACCTATTAGTGATACCTAATGTGAGTTATTCATAGTAGTTCAATCGTTTTGATTTATATGAGGTATACATATTTATCAAATTACATAACAAACTTAATAATATAACTTGGTTGGATCTATTGAATGGCACATAGATATTAGTTTAGTATAACTATCTTGCAGACTTCATTTTCTTTATATTTTAACATGATTCAAATTCGTCTAGCTTTTCTACCCGATAATTTACAATCAGTAATAACACTACTTAAATATCTATTGTGTGCATATAATTTGATCATACAATATTGTAATTCAAAATTCAATTGTAAACTTTGTTTGAATGAAAAGTATTAAATAAGGATTATGAAATATGATTGAATGTATATTTTTGCAGTAAAATAAGGGCTTGGTTATTATGGTAACTCTCTCCAATAATCGAATCCAGAAAATAATAACTCATTATTTAATTGATTGAATATATTACAGAATGATGTTGGCAGGGTACCATTGAAAACCAGGGAACACTGAACAAATGGAAGTGGGTATTCTACCATTGGATGCCGACCCAGTGGTGAAGATGGTTAGGTGTTCGCCATCAACCTGAAGCCCCTAGTGTGAAATCTGGGGTGAGCACTTCTAAGGAATTCCACACTAGAAAAAAACAGCTGTCCAGTACTCCCTGGTTTTTAATGGTACCCTACCAATATCAATCTGTCATATATTCAATCAAATAAATAACTAATCACCACAAAAATAACCATCCTAATTGAACTAATTATTTGTTAAACAATAATATTTTTGAGTGTTTCTATATATTAGAAAGGAAACTACAGTGGAACAGAAGTGGAAATGAGAAGAAGTAGTAAAGAATAATTTATGTAACAAACCACAAAAATTTTTTTTATTATTCTAGACTAAACAAACACAGCATGTATTAATTGTCATATGAATAGAGATAGTACAATTTATACTTAATCGTTTATAACCTAAGGCTATTGAAAATGTGTAAATCAGTGAATATGACAAGTTAGTTAATATCACGTTACTACTTAATAGTTTAGTAGGGATACTATAGAATTACCAATGATTGTTTGCTTCCCATTAAAATAACTTCGTTAATAAGTTCAATTCATTAATGATTGATAATAATAGATTTATGTTAATTGTCTAAATCTATATCACATCATATTGTTGAAGTGCCGTAGGCATTTCTCATTTTGATGGAAACAAAATCTTCTATGTTGAACTGTACATTTGTCTATTTTTCAATATAACACCTTCGATAATGTGTTTACAAATTTGATATCTCTATATTCTAATGATATGCATTAAAATGAATAGATAATTCAATATACGTGACTACTATATAATATTCAGAGGAGGACGTTTTTACGCGAATTCATGATAATAATTTCATGACTACATGAAAATTATTTTTTTATCTATGCCCAGAAACTACTACTACCCCTCGGGTTCTCCATTTAACTCTGTCCTGAGCAATCCTTTCCAATTGTTTCCAGTTGCTGCTCATCCTTTTAATGTCTGCTTCCAATTCTCGACGCAGTATGTTCTTTGGCCTTCCACATTTCCGTTTCACAACAGGATTCCATGTTAATGCTTGTCTCGTGATGCAGTCTGATGACTTACGCAATGTATGTCCTATCCATTTCCAACATCTTTTTCCTAATTCCCTCTTCGGCTGGAAGTTGGTTTGTTCTCTCCCATAGTAAGCTGTTGTTGATGGTTTCCGGCCAACAAACATTCAGTATCTTGCGTAGGCAGTTGTTTATAAATACTTGTAGACTTCTGATGATATTTGCAGTAATTCTCCACGATTCAGATCAATACAGTAGAACCGTCTTGACTTTCTAATTGAAGAGTGTGACTTTGAGGTTAGTTGGTATTTGTTTTGAGTCCCATATATTTTTCAACTGTAGGAATGCTGCCCTGGCTTTGCCAATCCTTGTCTTTACGTCTGCATCGGACCCTCCTTGTTCATCGATGATGCTCCCCAGATATGTGAAATTATTCGCTTCTTCCAGATTTTCTCCATCAAGTTGAATTGGGTTGGTGCTCCCTGTGTTATATTTGAGAATCTTGCTCTTACCCTTATGTATGTTCAAGCCTACTGATGCTGAAGTTGCTGCTACACTGGTTGTCTTCGCTTGCATTTGTTGGTGTGTATGTGATAGAAGAGCGAGATCATCTGCGAAGTCCAAATCATCGAGTTGCATCCTACCTGTCGATTTAATTCCGTGCATCCCCTCAGATGTGGAGGTCTTCATGATCCAGTCGACCACTAGGAGGAAGAGAAAAGTTGAGAGCAGGCAACCTTGTCTGACTCCGGTCCTCACTGAAAATGCATTTGTCAGTTGTCCCCCATGCCCAATTTTGCACTGTGTTCTGTCGTAAGAGTTCCGGATGATGTTAACGAGTTTCTCTGGTACTCCGTAGTGTCGAAGAAGTTTCCATAGTGTTCTCCTATCTACACTATCAAACGCCTTCTCATAATCAATGAAATTGATATGCCCAGAAACTAACCGTTTGAAATTGAAAGCTTCTACATATAAATTGTAGAGAAACAACATTCCTTTCCTAAAGTGTTACTAAAATTGGAATATAAGACTCGCTTTTGCTTTCATGAAACTTATCGGTGACATGGCGAAGTGTTTGAACCAATCACGGATAACATTTAACCAGATATAAAGTGACTATGTACGAGTCAATTGCAGTGACCAGTGACAGACACGACTGTCCAGTCGATGGCCTTTTGTCTGACTTAATCCCAACTCGAGATAGAAAGTACACAGAATCTCTGAAGCAATTAGCCAAATCATACTAAATTCTATGCACTTCTCAACACATATTTGTAACACCTGAACACAAAGTCAACCAATTAATAAGATGGCATCAATACACAATGAGGATGACACTGATAGTGAACTGGAGTTAAGCACACGCAATTAACTGACTATAGTTCATAAATAGAAAATAACATACCAACAGTTAGTGAGTCAAATAGGAAGTTAGGACTAGAATGACATAACAATCACAAAAATAAAGTGTTCACTTTACATACAACTGAAATAGGTGAAATATTATTCTGACAAACAGTTCTGGAAGACAGTCAATTTTCCTTAGATGCCTGATACAACAACCAGCTAGTATTAATAATTCACACTGAGATTTAAATCCCATATCCTTCATTTTAACTTTCCCTTCACTAAAATACATTCCCTTCTAAAGGGATCTTATTTTTCATTCACATTTTCTTATAGAGTCTGTGAGATACTGAATTTTAAACGTTTAAACTACTTGAATTCGACATTACAAATAGTTCCTAGCTAGATAACCACTGGAAACCGGAAATCTTTGGAAGACAACTGTTTTGGTCTACCCTGAAATTCATCAGTGGAGAACATCCAGGAGACTACTAGGAAATCGAACATAGAACCTTCAAGCTGTGCGATGAAAACTTAACAATCCGACCATTGGGTTGACCTTCAACAGATGTTATTTCTAACTCAGTCAATTCTTGATATGTTTCACAGACCTTATTCATTACCATCAGTGAGTTGAACTGTATTATTCATGTCTCCTCACTAGAACTTAATGGACAATCTTCAGAATTCAGTCACTAACATGTAGAAATAGCTTGTAATTTTATGTTATGGAAATGATCTAAAGTGCTGAAATTTCTTATTTCATAAATTGTAACAACAGTATTGTCCTCACTTAAATTGTCATCGAATTATACCTATCAAGAAGATAAAGTAATAAGACGTAATGTATGAAAAAAGATCTAACTGATAACAATATAGTTCACTGATATGTTATAGTATAATCTTTATATTATGAATAAAATCCTACAAGATTTGATTTCATTTATACGCCACTTATTGAAACTAGAGATGTAAACATAAGAGCGATATATCTGTGAAAGATTGTTATTCAAATATTTCAGTTTAATTGGTAACAGTTCAATTACTTTTTACTTTCTTCAATATAACATGTCGTTAATTAAAGTACTTTAAGCATAATCAACACTACATTAACTTAGTCACTGAAAATAAAAATGCTACTAGAATTAGAATGAGCATATATTTTCCCGTTGATTTGTAATCGACTATAACTAGTCAGCTTCTGTTGCTATATGTGCATCCTGAGCAGATCGCCTCGATATAACGATAGTACACAGGTAATATTTAAGTTGGATTGTGACTGGCAAGTGGAATTCAGGACTACTAGAATGTTTATAAAATGAGTAATATATATTTATAAAATTCCAATGAGTAAAAATTAAAATTTCTGACGTTTCGTGGTTTAGTGTAATGCTCTTCTTCAGAGAAATGGATAAGTGAATTGAATTAATACAAGATTAAATAATACAATGGAATTACAGTCTTTTATTTTTAGCCTTTACAACGAACGAGAAAACCACTATTTAAATTCATTAAAGTTAAAACAAATTAGATAAGATGACAGAACGAAAGGAAAATTAGTAGAAAAGACAAGTTTGCCAACAACTACACCGAAGCTGACTAAATTAAGAAATGCCCACAATATGTTAAACAGAACATTGGATAAGTATGAAAGCGTATTACTCGAAAGAGGACTTAACTTTAATATTCACAGATTGACTCTCACTACGTTAGAAATCGTACTGATTCTAGAGCCATTATTAGAAAACTTGCCTCACAATGTGGCTCAGATTTTACGACAAAAAAACATCTCACATTTTAGCTTAACAAAATCCTCTTCTATCTGATTTGTTGTAAGGAATATTAAAAGCTCTATATTTATTACAAAAACATAAGTCAATAATAATTACCAAGGCGAACAAAGGTAATACCATAATTATACCCAAATGACTTGACATGATACAATCAAACTATCATTTTAATTGTACAAACTTATTTTGTTTTTGATTTGTTCCATTGTATTATCATTTAATCTTGTATTAATTCACTCCGGTTATTCATTTCTCTGAAGAAGCTACTTGCACTAAGCCGCGAAACATCAGAAATTTTAATTTATACTCATTGGAGTTTTACAAATAATTATTACTCATTATTTTTATAAACAACCTATCCAATGCTCAATTTATTTGAAATTATAAAATTTATCCTTGACAATGGTATATACTACTACTAGAATGTATTTGGATATTCCTATTGATTTGTCGTGGAGTGAAATTAATCAATTGCTGTTGTTATAAATGCATCCTAAGCAGATTGCTTTGATATGGTGATAGTTCATAAGTATTGTTTGAATTGAATTGTGACTAGAGTACAGAATCTATGACACGCGTTTCGTCTTACTTAAGACTCGCTCAAGATGCACATATGGCTTATTAATTTTAATTCCTGACAAATCAACGGTAAGATCCAAATTGATTCTAATTGTATATGCACGCACTTTGCATAAATGTAGCTGACTGTGCCAATCAGCCTAGTGGTGAACGCGGGGACATTTGCTACGAAACGAACTGATTTCGAGTCACAGTATGATTACCGACACTGAGACGTAGGTACATCTAGTTAATGAGTCTTATATAGGACGAAACGCGAGTTCCACTTGACAGTCACAATTCAACTCAGAAAATATTACTAGTAGAATTTATTATTTAGGGTGCGAAATTACAGATTTAGGATATTTCTCCCAAATAATTCATACTAAACAAAGGTCACTATTACTAAAGTCATTATTCATGAAATGAAAATTTGAAATGAACAACAAGTAGTGTATAAAAACATGATAGGTTATTTCGTTCAGTATAGTTTCATCAGCTGCATGCAGCTCGAAATTCGTCGTTTTCTAAGTTGGCATACTAAGTAATGTTTCATATATGTATCAAGATGAATGTCGTTGGAATTTAAAATACAACCATACAGTAAACTTAAGGAAAAATGAAATATTAAGTATAGTGCTGCAAATTTTTATTACATGCAAATGAATGTTCTAGCACAGCCGATCATAATCAGATCGTGATGTTAGGCGATTACATACTGTGATAATGAAAAAAAGTCAATCAGCAACAGTCCCAAATGACATTAATTAGGAGCAGTCATTCAAATTAAAATTAATATGTACGATATGATGACGTAATCAAATGTATCATTGTTTATTAAAGATTTATCGAGGTTGGCCATCAATGAAAACTATAGAAACACTGGTCGCCTGTTTCGACCTAGCACTAAACTCCCTAAGAGTACTCACCTTGGATTCAGCCACGGAATCAGAATTAAGAACTTTATGTCTCCTAGTGAATGCGCAACCATCAGCACCAGTAAGCTACCCGGAGTCGAATGGCATAATTCTCGCTTCTGTCAGTTTTGTATATATCTTAACTACTGTCCAGTACCATTTGTAGTAAATATTTTACACCAGACAAGTTTGAGCGCTCTCAGTTATGACTTCTCACATTAACTTCAGGAACATCTTAACTTTAGTCACTAGTTACTTGATCACTACGATTAGGTTTAGAGGGTTTTGTGAAGATTGGTATTTAATTTTTTATTTGCCGCTAATCAATTACAGTTGATTACTGAAAAAACTAGAGAATATAAGGGATCTGTTTTGTACTAATACTGGGCTGCTCAACACTACACATTCCAGATTTCTCCCGGGAGTGAAATCATTAATTTTCATGCATCATGACGATCAGTTGACTACTCGTTTTTTCCTTCCTGAATAAGTTTAGTTGGCTGGGGTTGCCACAGACTGATGTTACTAGATCACCTATTAAAATCAGCAAGCACTCGAAACCTGCCTCGACCTGGTATGGGACCTAGTAAGCATCGTGCACCCATCACTCCACAAAGGAAATCAAACCCAAGGGCTTTCAGGTTGACTAATGTCTAACCCTCTGCACCTCGAGAGCAGCTGATGTTTAATTGCAGAATTCCTATCTCCACAAATTTGTGATATTTCGAGGCAATCATCCAGTGTTATCAATGATAACTGTCTCACCTACAAGCTTCCACTCCATTAATCAAGACGATTCGCTGAAACTTTAAGAACCTCAAAAAGGTAATCACTAGTGGACTGACTAGTGTAATCACCCTAATATACAATGAGAGTTATGTCTAAAGTATTAAACCAATCAAGATAATTTGTGAATCGATTGTGACAATGAAACAGACGCATTACACAACTACTACTCCTCATGAGAAGATGAATTTATATATGAATTTGGGAGAGGAAAATCTAGGTAACCTATCTTTCGTTTGGGTGAATACCGACCGTCGACTAATATGTGGCAAATGAATTTATCGTTCGTAGAAGTCCTCTTTGACTATCCTTGATATCTTGCCGTAAAGGTCCTCATCAGGTTGACGGACTTCCTTCAGCCAATCAATGCCTCTGATTTCTTATTAACTATATTCACATTATTCCTCAAAAATGATGTTGGACAACCTAGTTCAGCTAGTATGTTGTTGATAAACTCAAATTCTTGTTTGGTTTTGCCATCTGCGATTGCCTTTCTTGCACAGTTAGTGAGACATCTAACCAGATTCTTTCTGTAGAGGATGGCTGTGTAGCTATAAAAATTAGATCACGTTAGGAATCTTTCTGTATACGCTTCTATTTATCAACCTATCTTCTTTTGTATATAATAAGAAGTAAAAAAATGCAATTAATTACCATATTTGTCCACATATGTATCAATAAATGCCGGGTGGTGTGACTGAATTATGAAAGGCTGGTGTAATGACTCCCTTATGTTTTAGCTCTTTAAGCGAGCTATTTAATAATTTCTAACCCATCATATTGACGTCAATCTTCTCACTTGGTTTTTGTAATTTCTTTTTGCCAGTCAACATAAAGTTCAGTTTTCCAACGCAGTGAGTTTTTTTGACTAAAGGGAATCCGCCACTCTTATCTCTTTCGCTTATAATAAGCGTACTACCTTCTATCAGCTTTTCTAGAACTTCTCGGTGTTGTATGGCAAGCAGAAATTCTGTGGTAGATTAGCTATTTTTGCATTGTTGACAGGCATCAACCAACGTTGTTTCGAACCTAGTTAGTTTCTCCTGACAGGTAGCAATCAGGTCTATAGTTAATTGAAATGAATTTTAAAACTGTACGTCAGCATCTAGTCGGTTAATTTTAATCCCATAATCACAGGATTTAGGAGCTAGGGATAATGTTCTATTAAGAGAGATATTGAGAATGTTATGGACGTATCTTTCTAGGTCATGCAAAAGTTTTCTTTCTAGATTTTGATATTCTAGATATTTGATTAGTCTAATCCTTAACTTTTTCTGATTTACTTCATGCAATCATATGAGTATAATTTTCCATTATCAGGTAGGCAACCAACAAAATGTTTTCGCCGCATATGATTTCTTTCACTGTCGTCAATGTGTAACTTCAATGAATTAATTTGATTCAATGCATTTTGCTTTAGTGTTTCCATATTAGGACAATATTTTATTATGCTGTATTTACTTGCAGTAAGTTTCGGGATATTGTTCCCAACGATGTTCTAGCTTCTGTGAGACCAGTATTAATCTTCAGGTAATCATTAAGTGCTTTAAACACATAAGGATCATCCAGATAATTCAATATGTCAAAAGTTCTCATAATGTAAATTAGAACAATATATAGAAGATAATATTATTGTTTTCAATTAGATCTCCATTACCTATGTGACTGCAAACTTTATTCACACACTTCCTACTACTTGATGCTCCGATTGTTAATTGTTTATTATAATATGATAACACTTTCAAGTTTTAATTTACTTCCTGTATTGAAATATTTATTCGATTTTCTTTATTATTCTTATCATTACTATTAATATCCCTGTCATATGAAGTTTCCACTGATTATGATCAGTAGTTATGTAATCAGTCCACTTCATTATCACAATCGATTTATGTAATTATAAAGAGATAATCTCATACTAGAACAAAAAACATTTATCAGGTACTTTCTAGTTTTTAGTAACATTCTGTCAACATCATTCTGTGCAGAATACAATCAACCAAATTTGCCCAATAAGTTTAATTTCATTGGAAATACGTTATATTCAACTTCTTTTAATTATAATTCAGTTGTTAATACAGTTAACTCAATTGCTAATGGAAATAACATGTTTTATTTATACTTCAGTTAATATTTTAAAGTTTCTATAACAATTTCTATTTGTTTAAAATGTTATCAATATTCATTAATATACAAAATAAATTGATTGGTTAATGCAAGTTGTTAAGGGACACATCTTATTGGTTCATTTTATTTAAACCATGTTAACCGCTTAACTAAATGACACAATCTAATTGGTTAATTAAATCATTATTTAAAATAGTTAGTTACTTAATTTATTTAAAAAAATTATAACTCAACGGTGAAATTAATGTGAAACTATTTTTGTTTCATTTTTATCATCCAAAAAAATTTTTTTTCATTATTTAACTTATTTAAATGAAATAATTTGGAAATATTTATGAACTAACAACTATGATTATACTCAATACGGTAAACATTGTAATGTATCTATGAATATGTGACTATTAATGATAATGATATGGAATAAGAAAACTGGTGAAACAATTTTAGTTTAAAGTGTGTAAGTTACAGTTTTTAGTGTAATTTGGCTTATTAAAGTGATATTCTGTAATATGTAATATGCATGTAAATCATAATTTCAAGTTAGGTATATAAAAGAATATTGATATGTTTATTAGAAACTTATGATCAAGAGAGCAAGAACAAATTACATTGTGGAGAATAAGATGAATTCATTTTTATTTCGTTGGTTTCCCACCAGCTGCTGCATACGACGTAGAATAATATTTTACAAAGTTAGTATTTGAAACAAAGTTTAACATGAAAATGTTTGGACTTGGTTAAAATTAAAAATTATATAAACATGTTAGATATGTGAACATAACTGATATGTTGGAGATAATACTGTAACTATATATATCCAATACAAAAGAAGGTACCAGAAGGCAAAATAGAGATCAGAGTTCATATGGTTACATTAGTATTTGAAACGAAGTTTGATATACTCATAAGGATGTAACATGTATAACTGTTAATGCTTACAAAGGAATTCAAATCAATAACTAACTCTGCTTAGATTATTAACAAAAAGTAGTTATCTTACTCACTATTTAGGAGAATATATTTTCATTCGAATGATTGGTGAATGGTTTATGTTTACTTATGAACTTTACTAAATAGGTGTATAATTCATTGGATAAAGATGGTTTTGTGGAACTAGGTATTATATTTAGCATGTTTGTATTATTCACATGTCGGCTAAACACCAGTGAAAACCAGAGAACACTGGACAGCCTAATTATCATAGTATGTGACTCGTTAAGTGTATACATATTAGAATGAATAAGTTGTCCTTTGCTCCATAGATTTCATAGGTACCCAACAGATATCAATCTGCGATAAAAAGATATATAACAAAATACTGAAAGCATTATATTTTAGCGTCAAGTAATATATACTCAATACTTACATGAATGCATGTATTGGTAGACAGTGAGTTGAATTAGCATAGCGTATATTAACTACTACGATAATAACATAGGATAGTTTAAATTGTCTCATATACAAATGATTAAGAAATAATTAGATTATCATTCAATGACTAATTTACAATATTCAGTGAAGTAACCGTAGCAGATTTACAGTAGATGGAAAAAAACAATGTTTATCAACAAAACAGCGATTATTTCTTTTACCTTTTATTAAGGTAGTATGGACGAAAAACAGTGGAACTTGTTCATTTGCATTAACTCATAGTCTTGCCTTAAAAAAACATTTATTCCACAAAATAATTTCAATTTCTTAATTCATATCCACTTTGTCTAGTTTTCCCCACTGCAAATACTACTACTACTACTACTACTACTACTACTACTACTACTACTACTACTACTACTACTACTACTACTACTACTACTACTACTACTACTACTACTACTACTACTACTACTACTACTACTACTACTACTACTACTACTACTACTACTACTACTACTACTACTACTACTACTACTACTACTACTACTACTACTACTACTACTACTACTACTACTACTACTACTACTACTACTACTACTACTACTACTACTACTACTACTACTACTACTACTACTACTACTACTACTACTACTACTACTACTACTACTACTACTACTACTACTACTACTACTACTACTACTACTACTACTACTACTACTACTACTACTACTACTACTACTACTACTACTACTACTACTACTACTACTACTACTACTACTACTACTACTACTACTACTACTACTACTACTACTACTACTACTACTACTACTACTACTACTACTACTACTACTACTACTACTACTATCGGCTAAACACCAGTGAAAACAGAGAACACTGGACAGTCCTAATTATCATAGTATGTGACTCGTTAAGTGTATACATATTAGAATGAATAAGTTGTCCTTTGCTCCATAGATTTCATAGGTACCCAACAGATATCAATCTGCGATAAAAGCTATATAACAATAATACTGAAAGCATTATATTTTAGCGTCAAGTAATATATACTCAATACGTACATGAATGCATGTATGGTAGACAGTGAGTTGAATTAGCATAGCGTATATTAACTACTACGATAATAACATAGGATAGTTTAAATTGTCTCATATACAAATGATTAAGAAATAATTAGATTATCATTCAATGACTAATTTACAATATTCAGTGAAGTAACCGTAGCAGATTTACAGTAGATGGAAAAAACTACTACTACTACTACTACTACTACTACTACTACTACTACTACTACTACTACTACTACTACTACTACTACTACTACTACTACTACTACTACTACTACTACTACTACTACTACTACTACTACTACTACTACTACTACTACTACTACTACTACTACTACTACTACTACTACTACTACTACTACTACTACTACTACTACTACTACTACTACTACTACTACTACTACTACTACTACTACTACTACTACTACTACTACTACTACTACTACTACTACTACTACTACTACTACTACTACTACTACTACTACTACTACTACTACTACTACTACTACTACTACTACTACTACTACTATTCCTTCATGTACTGCACTTGATATTTATCCTGATAAGTTTCACCTGATTTTGTTGACGTAAAAATAAAAATCTGACTATCATATTCTTTAATACTTAGTGTTAAGAGAATCCTAAAACAAGTGTAGCAAACACATTCACTACATAGAAAATAATTTACATTAACCAACTGTTTACATTTAATTGTTGACAATCAACTATTAAGTTTATTTGTCATCTTAAGTATATGAATTGTTTCTATGTTATCAAAATCATATTTTCAATTCAAAAGATACATTTAACTATTTGAAATAAGTTATAGATATATAAGTTTGTTATTATACAAATAAAATCATCAATGTAACTTACATCCATGGAATTAAACTATAGTTACTGTGATTTGGTTCATCATCATCATCATCATCATCATCATCATCATCATCATCATCATCATCATCATCATCATCATCATCATCATCATCATCATCATCATCATCATCATCATCATCATCATCATCATCATCATCATCATCATCATCATCATCATCATCATCATCATCATCATCATCATCATCATCATCATCATCATCATCATCATCATCATCATCATCATCATCATCATCATCATCATCATCATCATCATCATCATCATCATCATCATCATCATCATCATCATCATCATCATCATCATCATCATCATCATCATCATCATCATCATCATCATCATCATCATCATCATCATCATCATCATCATCATCATCATCATCATCATCATCATCATCATCATCATCATCATCATCATCATCATCATCATCATCATCATCATCATCATCATCATCATCATCATCATCATCATCATCATCATCATCATCATCATCATCATCATCATCATCATCATCATCATCATCATCATCATCATCATCATCATCATCATCATCATCATCATCATCATCATCATCATCATCATCATCATCATCATCATCATCATCATCATCATCATCATCATCATCATCATCATCATCATCATCATCATCATCATCATCATCATCATCATCATCATCATCATCATCATCATCATCATCATCATCATCATCATCATCATCATCATCATCATCATCATCATCATCATCATCATCATCATCATCATCATCATCATCATCATCATCATCATCATCATCATCATCATCATCATCATCATCATCATCATCATCATCATCATCATCATCATCATCATCATCATCATCATCATCATCATCATCATCATCATCATCATCATCATCATCATCATCATCATCATCATCATCATCATCATCATCATCATCATCATCATCATCATCATCATCATCATCATCATCATCATCATCATCATCATCATCATCATCATCATCATCATCATCATCATCATCATCATCATCATCATCATCATCATCATCATCATCATCATCATCATCATCATCATCATCATCATCATCATCATCATCATCATCATCATCATCATCATCATCATCATCATCATCATCATCATCATCATCATCATCATCATCATCATCATCATCATCATCATCATCATCATCATCATCATCATCATCATCATCATCATCATCATCATCATCATCATCATCATCATCATCATCATCATCATCATCATCATCATCATCATCATCATCATCATCATCATCATCATCATCATCATCATCATCATCATCATCATCATCATCATCATCATCATCATCATCATCATCATCATCATCATCATCATCATCATCATCATCATCATCATCATCATCATCATCATCATCATCATCATCATCATCATCATCATCATCATCATCATCATCATCATCATCATCATCATCATCATCATCATCATCATCATCATCATCATCATCATCATCATCATCATCATCATCATCATCATCATCATCATCATTATCCCATAGATATAAGTCTATATATACTGTACAATACTTCTACTATTTTTATAATTAATGAATTAAGAACTGATGATGAAAAACTATAGTCGACAATGTAGACTTATGTTCATTTGTTTTGTTTTATAGTAAAACTGACGCCTTTATAGACTATGAGAATAGAATTTGGCATAAATGTAAAATGGTAGAAAATAATTTTTCACATAGAAAGTAAAAATTATTATTTGTTTTTTGCTTTGTATAAATTTTGCATAAGCTATAAAAGATGTTTCAAAACACTAATGAAGAGTTCCATACTAGAACAAAACAACTGTTCAATTTTCTATGGTTTATAATGGTGACCTGCTAATATTATTCTGTGACGTATTTAATCAACTGAAAAAATAAGAGCTGAGTAAAACTTGCTGTTACATAAATAATTGACGAGTGAAATTTGATTGTGTATTGTACTGTGAAGTTACCTATGGTATCGATGGAAAGAGTGTGAATTGGTCTGATTAAGATAGTCAGTGAGAAGTAAGATCTGCCTATAGACGGTTATTTCGTTCTAATCTGGAACTACTCAGCGCTGAGAGCAAACAGCTTACTGAAGAGTCACATTCATGACCTGAACACAAACGGTAGAATTTTGAGTCAGCTGGCATCTGGTGGTCGATATTTATGACTATAGTAAATTCGCATTACATTTCCTTGACTTCATCCATCGTCAATAGTGGGTAAATATCCCTCATCCATTATAGTTAAATTCCATTGTTCACATTTCGTCACTCAAATTTCATTAATTACCTCCTGGAATTAGTCACTAGTAAGCTGACATTAATTGCTGTTTAGAGTAATAGACATTGCTATTGAATTTGAATTTGATATCCTTAAATGGCCTGAATTATGCAACAATTGATTTATATCATTTCAATAAAATTAATCGGTTATTTAATGTATGAACTTAACTATTAAGCTGTCATTAGTAGTATCAGATAGTTATCATTAGTGATATTAGACGGTTGACTATAGACCACTTGTTTACGAAAAGAAACTGATGATAGAGACTTAGAAATCATTCACGAACATCTAATTTTTGATATCTAAATGTTTATTGAAGTGATACAGAAAATTTTTTCATATGTAGTTGCTACTCATGAAAATATTAATGATTCAGCATTTCACGTTGCATCATATTGAAAGGAATCCTACTGTTATGTCGGACCACTAAAGAAGAATGAAAGAACTTCTAGGACTGCATTTTAGAGGACTAATTCATTTATTCTGGTCGTGTGTAATGTAAACATTGAATTTTTATTATTGTTATGTTCCTCTTACTCTGTCCTCCCGTTTAGTATATTTGCTGTTATTGTATTATCCCTTATTATGGACTACAATTAATTAGTTGTGTACAAGTTACCCCCCCCCTATTCACTGCCACACTCTCTTCTATTTTGTATTAATGTAAAATCCCTAATTGGTTTGCTGTGAGGTCTGAATTTGTGTACATATAAAGGCATGATTAAAATACAATATGATCGGCAATTGGACTGGATTGATTGTGTTTGGTTGGCTCATAGCTGCTGTCTTCTCTAATCCGGATTTGCGGGGAGTGATAGTCGTGGGGCTGACGTATCCGTATTCTGAGTAGCAGTTATCAAGGGCACAGAGTATTTATTTTTTCAATACATAACACGTACCATAATATTTACATGAGTCTTTATTCTGTTAGAGTTAAACCATTACAGAAATCTTCCTCTATCGTAAGAGACAATATTCATACCAGTCAGTGTAATACACACTTAGAATATTAATGTGAATACACTCGAAAAAGTCTACAAATCATTCAGAACTAAATTAACCGTAAACCATATTTTTGTTAAAATAATCAACAAACTATTCAATAAAATCGTTTTTCTACTGAAGTAATATAAACTGCTGAATAAATCTAAAGGAGGATGGAACAAATTGGCAATATTCATATAGCGTAGTATAGTATGGTATTTTGTTGATCCATTTTCGTCGATCCTTATATCATCCTAAGATTAAACAACTGAATTTTCAAACAAAACATATAACCAACGATCAGTTACATTCTCACAGATCAAACAGTCTCTAAAAGATATGATAAGACTATTCATAGGTACATACATTCGAAATAAACTTTGAATGAACAACATGTAAACTTGTGTAGAGCTTCAATACGGTGGTACAAATTTATCTATAACTTACTTAATACTGCGGGGGGGACAATTCAATTCCTTCAATTTCAAATAATTATTAAACTAATTATCTTTTATATTAATGAACAGAAATGAAGTAATAAGTACTAACAAATTCATTACATCCTGAAAAGAATCTCATTCCAGGTTTATTAAATGTTTACTTTTACTTGAAACAAACAATGATATTGTCTGGAATAATAAGCAGAACTTAATGAATAATACAAGTATACACAGAAAACATAATATCAGGAAATGTATTTTAAGAAAATACAGGTTGAAAGTAGTACCAGTATCTAAATGTAACACGATTTGATATGACATTCAAGTAGATTAAATGACAGAAAGTTTGAGGAATTTCAGTTTGTTTCGGCGGCCTATTCAAAATCTTAGGCTACCACTTTCTACTAAATATTTCAAAAAGTTACTTTTACGTTTTGTTTCAAACTACTCAGTCATGTTCCGAAATCACATTACGTACAACAAACGCTCCCTTATAAAATGTTTACTACCTATCATGAGTAATTTTTTTTGGATCTATACGATGATATTATGGTAGCTGAAAACATGACTTGAAAAGAATCAACACTCATCAAACGTCTACTCCTGAAATTCTGAGTCTTAACTATAGATTTCTTGTTGGAAAATTGGACTACATACAATTTCTCCTTAGTCTCAACATGTACCGTAACTGTGGTTTAATCACTGTTTAAGAATCCTGGTTATATAACCTATTTTTCATTAGGATCGTTGTATCATCAAGTGAAAGTATGGTAATGGTGTTGCTACTTTGGTGAACACTAACTAATGTAAATCTAATTGTAAGTGCATATGATAAAAAAGTTACTTGTTGAGACACTGTATGCTGAAAACGTACATTCTACTATGCATACTATTAAATAATGCTATTATTATTATTATTATTGTACATTCAGTAAATATGTATTCAATAGTAACTAGGTAGACCGTAAGAACGTTTGGTTTATTTCTTAAGAACTTAAATAAAAGAAACCTCTAATTTGGAAGTGTAGTATTCAGTTGTTCTAGCCTAAGTTGAGCGTTTTCATAAGAAATTGTCACAATGTCATATTTATTAGAAGCTATGACTTAAAGGTTGACAATTATCTACAAATCCTGAAGTAAGTGATCATACATAAAACCTTCAACTTGCTATTATAAAAGCTAAATATGGTATCACAAGGTAGTCTGAGTCGACTATCAAATACCAGGAATTACTGATAGATAGCTGTTTCGTCCTAGTATGGGACTCTTCAGCGGTGCGCAAACATGACCCTACCAAATAATGTAGTTAATTTGCGACATATTTGAATGACATCATCCACTGACATCGGTGGGTAACTATCTCACCCTGAATTCTTTGATTATTGATTCGTTCTTTTATTAGTCAGTCAGTCGTTTATGAACAACGCAAAACCTGTTATATTTGGGCAAGTTGTAACAGTTTCAAAATGAAACACATTTATAAGAATGATGCTAAAAAATGATTTGCTAGGTGAGAAAAAAAACAAAAGAACGAAAATATAATGATCTAGAGGACCAGTGACACTAATTCTGAGCCATTTCACTGAGTCTCCAGCCATCACAGTTAACGCGAGAATCTAAACCATTTAAACTGCATCAACTTATATAGCTTCGGCCAATAATCAAAGATTTCATAGACTGGTACTACGATTTCTACTCCAGCCAACAGTGAGTGATGTCTTCGGCTGGATATTAGCAACATATATGTCAACCATCTCAGTCGTTGAAGACTTACGACCTCTTCGGTTGTATTTTTATGTTTACTCAGTGCTCGATGTTAATTATTCGCTCCTTCTATGGTTTATGTGCGATAGTTCAGGGGTTTCTATAATCTCTGACTTGAGCCTCTTTATGCAGTTAATGTTTCGTATTCACAGGTTAAAATAGAGTTAGCCGCTTTACAGTATTCTCGAGGGGGATATCTTGTTTATGCCACAAATAACGTAAGTTGGTAAAAGCCATGCAGGTTTTGTGAATTTGATATGAGATTTTGTCAGACACTAACCAATAAAGATTTATAAGACCTTCAAGATAAATGAAGTGGTTAACCCATTCAACAACTTTACTCTATATGACCAATCTTATCAATGATTTAGAACAATTCTAAATTAATATTTTTTTGCATTAAATATACAAAACGCATTAGAAAGTGCTAAAGAATCTATACATAATGTTAGCATCTTCTGTATATTCTATCCTCATATCAACATCACAATAACCTTTAATCTCAATTATCTCGTAACGTTTTACTAATCATAAATTATACTTTAACTACATTCATTCTTACTTACTTACTTACTTACTGCCCGTTACTCCTCGCTGAGGAGCATAGGCCGCTCACCAGTGTTCTCCATTTAACTCTGTCCTGAGCAATCCTTTCCAGTTGTTTCCAGTTGCTGCTCATCCTTTTAATGTCTGCTTCCAATTCTCGACGCAGCGTGTTCTTTGGCCTTCCTCTTTTCCGTTTCCCAACAGGATTCCATGTCAATGCTTGTCTTGTGATGCAGTCTGATGGTTTGCGTAGTGTATGTCCTATCCATTTCCACCGTCTTTTCCTAATTTCCTCTTCGGCTGGAAGTTGGTTTGTCCTCTCCCATAGTAAGTTGTTGCTGATGGTTTCCGGCCAACGGACATTCAGTATCTTGCGTAGGCAGTTGTTTATAAATACCTGTATCCGTCTGAGGATGTTTGCAGTAATTCTCCAGGTTTCAGCTCCATACAGCAGGACTGTCTTCATGTTCGAATTGAAGAGTCTGACTTTGAGGTTAGTTGATATTTGTTTTGAGTTCCAGATGTTTTTCAACTGCAGGAATGCTGCCCTTGCCTTGCCAACCCTTGTCTTTACATCTGCATCAGACCCTCCTTTTTCATCGATGATGCTCCCCAGATATGTGAAGGTATCCACCTCTTCCAGAGTTTCCCCATCAAGTTGAATTGGGTTGGTGTTCCCTGTGTTATATTTGAGAATCTTGCTCTTACCCTTATGTATGTTCAACCCTACTGCTGCTGAAGTTGTTGCTACACTGATTGTCTTCGCTTGCATTTGTTGGTGTGTATGTGCTAAAAGAGCTAGATCATCTGCGAAGTCCAAATCATCGAGTTGCATCCTACTTGTCCATTGAATCCCGTACATTCCCTCAGATGTGGAGGTCTTCATGATCCAGTCGACCACTAGGAGGAAGAGAAAAGGTGACAGCAAGCAACCTTGTCTGACTCCGGTCCTCACTGAAAATGCAGTTGTCAGTTGTCCTCCATGCACAATTTTGCACTGTGTTCCGTCGTAAGAGTTCCGGATGATGTTGACGAGTTTCTCTGGTACACCGTAGTGTCGAAGAAGTTTCCATAGTGTTCTCCTGTCTACACTATCAAACGCCTTCTCATAATCAATGAAGTTGATGTACAGGGGCGAGTTCCATTCAATTGATTGTTCAACGACGATCCGTAGTGTTGCGATTTGGTCCGTGCACGACCGATCCTTCCGAAAACCAGCTTGTTGATCTCGAAGTTGAGTCTCCACTGAATCTTTCATTCTGTTCAACAATACCCTGTTAAAGATTTTCCCTGGTATCGACAGTAGCGTGATCCCTCTGTAGTTGTCACATTTGCTCAAATCTCCTTTCTTTGGTATCTTGATAAGATAACCTTCTTTCCAGTCTGCCGGCACTTGTTCTTCTTCCCAGATCTTTTTGAATAAAACGTGGAATATCTTTGCTGTTAGGTCGATATCTGACTTCAGTGCTTCAGCTGGTATATTGTCAGGTCCTGTTGCTTTCCCACTTTTGATTTGCCTGATGGTCATCTTGATTTCTTCCATCGTTGGTGGAGTGACATCTATCGGGAGATCTGTAGGTGCTGCTTCAATGTCCGGTGGGTTCGGTGGAGCTGGCCTATTTAGAAGTTCCTCAAAGTGTTCTACCCACCTACATTCATTCTTATTAGTTACTAATCTTAAGGATTTACTTTAAAACGTGTCATTTACATTAAATAATCCAGTATTCATGAATTACTTACAAAAAAAAAAACTCAATTTTTTTTGTTGCTAAGATATAAGAAAATCGTTTATTTTTTTTGGTTTGTTTTATTTCATTTTTTTAAAAAAAAAAATACAAAAATACAACGATTTTGCAACAAAATTAAACTCTACAAATTATTATTATGAAGTTCTTATTTATCAGGAAAGAAGATAGACAAAAATGAGAAGGAAAACAATGAAGAAATGTGTATGTCGTCAGTTGTATTAAGGTTTAATGATTACAATCTTTAGTGAATAATTTATTATTATAAAGAATAAAAAGTATAATTTATTGCCATAAAATAACATTATGAATAATAAAAGAAATTTGTTATATAATTTGAATTGTGACAGGCAAGTGGAATTCAGGACGAAACGCGCGTCTTGGATTCCACTTGTCAGTTACAATCTAAATTATATAATACTTGTGAAAAAATCGCTATATCGAGGCAATCCGCTAAGGATGCACATATAACAACAATGACTGACCAGCTTCAGTCTATAATAAATCAACGGGTATATACAAGCTCTTCATAATAAAAGAAATTTGGTTTGGTTCTGGTTAAATTATTTTCTTTAATATTGATATTATGAATTAGGCTAAATTAAGCATTAATAAACAGCTGATTCGTTTTAGTATGAGATTGTTTAGTAGTGCTTTTCTAGAACATCATATCAGGGATTGAGTTCATGATTCTCTGGCTCTGAGGTAAATGCTTTATAATTAAACTATTGAGTCAGCTTCAAACTGTTGATATTTTTAGTTCAGTCAATTCGTAAAACGTTTATCACGGAGCTAGAGAGTTATGGATGAGCACTGATGAAGAACTACACACTAGGAAGAAAAAGCTGTCTAGTGTTTTTTGGTGATCAATGGTTGTCTAATTCATATCAATTCGTGATATCAAATTAACATTCAATCTCCACAACATCCAGTTGTAATATTTTCTCCAAGATTAGTAATTAACCTAGGAATCTTCGTAGCATCGCTCGTGTATCATAGAACAGTCGAATAAGTAATACTGAGGTTAAGCAAAACGTTCTTCGGAAATATGGTGAATCAGTAGAAGAAGTCATTAACCTTCGTCGACTGAGATGGTTGGGACATATATTGCTCATGCCCGACCACCGCCTACCTCGTCGCACCATGTTAGCTAGGGTTGAAGTAGGATGAAAAAAGAGTAGGGTCGGACGAACCAAAACATGGCATCAGTTCATGAAGTCCTTGACTATTGGTATAAGCCATGTTAATAGATGCAGATCACCTGGTTGGGGTCCACGTGATAGTCGTAATAAATGGATGGAGACACCTGATGACATGGAAAAAAACCGGTCACAGTGGCGCAAGTGTATTCATTCTTTAACTTCATCTAGATCTTAAATTCTATTATTCTTTTCTGCACACTTTTACTATCCTTCCCTGTATTCTGTTATTATATTACCTTTGTAATCTCGTAGTGCTAATGTGGTATGGCAACTTGAACTTACGGGCGTATGTGCCCGGTTCTACGTTGCTCATAATCATGAGTGATTAACCTGTTGAACTTCAATTACCATTCTGGATAACTTTATTGATCCAATAATTCATAGGTATAACCGCTCCTGCTAAGTCAGTTACATAAGTCCTAATCACAGATCTTTATCCACAACGAATTGTACGAATTTTCCCTGTTTGGTTACCTAAGGGTCTAACAAAATCTTTTACAAGTACGATTCTTGGCCACTTAACGGACTACGGCTACAATATCAAAATTGATGGAGCTCTTGCGACTGTGCACCAACTACGGGAGAGTTTTCACATGGGTGCCAGAATACGCTTTCTTTGCATAGAGGAAGCATTAGACATCAACTCCAACTAAGCAAACTTACGTTATACAGAATAAATATGTTCAACTCTTCTGTTTACTTTGGCAAATATCAGGATCCTAAGATTTTTCGGTCATTTTTCTTCTTTATTGTTTCTTTTATTCCTTCTTCCTCTTCTTCATAGGACATCCGTACTTTTTATCACTAAGTTACTCCAAGTTTGTTTTATTTTACTGTTTATCATTACATGAAAATAACTTTGATTGATCTCTGATTGTACTGTCGTTGTTATTAACACCTTTATTTTACCACTACCGCTTCGACCTTATTGATCAAATATCACCTTCGTCACCTTTTGACATGAGATACTCAATTAATCTTGTAATATTAAATGGCATTTCAGTACATTGTTACATAGCCTTACTTATTCATTTAAAATGATATTTAAGTATTTCAAGGTTAGATCGAAATGTAATTTACTAATTTCAATTCACTATTTTGATATATTCAATCATAATGTTTTCCCTATTATATTATCTAATTGTAAATCCTAAAGGTGGATCTATTGAAAACACTTGATCAGTCTAATATTCTTGATTTTTGATTGTTATACAAGAATTTCTTTACAAGTAACCAGCGAAAGAATTTCATATAAGCTATTTAGGCCAGGAGTTCCAGGTAGATGGCATTGTCTAGATTGATAACAAAAGCATAGTATGTAAGCTCTTCAGTTTAGAGAAAGCAATTTTACTGCAAAATGTATCTTAAATTGTCTAACAATATAACCCAGTCCAATATTATCTTAAAATATAAGTGGATTAAAAGAAGACTTGCTTCGATGGACCATCAGAGTTCATCACTTAGTGAAAATCATTATAGATCTACGGAAGTCAGACCGTATTTATTAGTAATAAACAAGTACTTTAAATTTCTATTTTTCCTTTTAAGAAAAATTACTTTAATTCGTAATTATTGTTCATTGATGTTTAAGTAAGATTTTGACTGGCAAGTGGAATCCAGTACGTACGTTTCGTTCTATTTAGGACGCATCGTATAGATGTACCTGCATCTCGATGTTAATTTTTACACTTCGATTTGAACGCAGTCCGCTGAGTACCAAAAACCACCACGTTCACCACTATGCCACTATGTCCAGACAGTCACACTTTTGCAACGGGTACATATGCAATTAAATTAAGCTTCTATCTTCCTGCTGATATGTAATGGACAGAAACTGGTGAGCCTCTGTTGCCATATGTACATCCTGAACGGAATGTCACTATATGGCAATAGTACACGTATCGCTTAAATGTAATTCCAATAACTCAATAAAGTATTATCATAATGTTTACACTCATCTTCTAAAATTTAGAAGTATGCAAAAAGATGTTGCATCAAGTAAAATCGATCAAGATATCGAATACTTTGATCATTTAGTTACTTAGTAAAAAAAATGATCCTTAACGTACTTACTTACTTACGTCCGTTACTCCTCACTGAGGAGCATAGGCCGCTCACTAGGATTCTCCATTCGACTCCGTCCTAAGCAATCCTTTCCAGCCGTTTCCAGTTGCTGTTTATCTTTTTAATGTCTGCTTCCAATTCTTGACGCAGTGTTTTTAGCCTTCCTCTTTTCCTTTTTCCAACAGAATTCCATGTTAACGCTTGTCTCGTGAAGCAGTCTGATGATTTCCGAAATGTATGTCCTATCCATTTCCAACGTCTTTTCCTAATTCCCTCTTCGGCTAGTAGTTGGTTTGTCCTCTCCCATAGTAAGCTGTTGCTCATGAATTCCGGTCAACGGACATTCAGTATCTCGCGTAGGTAGTTGAATCTTTAACATGAATTTCATGAAAGATTAAATCTATCAAATCATGATTTTTTATTAAGTTTTATTTGCTAGCAAAATTGACTAAACATTAGTGCTTACTCGTAAGTATGATTATGTAACCCAACTTAAACTATTATGATTCATCTAGATTAAATGATTGAAGATAGAAAAGATAACGTCGTTTAAGTTTTCTGCTTGTCCGTCTTGAAAACAATAAAAGATACTTCATTTTATATTGTAACTCACATCACCCAGTTTTACATTTCACATGTAGTACATCATTTATACACTGAATAACAGTTAAAGGAAACACATGTGGAACTTTGATAAAACCAATCCATCATTACTCAGCTTATTATTCTGTAAAGGATCCATGACTAGTTAATTAATCAATACATCTAATTGAAATTAACTATAGATAATTACGTATAATTATCAGTTATGTTTGTATTTACTACTGATATACTTATTTGTTTCTTATGTTGCTACTCATTTATTTCAATCAGGGAAACACTAAAGAAACTTATACTATAACTTATTCATATACATCTATTTATCTATAGAACTATCTAGGAATAAAATCTTCAGTATACATTCCTTATCTTTTTTTTGAATGTCAAATGTATATATTCAGCATACTATAGATACTACTTAAAATGAATCTAATCAAATAGTGTATTTGATTGGATATATCACAGATTGATGTTGGCAGGGTACCATTGAAAACTAGGGAGCACTGGACAGCTGTTTCGTTCTAGTGTGGAACTCTTCAGTGTATTGTATGCATTGATTGGATACCGATTAAATTATTGTTTTTTCTTTATTTTCACTTTGTTTATCATTTCTCACTTTTGTATCTGTCAATGTTTTGTTTTTCTTCTTTTTTTCTTTTCTTTTTCACTTAATTTAAAATCTAAGATTAATGATAAAATATTAAGGAATTAATATGCTTAAAGACATAATTTTAAAACAAAAACTTTACTTCAATGATGTATAAGTTTAGATGTATGAGAAAATAAAAACAAACAACGATTATTTGTTCCATTGTATTATTTAAATTAAAGTTAATTTGATTTGGTTATTCATTCATTCATTCATTCATTCATTCACAAAAAGAGTAGTTAACGTTAAGTTGTAAAATGTCACGAATTTCAATTGATTAAAATATTAGTAATATGTCCTACTTAATTCTACAAAAACAATCTATCGATGTCTTTAAAACACCACTGAGAAAATAATGACAAGGTTAAACAGTGGGTTTTACGAAAAGGTAGTAAATCAATTGATAAGGTTGTGAATCTACATCGACTGATGTGGTTGGGTCATGTGTTACGTATGCTTAACCATCGTCTGCCTCGTCGGGCGATGATGACTGATAGAGGAGTAAGATGGAAACGAGATAAGGACTACCGTACCAAAACGTGGCATCAGTCTATGAAGTTACTGAATACTGGTTTGAATTGTATCAGTAGATGCAGAGTGAATGATTGAGAAATGCACCAGCACCGTAACCACTGCTTGGAAACTGGGTGATATGCCTCAGAATCAGTCACAGTGAAGGGCAAGTGTATTCAGTGTCTATCCTTCCTTAAATCGTAAGCTTGCAATTATTTCACAGCGTTTTTTACACTTACCGATTCATTCTCCCTGAACCATATTCCATATCTGCTCACTTTTCTTGGTTTTTATCGTAAATCCTACTTCCACCATTATGATGTTAACCTTGCTGTGTTTTTGAGACATTGTAACTATTACAGCTTCTATAGTGATCATATATACATACTATAAAGCAATACTGTTTTAATTGTTTGTTATATGTAGTTTATTTTACTGTTTTTTGATTACTTTTTCGTTTATTTAATGATTACTAGAGTGTCGATTTAACGAATAAAGTGACTTCAAGTGTTTAGAGATATTGATCTTATTAAATAAATCAGTATCGTTTTATTGACTAAATCTATTAGCTTCATTTCTTAATCGTAATAGTCACAGATTAATGTTTCTTGAGTACCAATGAAAACCAGGGAACAGTGGATAGCTGTTCTGTCTTCGTACAGGACTACATATTGGCAGCAAGTAACACCTGTAGTTATCACCAACGTTGACAGATAATCGTTGTGTTACATCGAAAATTAGTGGAAGTGAGAATTTGATTAGTTTACGCTGAACTAGTTTTACAGATGATTAAGTGTTTACTGACTCGAAGGCTCTGGGTTTCATTTTATAACGAAATCAATGATGAGTGCTGATGAGAAGTTCTGTGCTAGGACGAAACTGCTGCTGAATGCTTTCTGGTTTTTGATGCACCTAACCAATACCAATCTGTGATGAATACAAATAACCAAATTTCATTGAAGCCATTTCTTACTGTGTAATGATATGCGTTATGAAGTAGAATTTATTACATTTCCCTCCAAATGTCATATCACTGAATCATCACCAACATCAAATACATATATTTAAGTTGGATTGTGACTGGCAAGTGGAATTCAGGATGAGCGTTTCGTCCTATTTGGGACTCATTGGCTGGATGTACCTGCATCCCAATGTTGATGTTCACACTGGGATTCGAACTCAGTCAGCTTCATGCCAAACGCCACCTCGTTCATCGCTAGGCTACTGTGTTCAGACAGTCACACTTGTGGAACGGGCATATATATATAACTTGTGTAATAACGCTATATCGAGGCAATCCGCTCAAGATGCACATATGGCAACAGAGACTGACCAGTTTCAATCCATTATAAATCAATGGGAAAATGCAAACTTATCCTAATTACATCAAATACATACTTTCACAATGGTTAATTTGATTAGAAAAATACTCAGATAAAGCCATACATACTCATTAACTAATTTACTCATATTGGATACACATACTTCTGTTACTTAATCTTTACACTTCCTCATATACAGAGTCATATACATTGTAAGATAGGAAGCATAAAGGTATGTGGTTATTATTCATTTCAAAGTTTTATTTCATCATTAATCAATGTTTTATTGCATCTTTTATGACTATTACAATCTATTAAAACTGATGTCAATAGTACACTTCACATTAAGTTGAAGTTATATAGACACCCATAGAAAACTAATTAATGTGAAGTATAAGTGTACTGTAATAGAAGTCTTTCACTAGGTTCTTTTTTCTTAACTTTACTACATTACTAAGGTTTACAGTACGCTTCTCTCTAGTCTATTATTTAATTCCCCTAGTATTTTAGGTAAATGTCTTCACATAAGATTTTACTCAATATTTCAAAGCATCAGAATATGTATAATGTAACTGTATGTTTCAGTTGATACAGGAAAAGTTGAAGTACAGAATGTCACTTGTTGAAAGTTAACACTTCCAGGCATTTTTGGAATACGTTTTTGCATATTTCCATAACATATTTGTAGCTTTATCAATAGCTTAATAAACTTGTTCAATTATGATTTGGAATAACATTAAATTAGTTCATTGTGGATGATAACAAATGAATAATTGAACAATATTTCTAACTAATGTAGACTAGAATTGTAAATCACCAAATTAAGATAGTAATGATTTCAATACTTGCAAAGACAGCAGAGTAGTTTGAACTTTATCACTGGTTATTTAATGAATGCTCTTCTTATAACTAATTG
The DNA here is from genome assembly GCA_034768735.1 of Schistosoma mekongi. Taxonomy (NCBI): domain Eukaryota; kingdom Metazoa; phylum Platyhelminthes; class Trematoda; order Strigeidida; family Schistosomatidae; genus Schistosoma; species Schistosoma mekongi. The sequence continues at coordinate 41,781,935 of CM068308.1, read as the reverse complement.
AACAAGATCACTGGTCTCGTGTTTACGGATATAAAGTACATAGATAATTCATCTAACACCAACTTCCACTCCTTCTTGTGAAGTAACTATCCGGTAGCTCTATTGGCAGTAAACCGTTGTTGGAAAGTCTTATTTTTGATAGGATCTTCAACGAGATCTCAAGTTTTACGATTGATGTGTAGAATAACTTCATGCATACAGATTGCATTACTCCTTTCTCACCCATTTTTAACCTAACATATAATAACTTCATATTCGAAACCCTCACCATGGCTTTACAAAAAACTTGGGAAGGCATCATTTAACAAATAAACATGATATAATATAAAACTAAAGTCACTGATTAGTTCTGGCGGAATCAGGGAGAAATGCATCAGACGGTGAAATCTTTGAATTATTTTTATAAAAATGATAGAAAACTAAACGGTGGTGCTATCAGGATGAACTTGTGTATTCCCGTTGATTTGTTATAGACTGAGGCTGGTCAGTCATTGCTGCTATATGTGCATCCTAAGCAGATTGCCTTGATATAGCGAGTTTTTCACAAGTATTATATAAGTTGGATTGTGACACGGTGAATGCGGTGGCGTTCGACACAAAACGGACTGAGTTCGAATCCCACTGTGAACATCAATATTAGGATGCAGGTACATCCGACCGATGAGTCTCAAATAGGACGAAATGCGCGTTCTGGATTCCACTTGCCAGTCACAATCTAACTTATATAATATTGATAATGTTATCAGTTTTTAAAAAAAATGTTATCTAGCCGTTGTCTAGTATTGTTAGTTTCGATTCGTTGTAAACTAAAATAAACAATTTGTAGCCGAAGATTACTCAGTTAGTTGACTATATACAAAGTCGAACCTGGCACATATGTTGATAACTAAGAGTTTTTACACCTCATTTGAACTGGAAAATAAATTCGAAATTACTAGTAGTATATATAACATATATGGTTGTAGACAATATTCGTGGATACATGTAGATTCAGTAAGAAAGAATTAGTTGGTGGAATGATAGTTATAAAATAATTTTAGTCTGACAATTCAAGAGAAAGCAGGGAATGAATGTACCTGTGCCATTATGATCGATTTTGAAGTAAGTAATGCAAACACTAACTATTCATTAAGTAAATCGCTTGGACTCCAACTAAATAGTCACTGACCAGCAGTCAATGAATTCATGAACTGATACCAAGTCCTAATTTGGCCGCCACACACCTTTCTTCCATCCTTCTGCAACGTTCCTCAGTTAGATATGTCGATCAAGGTAAACAATGATTAGGCATACATAAGACGTTTTCCAAACACATCAGTCGATTAAAATTTCAGTAGCAGTAACTGACTTACCATCTTTCCGCAATACCTTGTTTCCAACGTCATTATTACTTACCTGATGTTCCTGGCTAACTTTAGGTCAAGAATATAATCTTATAAGCTATATTTCACATCCCTACACTAAAGTAGTGCAGACAGTCATACACTATACTCATTTTTTAAGTAGTAGACCGTTGTCATTCCTATGTCATAGATGACTAAAATTAAGGAAAACTAAACAAATGTTCTTAACCTGTTCTGAGATTTTATCAATCGTTATTGTAAGTTTTACTTAATCAAATTCGTCATTTACAATGTCAACAAAGAAAAAATCTCCATATAGGCGTTAAGAAAGGATGAGTTGAGCGAAGAAATAGTTCTTTCCAATTAGTTTTTCATCAATGCCCTACACTAATTCATTTACATACAATTTTATAAGTTTGAAGGAGTCTATAAAATAATTAAAACAATTTGACAAAACAATTAAGACATGTAGGCGAATAGTTTTTGAGAGTGTACGCATGAGAATTGGATACATTGTCATATTGTTGATTACGTAATATCTTTTATAAAAAAACGGATAAAGTAATTACAAGCAATCTGGCGGTAAAGACCATTGTGTAAGAATTAAGTGTCAATTAAATCAATCAATCAATCAATGCCTGTTACTCCAAGTGGAGCATAGACCGCCCACCAGCATTCTCCAGCCAACTCTGTCCTGGGCTTTCCGTTCTAGCTCTTCCCAAGTGCTGTTCATTCTCTTCATGTCTGTTTCCAATTCCCGACGCAATGTGTTCTTGGGTCTTCCTCTGTTTCTGTGGCCTTTAGGATTCCAAGTCAGTGCTTGTCTTGTGACACAGTTTGATGGTTTCCTCAGTGTGTGTCCAATCCATCTCCAGCGTCTTTTCCTAATTTCTTCCTCAACTGGAAGTTGATTAGTTCTCTGCCACAACAGGTTGTTGTTGATGGTATCTGGCCAACAGATCCGAAGAATCCTACGCAGGCAGTTGTTTATAAATACTTGTAACTTCTGTAGGGTACTTTTTGTAGTTCTCCAAGTTTCAGCTCCATACAACATAACTGACTGTCTTCACATTTGTGTTGAAAATTTTGACTTTTATATTGACTGACAGTTGGTTTGAGTTCCAGATGTTTTTCAGCTGTAAAAATGCTGCCCGTGCCTTACCAATCCGCGCCTTCACATCCGAATCAGACCCTCCGTGTTTGTCGATGATGCTGCCCAAATATGTAAAGGTTTCAACGTCTTCCAGAATTTCTCCGTCAAGTGTAATTGGGTTAGAGTTTGTTGTTTTGTATCGGAGGATCTTGCTTTTCCCTTTGTGTATGTTGAGGCTTACTGCTGCTGAGGCTGTTGCTATATTGTTGGTCTTCTTCTGCATTTGATGATGTGTGTGAGAAAGAAGAGCTAGGTCATCTGCAAAGTCCAAGTCATCTAGTTTCGTCGATGTTGTCCATTGTATTCCGAGAGTGTCTTCAGATGTTGCAGTTTTCATGATCCAGTCGATGACCAGTAGGAAGAGGAAGGGCGAGAGTAAGCAGCCTTGTCTGACACCGGTCTTCACTTCGAATGAATCTGTCAGCTGACCTCCATGCACGATTTTACAATGTAGTCCGTCGTAAGAATTTCGTATGATGTTGACTATTTTCTCGGGTACGCCGTAATGTCGTAGAAGGCTCCATAATATTCTCCTATCCACGCTGTCGAATGCCTTTTCATAGTCGATGAATTTGATGTAAAGTGGTGAATTCCATTCAATTGATTGTTCAACAATGAACCGTAGAGTAGCGATTTGATCAGTACATGATCGATCTTTACGGAATCCGGCCTGTTGATCTCGGAGTTGGCCGTCGACTGGGTCCTTTAATCTGTTCAATAACACTCTGTTGAAGACCTTTCCTGGTACTGAAAGTAGGGTAATGCCTCTGTAGTTCTCACAATTGCTGAGATCGCCTTTCTTTGGTATCTTGATGAGGTACCCTTCTTTCCAGTCTGCTGGAACTTGTTCTTCCTCCCAAATCTTCCTGAAGAGAATGTGGAGTATCTTTGAAGTTGCTTCTATATCTGTCTTCAGTGCCTCTGCTGGTATGTTGTCTGGTCCTGCTGACTTGCCACTCTTGAGCTGTCTGATGGCCATTTTGATTTCTTCGACTGTTGGTGGGTCTGTGCTTATAGGGAGATCCGTGGCTGCTGCTTCGATGACTGGTGGGTTCAGTGGGGCTGGTCTATTCAAGAGTTCTTGGAAGTGCTCTACCCACCTGTTCCGTTGTTCATGCACTTCAGTGATTGGTTTGCCAGCCTTGTTCTTGATTGGCCGTTCTGGCTTGTTGAATTTCCCAGCTAACTTCTTCGTTGTATCATATAAGAACCTCATATTTCCTTCTCTTGCAGCTTTTTCCGCTGTCATTGCTAGGTCCTCAACAAACTTCCGTTTATCCAACCTGATGCTCCTCTTCACTTGCTTGTTGACTTCGGTGTATTCGGCCTGTGCCTTGGCTTTCTCTGCTCTTGTCCGACTGTTATTGATCGCTGTCTTTCTGTTCCTCCTTTCTTGGATCTTGTCCAGAGTTCTAACAGAAATCCACTCTTTTTGGTGTTGTTTCTTGAGACCCAAAACCTCCTGACATGTTGAGGTTATTGTTCCCTTAATCTCTTTCCAGTTGTCTTCCATATTAGTTCCACCTTTTTCTAGTAGATTATGAAATGCCTGAAACTTGTTGCTGAGAATTAATTTGAATTCGTTGCGTTTGTTAGTATCACGGAGAAGGGCTGTATTAAACTTGTGTAATACTGCTGCTCCAGTTGTCCAGTGCTTCCTCAGCTTCAGTTTCATTTTAGCCACCACCAAATGGTGATCTGAAGCTATGTCAGCTCCTCTCCTCTCCTTGCTCTTACGTCTTCCATGGTCCTTCTAAACCTCTTATTGATGCAGATGTGGTCGATTTGGTTCTCCGTGATGTGGTCCGGTGAAATCCATGTAATTTTGTGTATACGTTTGTGAGAGAAAATGGTGCCACCTATAATCATTTTGTTGAAGGCACATAAGTTCACGAACCTCTCACCGTTATCATTCCTTTCTCCCAGTCCATGTTGTCCCATGATGTCTTCATACCCGGTGTTATCCACTCCGACCTTGGCGTTGAAGTCGCCCATTAGAATAGTCAGGTCCTTGGCTGAACATTTCTCGATGATTGACTGCAGCCTCGCATAGAACTGGTCTTTGTCGTCTTCGTGGCTGTCGTTGGTGGGTGCGTAGCACTGGATGACATTCATTGCAATCCCTTCCTTCTTCGTCTTGAAGGATGCTGTGATGATCCTAGGTCCATGAGGTTCCCATCTTATAAGAGACTTCCATGCATCTTGGGATAACACCAATGCTACTCCTTGTGTGTGTGGGGCGTTTTCTTCTTCGTGGCCGGAGTATAAAAGCACATTTCCCGAGGATAACCGTTGCTGTCCAGCTTGCACCCAATGCGTTTCGCTTATTCCAAGTATCTTCAGGTTGTATCTTTTCATTTCTTCAGCTATTTGCATGGTCCTCCCTGTTTCCCACAGCGTGCGGACATTCCACCTACCTATACTAATGGTTGCTCTGGTTGTCAGAAGAGACATCGGCCTCGTGGCTTCCGAAGAAACTCGGCTTTCACCATGAGGCGTCATAACATACCTTCCAACTCCCAGGGCAGAGTAAAAATGGTTATAAAGGTTTTTACTGGTTAGCGTTTTTTTAGCACATTTGCTGTTTTACGGGATGGGGTTGCTAGCCCCATGCCCAACCCTCCTCCTTTATCCGGGCTTGGGACCGGCAGCAACCCTAGGGGCTACAGGCGGAGTTGTCAATTAAATGGCAAAACTTTTTTATGAAGTTATTAAAATGAATCCTATATCGTGATAATAATAATAATAATAGTAATAACAATGAGAAGAAGCGAAAGAATGAGTGAATTACATGTAATAAATTATTTGTCACCCATCTAAGCATTGACCGTCATAATGACCAAGACAAGGGAAGAGACTGTATACATTTCCTATATAGACAAGGGTCTGGTTTTAGAAGGTGGATACCGATAGCTTCAGCTGTATGTAGACGACGTGTGTGTAAACCTCACAGTAAATTAGGTAGAACTCGATAGATGTATATTAGTGTAGAGCTTTAATTAAGAACTAAAAGAGAGTTTCTTTGCTCATCACGTCATATATGATTATAAAATCATTAAAATGATAGTCAATCTAAATTGATTCTAAATATCACCCAACATGAATTTTATCACATAGCAACTATAATCGATCATTTCTTGTTTTCATTTTTCCTCGTTTATTTTTTTGTATTTTTCCTTGAAAAAAAAATTGATTTTTCTTTTAATTATTTAATTTTAATTAATTCTACCACACATTTTGTTGATAGAATTATTTTAAAGAAAAATTTATTTTTCAATTGAGATGATGATTTTTGTGGAGATTGGTAATTTAGTTGACTGAATATATCACAGATTGATGTTGACAGGGTACCATTGAAAACCAGGGAGTACTGGATAGTTGTTTCGTTCTAGTGTATATTATTGTTATCGGTAATAACTGTCTCACTGCTGATAAGTTTGAACTCCACCAGTCACGAATTCTCACTTGAGCTGGATGAATATCTCGCGATATACATATACATAGATATCACAAATTAACGGAAGCATGGATTCCACCATTAGATGAGGACCCAGTGGTGTAAAGGGTTAAGCGCTCGCCGTCAATCTAAAGCCCCTGGTGTGGAATCAGCAGTGCACACTGCTGAAGAGTTCCACACCAGAACGAAACAGCTGTCCAGTGCTCCCTGGTTTTTAATGGTAACCTACCAACACTAATCCGTGTTATATTTAATCAGCTAAAAATCTATTTATTTTGGATAATAATTCAATTTATGATTAGAATGAGGGAGGATGAAATTCATAACGAATTTGCCACTTCATGTGCTTGTTTTGAATAGATGAAAATAAAAATTATGACAGTGTAAAGTCATTGTGATGTAATGATCAGTTAGACGATTATTAATTAACTGAAATTAAATGCTAGACTAATTAGGATGAGTTTTTATCTTCCCGTTGATTTCTAATGGACCGAAGCTGGTCAGTCTCTGTTGTTATGTGGGCATCCATAAAACAGTGCTACTTTGGCGATAAGAGTCTAAACAGTTAAATAAATAGGAATTTTTTCACTCGGCTGTCAATAATGTCAGTTAGCTATAAGGAGTGTAGAGTTCGAGTTTCTATGCAACGTCAATATGAGATGGGGTTATCAAAGCGAATGGAAAAGAAGTCAAAATAGCAATAACATTAATAGTGTCCTTGCTTAATACTGACTGTGTGATTCGAGACGTGTGAAGAAATACTATAACCTAAAATCCAGAGATTGTCAGTTATGTCATCTAACATCTTCAAACACTGATTTTAAAACTATAATTCAGTTACTGACATCCACTGGGATGGTTCACCCTAACAGATGATAAATTACTCTACAAGCGCTTTATCCTTCTTTTTACTAGCCTTTAAATCAAATAAGTTGACACAGTAAAAGGGGAAGCGCATAAACAACCTATATCCCAAGTAATCAAGCAACAATCTTGGTTATTATCCACTGTCTCTCCATTGATCTTACATATAACCTTATGCCTAACGTTAGTATTACCTATACGGTCGTGCAACCATACTTAAACAATGCGTTGAAATTACCCATAACTCTATGATGTCTTCTACCTCTGTATCATGTGTCTCATAAGAATAATCGAATTTACAAATGATATTACTTATCAAAAAATATCTACGAATGATTAACTGTTATTAATATTTCCTAATATTTGAAAAAATAAATTTTTATATTATACTACTGAAAGGTTACTGATAAAGGTCACAACATTACAAGTGTATACATTAAGGTGTGGTTCATTCATAATCAATATGCTATTATCAGGTCCAATTGAAAATAAATGTACATATATATGCAAGAATATACATATAAGCGCATACTATTTAGACATAAAAACTGATCAAATATAATTAGGGAACTAAACCGACTCTCCTATGTCTGTATTGAATCACCTGTTAATGACGATTTTGCGTCGTTGAATAGTTAATACATCCGATTTAGTTGAAAAACATATGGAACTCAAAACAAATATCAACTAACCTCAAAGTCACACTCTTCAATTAGAAAGTCAAGACGGTTCTGCTGTATTGAGCTGAACCGTGGAGAATTACTGCAAATATCATCATAAGTCTACAAGTATTTATAAACAACTATCAACGCAAGATACTGAATGTTTGTTGGCAGGAAACCAGCAGCAACAGCTTACTATGGGAGAGAGCAAACCAACTTCCAGCTAAAGAGGAAATCAGGAAAAACATGTTGGAAACGGATAGGACATACATTACGCAAACCATCGGACTGCATCACGAGACAAGCATTAACATGGAATCCTGTTGTGAAACGGAAAAGAGGAAGGCCAAAGAACATACTGCGTCGAGAATCGGAAGCAGACATTAAAAGGATGAACAGCAACTGGAAACAATTGTAAAGGATTGCTGTGGACAGATTTGAATGGGTAATCCTGGTGAGCGGCCTATGCTCCTCAGCGAGGAGTAACGGGCATAAGTAAATAAGTAAGTAAGTAAGTAAAGCAAAACAATCAGTTCATGAGATTACTGAACTTATCGTGTATATGTATTTTGTTTCCAACTAATTATTCACTCATTCAATATCACGTACATTATAGCTTGAAATCTTTTTAAACATCATAGTGATATCGATAAGAAATAACCTGATTATATAGAAATAATCTGAGTGTTACGTAATTTTCAAACCATTTCAAACTAGTATATAATCTCAAAAATAGTTTGTGTTTTAATTTAATTAAGGTAGTTCAGTGGTAATAGGAACTAAGTTTAGTTGTTTGTATCCGTCACTGATTGATGATAGTTAAGTACCACCGAAATCATGGATCACTTGAAAAGCTGTTTTGTCCTCGTATGAAACTCCCCACAAGTGCTCACACGTAAATTCACCAGGTAACCCAACTCACAGTCTACACGTTTTACGGTGAACGGTTATTTCTTTGAACCCATGGTCTGGCCGGCGTTCACTAGTGACATTCCCACACTCACCAATTTGCGTAACTATCATCTATTGTCATTGGTGATAACTGTCGCACTCCCGATATGTTTGAACTCCACTAGTCATGACTTTTTCCTAGAACTTTAAGAACGTCTCAGTCATTCACTAATGAGCTAAATACTGTTTTACATAGTTAGTCATAAGTACTACATAACTTAAAGAAGTTTTAGGCACTTATACATATTTAATCTTAACTAGACCATACGGGTTATTCTAATTTGATTAAAATACAACTAGAGGTTACAGAATGATTTTCATTCAGTTGGCACATTACTAAGTAACACATTTCGTCTAGTTTAAATCGACAATCAAATTCTGTCAGCAACATCACTACTTTTGACTTTATAAGGCAACATTGTAATCACAACACACCAATTGTTGCGAATATCGTAGATTTACAGAATATCAACGACTTCATGGATTGTAACATTTTTAGATACAAGTTCAAATCAAACGAAAAGTAGTATTTCATCCACTCCAAACACTTTAACTAAGCTGTAGTCCTAATGAGTATCAGTTAACCGACAACCTTACAATTACTAACAGTGAAAGTTGGATTCCTTCTGAAAAATATATAAAAAAGAGTTTGAAAGTAAACCAAGGAGTTCAACCGAAGGACTGGAAGTTATGAGTTCGGTTCCTGGTTGGATCATAAATGCTTATTGATAAGATGTTTTTTGATAAGATAATATAGCTGTTTAACGTTAGCTTATTTCAAATGGTGCCTATGACTGATGTATAAACAATGAATTAAAACTAATTTGTGGTAAATCCCATCAACTGAAGACAAACAGCGATTTCTAAAACTAGAAGAATATGTAATCGATCAGTAAGGTTAAGGTTACATTCATTATTGCTAGACTGACCAAAGAAAAAGTTGACTGTACTCAGGCAAGTTGTTTAAAGACAGTTACTGTAATAATTATGAAAAGAGCAAACCAAAGCATTTTTATATGACTGGTAATCATAATTTATGGAAGTAGATAGGTAGAAATGAATAAGTCAGATAAAATGAATCATGAACTAAGATCATGATACGATCGCATGTATGTACAACATAGGACATAGAATATTTTTACATAGATCCAAGTAGCCACACGTCAGTAACATATCAGAATGAACTCCAAATCAGTAGAATCAGTAGTTACTTCAATAGTATAAAGAAATAACAATTGACACAAGAAATATAACTCGGGGGGTACAACAACTAATTTGTGAAACGAAAGGTAAAAAATAATTCTTTAGCTAAAATTTGTATTACCGAATGATTTTAAGCCACGCTCACATAAAGTCTCTAATTGTTGGTTACTGAATTTGTGTTATTCTCAACCAGATAGTCTACACCTACTAAAAAGACTCACACCAGCAGTTACTGACTTCATGGATTGATGCTATATTTCTGTTTGACTAACCCTAGCTTTCTCCCATTCTACTCCAACATCAATTGACTTTGTACCACAGGGTAGGTGGTAGTTAGTCAGATGTAACACACATCCCAAACACCTCAGTTAAAAATGATTCACTGCCTCGTCAACTGATTTACTATCTTGCCCTAGTATCAGGAGTATAACCTCATCATTACTTGCCGAGTAATCGCATCAAATGCAATCAATGTTTCAAAAACACCGATCATCAAACATTAATAACTTACGATTGCCATCACCTCAATGTTCACTCGTCAAATTTATACAGTACGAAAGAAGGGACTACTGTGCAATATACTCATACTCATACTCTGTTAGGAAATGGATATCCCGTCTATAATATGGGTGATGTTGATTAGATAAACCAAACGAACATTCTAAATTCGTAAAGAGATTTCGCTGAAAACTAACTCATCAGGACTAATCAGGGTCCGACATAACTTAAGCAATTAATACGCTCAACTACTTCACTCCCTAAGTTTGTTTACTAACGTATATAAGTCATTTCTGAAACAATAATTTTCCTTTAGGTCGTGAGAATCTCAGCCTAAAAATATTTGTGGTGTTGTCAGTGCTGTCAAACGATTTTACATTTTATCAGCCTCCTCACTAGACAAAATAGTGTTGTCTAAGTATTTTAAGTCAACTAGTAAACATGTTGGTAGGAAATCAAGTCTTGAACATTCAGACGAGAACAGTTATTGACAGTAGTAAATGTATTATTAAATTAAAAAAAAATAGTAGTAGCAGGCAGTCTTGATGGACGCATCTCAACTGTACTAGTTCAGATGACAGTTTTCCGTATATTCTAACTCAACTGACAATGTTCAGTTAGAGTTCTAACAAAGTTTATATTCTAATTAGGATAAGCTTGTATTTTCCCGTTGATTTGTAATGAACTGAAACTGGTCAGTCTCTGTTGCCATATGTGCATCCTGAGCGGATTGCCTCGATATAGGGTTATTACACAAGTTATATATTGAAGTTGGATTGTGACTGGCAAGCGGAATCCAGAACGCGCGTTTCATCCTATTTGGGACTCATCGGCTGGATGTACCTCCATCCCAATGTTGATGTTCCCACTGGGATTCGAACTCAGTCCATTACAAATCAACAGGAAAATACAAGCTTATCCTAATTATATATATATGCCCGTTGCACAAGTGTGACTGTCTGGACACAGTAGCCTAGTGGTGAACGCGGTGGTTTGACACGAAGCGGACTAAGTTCGAATCCCAGTGTGAACATCAACATTGGGATGGAGGTACATCCAGCCGATGAGTCCCAAATAGGATGAAACGCGCGTCCTGGATTCCGCTTGCCAGTCACAATCCAACTTCAAAGTTTATATTCTTTTGAAGTATACCTTTCAATTGTAGATCATGCCATCGAACCTCTAAGTTTTCAGATTTAAAAGTCTCCAGAGTCTAAAGATATAGCAAATTACTTTTGTTTGCTAAAAATTTGTACTTTGAATTGTAAATGTATTAATGAAGTGTAGTATTAAGTAGATTAAGACTTTAGTCAGCTTAATATGAATGATTAAGATAAAGTATAATTGTATTCATATTGTGTCTCTAAATCTATTCAATTGTTATTTATCTTTCCTTTGTAAAACATTACACTTTAACTAACTATATATCTACTGAAATATTAGAATAGTTAATATCATTTACCTGTCTATAGATATTCTGATCTACAATCATTTTATTCTTTATCCCTTTCATGAATTTTTTTTTTATTAGAATCAAATTAACTACTTAATAAAAAAACATAAAAAGTAGTCAGTAGTTTAATTGGCGTCAGACTAAATTCATTAAATATGCAAATTATATGCTGTGTAAATATGGATATATTTACATGTTATTATTTCTATCATTAATAACAATAAGTACTATAGGCGAATATTATTTATTATCTATCAGATTTATTAGATATAAAGAGAAAGAACATCACTTGAGAAGAACTGGAAAGAGAAAGCTTTAGACAGTGTTGGTTGGTGAATACTTGTTGGCAGCTTATATTCCACGTGGGGTAACAACTATTGATTAACTGACTGATCGATCAGATTTATATTTGTAAAGTCAAAACTGCTATATATAGATCATACTTAACATAATATAATGCAGTACTCCTACTCTTTTGGACTACTTTACGTTCTCTAAGCTGGATGATTTAATTGCAGAGCTCTCATTTTCATTCTAGATGACTTTGTCGGTTACGACTTTCAAACTATAGTACAAATCTAGAAATTTTAAGGCTAGGGTTACCAATATTGTTTTAAATGTTAACCAAGTCTGTTGTAATCAGCGTATCCAGTTACTCAGAGGACAGAAGTGAGAGGGGTGTTAATTATGTTACAATGTGTTATATTTCAATTATTTGAAGTAATCTACAACTTTTTCCTCTAACAGTATTTCAATACAGCATCAATTGGTTTGCAGATGAATGCATTCAATTAGTGATAATTAGTAGTGTCTGGGGGGGGGGGTGATTTACGTCTACACGTCTACGTGACATTGATCATTTATATTTTGTTGGTAACTTTTATATTGAACGTAATTCTGAATAATAGTATAAATAAGTAGTTTGATAATTGTTGTCGAACTGTTTCTCGAATGATATTTGCATATATACCACGTCCTATGTACAACATTGAATACCATTCATAATGATTCATAACTATGCGCTGAGCATCTATACTTCTATCGTGACATTAATAATGTATCATCATCCTGTTTTCCTCCAAAGGCTAATATTTTAGATACTATATTAGTCAAACTGATTCCTCTGTGGTTATCACAAGAGGATTTCTGTTATCGAGACCAGTCAGATGGGATGGAGTTTAGTTCCCAGAGTTTGGCTAATATATCAGTCAACCTGCACGTTAAAACTATACCACCATCCTTGAAGATATCGGTAGACAACATATCAGGCCCTGCTGCTTTCCCTCGTTTCAATTTACTTATGACGTTTTCAACTTCACTGAGAGTTGGGGGACCTGTGTCAGTTTTCCATTCGGGTAGCTTGGAGATTGTGGGTAAGCTAAGCGTGGCTGGTGGCCAGTTGAACTGTTCCTGAAAGTGTTCTGCCCATCGTTCTGATCTTCTAGATTGAGAGTAGATCAACGACCCATCTTTTTCAGAGATGATTTCACTAACTGCCGATTTTTTGATGCCGGTGTCCTTAATAAGTCGGAACAGCTGTCTACTATTGCCTGCCGCTGCTGATGCTTCTATCGCTTTTGCTTTTGTTGCCCACCACTGTTCACGATCCTTACGCAAACTCTTTGTCAGTCTACGTTTCAGTTGTCGTCGCTCTTCATCATACTCTGAGCCTGCTGGAATGAGTTTTCGAGCCTCCATCAGTTCCCTAGAAGTTCTAGAGATCCAATGGTCTTTGTTTGGATTGGGGTTAGATGCTTGTTTCTTTTCAAACACAAGTACACTTTGACTACCTTGTTATGAAATTTGGATAATGAAGAAATCTTTTCAAGTACTCTAGACCTGAAATCACAGGTACTTTCTAAATGATGTTATTGTGAACTGAAAATTATCAATTTATAAAGACACATGTAGAACTTGAAAGGTTTGTCTTGACATATCGCTAGTTCATAAGTATGGTTAAACTTGAATTGTGGCTAGTAAATGAAACCTATGAAGCGCGTCTCGTTTTACATGGAACTTGTCATCTGGATTGAGTTCGTGTACTGGTGTGTACATCGCCATTATAGTGCATATACACTGGGTTAATGAATTGTAAACAGGACAAAATCCATATCTTGGATTTTAATTATTTGTTATTGCACAACTTCAATTATCCTACACACTATTGAAAAGCAACATTGACCAGAATCCCTAGTAATTTTCAATATGCTGAACCTAACAAAAAATTATGTATCATTGGGTTTATATAACTTATAGGTGTTCGAATCTCTTTGTCGATTTGTTATGGACTGGAAATAGTCAGTGTCTGATGTCATATGTGCCTTGACACAGTGAAGGTGCATAACAAGATGATTTGAATATTTTCGAATTACATAAGCATACTCATTGTACATGTGTATGGGTATCTAAACTTAATCTCGTAGTGTTGAACACAATGACATCTTTACACAAAACAAACTAACATCTAGACCTGATAGAAACGCCAACACCTAGATGTAGATACATCTAGTCGACGACTTCCAAATATAACAAAATTATGATAAGAAATCACTCATAAGCTGATAAGATTATCTGTTGGAATATTTTAATTCTATTTATTCAAATCTATAACATATTTATATCATGCTCAAATTATGGCAACAATAAATGATTAATATTTCCATAATCCAATTTAGATAGTTATTTTTGTGGAGATTGGTTATTTAGTTGATCGAGTATGTCATAGATTGGAGTTGGCAGGGTACCATTAAAAATCAAGGAGCACAGGAAAGCTGTTTCGTTTTAGCATGAAACTCCTTAGAAGTGTGCACCTCAGATTCCACACCGACAGCTTCAGGTTGACGCGAATGCCTAATCATCTGCATCAGTGGGTCGGCATCCAAGGGTAGAATTTCCACTTCCATCAATTTGTGATATGTAGCGCGACGATTATCCATTGTCATTGATGATAACTGTCTCACTCCCGACAAATCTGAACTCCACCGATCACGACTTCCACCTCCCCCCACCTTAGAGCATGAAAAACATCCTGAAGTTAATCATTAGTGAACTGATTATTATCGTACAATTTAGATGGTTATTTTTACTTTAAGTTGCTATGGTATCACATTTAAATATCATTTCATTTATGTATATATTAAATAAATAAAAAATAAAATATACAAAAAAGAAAGAAAAATTCAATTAATTTTCTATAAGATTTTATGCATAATTAATGAATATGTAGATTATATTATTGACTATTGTAACTAGGTTTATTGTACTCTCTATGTGTACTCATTAAAATAGGACAATATATGTAATTACATGATATGAATGCAATACATTTCCATCTGTTCATTAAAACAATATGAATGTAGCCTATAATAAACATTGATACCCTATGTTATATGTATTGTATAGAAGGAGAATAATGTTAAATATCAATAATGAATTAGTTATTTCATTGAAATATTTATTCTTGTATATGATAATAAACATGTATACAGTTAAGAATTGCATAGTTTAGTTTCATTAATATGCATTTTTTTTGTTGTTAGTTAGTGTTTGACCTTAAACTATTGAAAATAATGTTGTTTAACTATAACTACATTTTGATTATTCATTTACATTTATAAACATAGATGATTTTGTAATACGTTATACTCAATAAAAGAATATCAAAAATTTTATGTTTAGAAGATATACATGTTTGTTTTGTTTTTTTTAAGTTGGATTGTGATTGTCAAGTGGAATTGTGGACGCGTGTTTTGTCTTATTTGACATTCATAGATTGGATGAATCTGTATTCAAATGTTGATGTTCATAGTAGGATTCGAACCCAGTTCATTTTATGCCAGATACCACTGCATGCACCACTAGACTACTGAGTCCAGACAGTGATATTTATACAACGAGCGCACAGGTCAGTCTTTGTTGCTATATGTACATCCTAAGCTGATTGCCACGATATAGCGAGCATTCACAAGGGTTACTTAAGTTGCAATCCCACTGTGTACGTCAACATTGCGATGCAGTTACATCCAGCCGACTAGTCTCAAATAAGACGAAACGCGAGTCCTGAATTCCACTTGCTAGCCACAATGCAGCTTAAATTATGCTTGTGAATAATCTTTATATCGAGGCAAACTACTCAAGATACACTTACAGCAACAAAAGCTGACTAGTTTCAGTGCATTATCTTGATATATACATATTTGTTACATCATTTTTGTATTCGTCAGAAATTGATTTTAGATACATATCACTAAAAACTAAGAAGTACTACGAGACATTTGATTTGATTTCTTCAGTAATATTAACTATCATATTAATTAAAGATTCAGTGAAACTAGAAATTTCATATCTCATAGTCAACACCTAACTATCAGCATTATTAAACTGACTGATGTTCAATGAAAGGATTTTCAATAGAACCCTCAAATTCCTTAGTGACGGTAGGGAGTTTCGTGTTAAGACGAAATGATCCCCCAACACTACCACCACCACCAGTATTTTCTAGTTTTCCTGTAAATCTGCCTGTTAATAGTCCATAACAAATGAACACATAAGAAATTACAGAACGAATTCCATAAGACTACAATAATGTAACATACTTAATACCTTCATAATACTTACTTACTTATTCCCGTTACTCCTCACTGAGGAGCATAGGCCGCTCACCAGGATTACCCAATCAAATCTGTCCTCAGCAATCCTTTACAATTGTTTCCAGTTGCTGTTCATCCTTTTAATGTCTGCTTCCGATTCTCGACGCAGTATGTTCTTTGGCCTTCCTCTTCTCCGTTTCACAACAGGATTCCATGTTAATGCTTGTCTCGTGAAGCAGTCTGATGACTTACGCAATGTATGTCCAATCCATTTCCAACATCTTTTCCTAATTTCCTCTTCAGCTGGAAGTTGGTTTGTTCTCTCCCATAGTAAGCTGTTGCTGCTGGTTTCCTGCCAACAAACATTCAGTATCTTGCGTAGATAGTTGTTTATAAATACTTGTACCCTTCTCATGATGTTTGCAGTAATTCTCCACGATTCAGCTCAATACAGTAGAACCGTCTTGACTTTCGAATTGAAGAGTGTGACTTTGAGGTTAGTTGATATTTGTTTTGAGTCCCATATGTTTTTCAACTGTGGGAATGCTGTCCTGCCTTTGCCAATCCTTGTCTTTACATCTCTATCGGATCCATCTTGTTCATCGATGATGCTCCCCAGATATGTGAAAGTATTCACTTCTTCCAGAGTTTTTCCATCAAGTTGAATTAGGTTGGTGTTCCTTGTGTTGTATTTAATAATCTTGACCTTCATAATAATTACAAATAAATAAAAATCTAATCTAAATAATTAGTAGAGTTGAGAATTTGTGCATAGTATCTTATTGTTTGTTTGTTACTTCTCAACAAAGGAACAATACTATTGTACTTGATATTATAAATATACATTAATATACACTTATTGTTTCACATATGACTTCAAATTGTTATACGTTTTTGTTGTTGTTGTTTTTTTTCAAGTTAAAATGTAGTGAATTATATTCATAACTTTAAAAAAATTCAACAATATTGAAAACAGCATAGTAATATAATACACTATATCAAATGAGTTTCTATGGTATATTCATGATTCAAAAAGAAACCTAACCTACATACTACTAACATTTACTTTTAATAAATAAATATAAATTGATTGTACAATGTTTTCTTTGCCACTATGGTTACATGTTATTGATTGAAATTGAAGTAATAAATGATTATTTACACATTCTATAAAAAGATAAAATATTTCAACGGATATAAAATTGTATAGAAGAACTGTTCAATATACAATTTTAAACAATTTAATAAATTCAATTTTGATAGCACGAATTGATCTGGATCAGACAACCATTGATCACCTGGAAGCACTAGACAGCTGTTTCGTCCTAGTATGGTTGTCTAATTCAGATCAATTCGTGCTATCAAAATTGAATTAAACAGTTAACTATCTCTACAAACTCCCCTAATTGTAATTAAAATGAGCTCACTAGTGACTAGCTCCTTGAGGTAATTCCTGGAGTTCTAGTGTGAAGACGTGACCAGTAGAGTTCAACCGTGTCGGGTGTGAGGCAGTAACTCACCAATGGCATAGAGGAGGTCGCGCAATGTATCACGAATTGGCTGAATTGTAAATATCAACCGTTGGGAGCCGACTCAGTGGTCCAATGGTAAAGCGTCCGCGCACGGAGCCAGAAGGTCCTGGGTTCGATCCCCGACGGGGTCGTGGATGCGCACTGATGAGGAGTCCCATACTAGGACGAAACAGCTGTCCAGTGCTTCCAGGTGATCAATGGTTGTCTGATTCAGATCAATTCGTGCTATCAAAATTGAATTAAACAGTTAACTATCTCTACAAACTCACCTAATTGTAATCTAATAAATGTAAATAATAGAGAATTCAGTGAATAGCATTATTAGATTAAGTTATTATGAAAGTTAATATGAAACTAATGATGAGATTAGTCATCTTCTTATTAAAATAATATCAGTTGAGAATACACTGGAATACAACTATTCAATAGATTCAGCTTTTGCTAACTTTTAGAAAATATTAATTCTGATATCACGAATTGATTTGAATCAAATAACAATCGATCACGTGGAAGCACTGGACAGCTGTTTCATCCTAGTATGGCACTCCTCAACAGTGCTCATCCATGACCCCATCTGGGATCGAACCCACGACCCTCTGGCTCCGCTTTCTAGTGCTTCCAGGTGATCGATTGTTATTTGATTCAAATCAATTCGTGATATCAAAATTGACAGTTAAGTATTTCTAACCCCCCCCCCCTAATTTTAGAAAATAGTCTTTAATTAACTAGAAATGGGGAAATTGTCATTGGTGTTATGAGTATTTCAATTCTGTCGAATAAAAAATGGCATTTCATTGAATATAAATTGATAGCTTTGAGTAAACATACTGAAACAATAATTCATGCTTATATCATCAATGACAAATATTGTTAACGTTGGAAACCATAAATCAATGTAATGTGCCAATTAACACTCATCATCACTATGCACATGAAAGTTTTAGTCGTTGTGTTCTTTAGTCGGAGACTTTTATAAGTGAGCTAGTCAGCCAACGAGTAATCAACCCCTCTCTGCTGTAAACTTAACTGATATGTTAATACTAATCACTGAGAACAAACCTGACCGCACTATAAAGGATAAAATAAAGGTCATACTAGTCACTACACAGTCATTAATCAATTTCAACAAACCTGCAGTCATATGCGCAGTGAATATTGGATTGCTGTTATCTCTTCTATGTTCGTATTTTTAATTCGGTTTATCATAACAAACAATTACCAATAACTTTACGATATAACACTTATAGTAATAATCACCTGGCTTAAAAGATAACTGGAATCTCAAGAACACATATAACTAACAAACCAATTTGTTTCTGTTATTATTAATTATTACAACCCACCCTAGCGACAATATAAACAAATTCATTACTTAAGAAATCACTGTAACCAAATAGACAACCCCACCCCACTCCTCCTCCCTCGTACCACAACCCAGAAACTATGAGAATCATAAGCACATTAATTAATTATTTTTACATTTCATGTGAACTACATAAAAATTGGACAGTAAATTACAATGTTAATATGTATGTTGATACACACTTTTAAATAACTGAATCTATTCTACACTACAGTTAATTTCAATGTTTAAATTCTAATCTATTCATTTCATTTAACTGACATGTTAAAACATGCAAAAAGGTAAATAATCCTACTTTTTCTTTTTTCTTTCTTGATTTTATTTAATTTAAACACTATGCAAAAATGTATTTCACATGTAAAATTTTTCACAGATTCATAGATCACAATCTATCGCTTTCAGTTGTTGTTATTATTGTTTATTCTTACATTTAAACAAATAGAATGGCGCCAATGCAAGAACAAAATTTTTTTTTGAGATAAAATAATGTCAGTCATAATCATATAAGTAGACAATCATTATATACATGATCCATTGAGATTATTTAAATAAGTAGGATAAATTAATTCAATAAAATTAGACATAGTTAAACTATTTAGCATTGAACAAGTGAAATGTTAAAAGTCACCATATTGACGATATAAATCATTATTGACAATTGAATGAAATCTATTTTATTGAAAATTGAAATGCATTAAAAGTTATTGATATGTATATTGTCAACTTATCAAAATGATGAACAGTTAATACAATACAATGTGAGATTAATGTTAGTAGGGTAACAATGAAAACCAGGGAATATTGGACAGCTGTTTCATTTTAGTTTTGCGACTGGTGAAGTTTAGATTTGTCTGGAGTGAGACAGTTAACATCAGTGACAATGGATGAATGTCGCGCAATGTATATATGTATATATCCGAAATTGAGGGAAGTGGGAATTCTACTACTACATGCCAACCTAGTGGTGTAGAGGGTTAGGCGCTTGCCGTCAACCTGAAACCTTTGAAGTTCCACTCTAGAACGAAATAGCTATCCAATCCTCCTTGGTTTTCAATGGTACCCTGCCAACATCATTCTGTGTTATATTCAGTCAACTAAATTACCAATCTCCACAAAAATAATAGTCTCCATTGAATACAATAATATTATAATTGATCTAATGAAAAATTGTCATTACATATTATAAGTTTGACTGTTTAGTACTAACGTATGATGAATATTTATATTCATTTGACATTTAAATGAATTACCTTGTATTGTTAAGAAGATGGGAATAAAGGATAGTTCAATGGAAAAGTGGTTTATTTTCATAGAAGAAATGATTTCATATGATTGCATAATCGTATATACAATAATTCACATAAAATATTTGTCTATTGAAATAAGTTATTAAGAAATCTCAAGTACCCAGAACATTTATATGAATGTTACGTAATGATCAAAATGATGAAATAAATGTTATTATATGAAATTGATTTACAAATTGGAAGATGGAGTGATAAGGATCAAATTGGCTTATATGACTAACTATGGAAAGGATAAGTTCAGGTTTAATATAAGTATGGGAAATTTAACTTATATAACTAAACCAATCAAAAATAACAATAAATAGATGAGAAGGTATTAGAGTCAGCGTAAATTCAGGGATTTCACAAGTTATTTCTGCTCACAAAGATCGTATTTGAACTGACGGATTGCTGAAGTTTCAACGGTCCACATAAGATGTTCATTCGTCTTTAAGAATATTGTTAAGAGATCTAACTCATACGAGTGTAATAATGATCATCTCATGCACTATTGGCGCTTTAGCAGTTCAAGATTGATGTTTGAACACAGTAACATCATGCAGAATTGCTGACAGACAATTATTTTGCAAAAATGACTATATACATAGTTTCAATGAGTGACATCGTCGATAAGAATGTCTTCTTCGATGAAATGTTGTTACTTCTTCTTTAGAAACATAATGAACTTTCTCTGTTCCTTTCATCGTTTTTTTAAGATGTAGTTGGAATTCGTAAAAACACTGTCAAAGCTGTTTTAATTCAACAGTAGACTTTGATTACACCAATTAATCATGGATATCCCATGAATTATGCTCAAATGTGAGACTGTTAGATATAATTGACAGAAAGCAATTGATCTAGGTTTCTTGTTACTTCGCATATTTTATTGCTACTCAGTAACTAATTAATGCATGTGCATGACTATTTTGTTAGTCTTCTCAATTTCATTATTAAATATGACTGATGAATACTACTCGGTGAAAAACATCAATCAGAGATAGCTTTACTAAATATTATACGTTCTTAACTAACATTTGAAAAATTTTAATTAAACAGTGCAAAATGAAGTAAACTGTACAATCCCATATTCACTTACTTACGCACGTTAGCCTTCACAGAGGAGCATAAGCCGCTCACCAGGATTCTTCATTCATCTCTGTCCTGAGCAGACCTTTCCAGTTATTCCTAGTTGTTGTTCATCCTCTTAAAACCTGCTTCCAATTCTTGACGCAGTGTGTTCTTTGGCCTTCCTCTTTTCCGTTTCACAACAGGATTCCATGTTAATGCTTGTCTCGTGAAGCAGTCTGATGACTTACGCAATGTATGTCCTATCCATTTCCAACATCTTTTTCCTGATTTCCTCTTCGGCTGGAAGTTGGTTTGTCCTCTCCCATAGTAAGCTGTTGCTGCTGGTTTCCTGCCAACAAACATTCAGTATCTTGCGTTGATAGTTGTTTATAAATACTTGTAGACTTATGATGATATTTGCAGTAATTCTCCACGATTCAGATCAATACAGTAGAACCGTCTTGACTTTCGAATTGAAGAGTGTGACTTTGAGGTTAGTTGATATTTGTTTTGAGTCCCTTATGTTTTTCAACTGTAGGAATGCTGCTCTTGACTTGCCAATCCTTGTCTTTACATCTCTATCGGATCCATCTTGTTCATCGATGATGCTCCCCAGATATGTGAAAGCATTCACTTCTTCCAGATTTTCTCCATCAAGTTGAATTAGGTTGGTGTTCCTAGTGTTGTAATTTTGGATCTTGCTTTATCCCTTATGCATATTCAAGCCTACTGATGATAAGGTTGCTGCTACGTTGGTTGTCTTTACTTACATTTGTTGGTGTATATGGCTTAAAAATGATAGGTCACCTGCGAAGTCTAAATCATCGAGTTGCATCCTACTTGTCCATTGAAATCCGTGCATCCCCTCAGATGAGGAGGTCTTCATGATCCATTCAACCACTAGCAGGAAGAAGAAGTGCGAGAGTTGGCAATCTTATCTAACTCCTTATTGAAATGTTATTATTCATCATATGACTGGATATGTAAAAGTTAATGATTTAATGAGACATTTATGGTTTTTTATTAAATTTAACAAACATTTCCTTCATGTGACAATTTAATAAATTAATCTTTCATTCCATATACAAGAACTTCGGAGATATTCAGTGTTCTAAACTCTGTCATATCTAAAGTTCATTTTATCAATGCACTTCATTGACAGCTAATGTAGACAAAGTATTCTTATTATATGTCATATGTGAATAATCTTTGGTTGGATTACTTCATTAAAACTAGAAATTAACATTCTATACATTGAATTAGATTACTTGATATAATGGTTAATACATCGGCGTTTAAAGCGAATGGTACAAAGTTTAAATATCTGAGTAAGTATCAACAATATGCTTCATGTGTATTCGTCTGATTAGTTCTAAATGTGAATGTAATCCCAGTTGTATATTGAATTGTTAGCTACAACGCATTTACTCTACAAATCTTTTAAATGTACAGATTACACTTAAGCTTTTAACTATGTTTTATAAGTAATCTAAATTTGTTTTCATGAATTTTTCCGTAAACTAAGTTATGTTGTCATTTATAATCATTTCTAAAAATATAATCACTATGGTTATTTATAAGTAATCACTATATTTCTATGTATTATGTCTATTATTAAACTTCTAGTAATCTTATAACACTTTATCTTATTTACAATCCTTATTTAATCCTTCACAGTAAGTTACATTTTTGTTCTCAGTATGTTTTCCTTAGTGTATTTTCTTATTAATTAATCTGTGTAATCATCATTGTAGTACG
This sequence comes from Schistosoma mekongi, assembly GCA_034768735.1. Classification (NCBI taxonomy): domain Eukaryota; kingdom Metazoa; phylum Platyhelminthes; class Trematoda; order Strigeidida; family Schistosomatidae; genus Schistosoma; species Schistosoma mekongi. The sequence continues at coordinate 41,758,755 of CM068308.1, read as the reverse complement.
TTTTTCTACGAAAGCAATAAAGATTAAGGCGAAAGGAATATTCACTATTCACAATCTACAAGGTGACACATAGGGATTAATTTAAGGTTACATTTTGTTAGAAAATTAAAATTATTATGCAATAATCAATATATTATTTCGGAAATTGTTTGTTTCTGACTAGTTTGCATTCATCATTGATTGATTTTGGTTGGATGACATTGTAGATAATCATTATTGCAACATTAAATGATTCTAGCACAACATTAGAAACTGTAGGAATTCATTGGATGTCACGTTGGTGGTGTTTATAGTTAAGAATTCTCTGTATACCACAGGATGTCGATCTCTGGCTAACGTTGTTATTTTACACAATAGAAGAGTCTTTATGGGCACCGAAACGACGTTCAGTATTCACTAATTTCCAACTGTACCCTTCAGAGATTAATCTTTTACGAATGAAGCAACAAACCTGGAGTGATATCCACAGAATTACACCAGTTTGACTAGCTTATTCAAGTACCATATTATGTTTAACTGATTGGCATATAGTTGTCATTCATATCCGTTAATGTTAGGATAATCTGTAACAGGAAACCCTCTGATTCAACATGAATTCTTTAAAAATGTTGCCATCATGAATGAATACCAGTTTGTGATACAAATTTCATCAAGCACTACAAAATATATCTGAGTATGCCCCAAGTATTATCACTACAAATTTGTTAAACTGCCTTTACTTGTCTAAACCTCTAATTTATGCATACCTTTAGTTATCATTTTGGTTCATATTTCGTTCAGATTATATGTCGAGTAAGCCAGTTCATCATAATCTGGTATTAACTCACAATGTTGATTCATTGTGTAGTGCAATTTAAAAAATATACAGTTTCGCAAACACAATTAACAGTGTACCTTGCAATATGAGGGTAGTTTTAATCAGATTGGTTTTTCAGGAGGTCAACTGATTAACACCACAGTGACCAGGCTGTCTATAACCTAAACACCAGTAATCCTATACAGCCCCTTTCTGTAGCACAGCCACACAGGTACCAAACACCCTGGTGGAACAAGAAACAACTACTACTTATACATCATGTTTACCATTATTCCATTTAAGTGTTATTAATACTAAAACATTGGATTACTGTTTGGCTACTGTGATTCGTTTATTTCTGATTTAATTAATAACCCTACTATGCAAAAGAACTAAGCTATCAGTTTATCTCAACTTGAGTGAATTTTTAAAAATGATGTTGAAAGTTACTAGTGTGAATGTAAAATAAGTGTAACACTGACTTTGAGTTAGACTGAACACGTGAGATCTACTATAGTTTGCACGATATAACTATGTAAGCGCCAAGTGGTTGGAGAGAAGGCAAGTTTATGCATAGTTAGATAAGGTGAATAAAACACCAGCAAATAGCAGACAGTGGCAACTCGTTCATTGCGTGGGAACAATGGTTATTATATAACACCTGAACCAACAAGCAATAGATAATATAAAGACTGGACTGGGAAGAAGTTTTCTATAGAACATGGGATAATAGGTTCACAGGAAAATTACGATAAATCGAGAAAGAAAATAGGTTTAGCAACCAGTAATCAGTCTATGAAAACTCCACCGTTTAAGCAGTAAATTTTTATCACTTTTACTAAATGATTACCTGGGGCGGCCTAGCGACAAGAGTCCCGATAACATGGAGAATAAACTTCATAGTGTGAGACTTCCGACACTTTATCCTGTTATAACACATTTCTTTGTAATAAAATAAAGGTTTATCTAACATCTACTAGTTACAATAAGATGACTAAAGAAACATAAGCATTACGAAATGCTACCGGTATCTGAATATATGAGCATGATGCACGATTATTTCAAGATTCTACTCGAAAATGTATCTTCATCAAGTGCAATTAATTTGAATCTCTAACAGTATTGTTGTTTAACTATGAAAATGTTGACCTCTGGCTGTCTACTCGACGTATAATGCTGTATTTCACAACCAAATAGTATAACTTCCTTATACACAGTATTTAACAAATGTCTAGTCGATACTTGAAGACAGTTTCTATAATGTGACAATGGTTTAAAGTGGCACGTTAAGTTAACTTTATGAAGATGTACTATATACTTGTATATACTCTAAAGAAACTTTTACCTCTTAGTTTTGTAATGGATACTAACAGAATCATAATGTTGTTGTCAAATATGCTACTAAAAATTACAGACATTTTGTATACACTTTCTAACTGAAAATGTTTACAAATAAACATTGTTCCAGTATGTTTAGTGCATAAGTTTATGTTCTCAGACTTAAGTATCCTAGGATCAATCTTTACCATGACTGTGAAAACACTCCATAAGAGTCATCCTTATTATGAACAACTTACACAGTAATTTTGGTTACATTTAATATTGAAATTAATTTGTTATATAATCCATGTAAATAACCGTAGAGTATTCGAAGTATTAAAAATGTGTAAAACAAACGACACATCAAATAGTGATTCAGTTGTTTCAAGATAGAACAATCATTACAAGTAGATGATGACCTATCTGCACATGATACAAAAGTAGTAGTAGTAGTAGTAGTAGTAGTAGTAGTAGTAGTAGTAGTAGTAGTAGTAGTAGTAGTAGTAGTAGTAGTAGTAGTAGTAGTAGTAGTAGTAGTAGTAGTAGTAGTAGTAGTAGTAGTAGTAGTAGTAGTAGTAGTAGTAGTAGTAGTAGTAGTAGTAGTAGTAGTAGTAGTAGTAGTAGTAGTAGTAGTAGTAGTAGTAGTAGTAGTAGTAGTAGTAGTAGTAGTAGTAGTAGTAGTAGTAGTAGTAGTAGTAGTAGTAGTAGTAGTAGTAGTAGTAGTAGTAGTAGTAGTAGTAGTAGTAGTAGTAGTAGTAGTAGTAGTAGTAGTAGTAGTAGTAGTAGTAGTAGTAGTAGTAGTAGTAGTAGTAGTAGTAGTAGTAGTAGTAGTAGTAGTAGTAGTAGTAGTAGTAGTAGTAGTAGTAGTAGTAGTAGTAGTAGTAGTAGTAGTAGTAGTAGTAGTAGTAGTAGTAGTAGTAGTAGTAGTAGTAGTAGTAGTTATCATTATTCATTCAATTTTTTTAAGTTCCTTTTAAGCTTCAATACTACTAATTCTTCAGTCCAGTTTCACCTAGTAGTATCAGGTCTAGTAGCAGTAGCAGTGGTAGTAGTAGTTAGTAGTAGTAGTAGTAGTAGTAGTAGTAGTAGTAGTAGTAGTAGTAGTAGTAGTAGTAGTAGTAGTAGTAGTAGTAGTAGTAGTAGTAGTAGTAGTAGTAGTAGTAGTAGTAGTAGTAGTAGTAGTAGTAGTAGTAGTAGTAGTAGTAGTAGTAGTAGTAGTAGTAGTAGTAGTAGTAGTAGTAGTAGTAGTAGTAGTAGTAGTAGTAGTAGTAGTAGTAGTAGTAGTAGTAGTAGTAGTAGTAGTAGTAGTAGTAGTAGTAGTAGTAGTAGTAGTAGTAGTAGTAGTAGTAGTAGTAGTAGTAGTAGTAGTAGTAGTAGTAGTAGTAGTAGTAGTAGTAGTAGTAGTAGTAGTAGTAGTAGTAGTAGTAGTAGTAGTAGTAGTAGTAGTAGTAGTAGTAGTAGTAGTAGTAGTAGTAGTAGTAGTAGTAGTAGTAGTAGTAGTAGTAGTAGTAGTAGTAGTAGTAGTAGTAGTAGTAGTAGTAGTAGTAGTAGTAGTAGTAGTAGTAGTAGTAGTAGTAGTAGTAGTAGTAGTAGTAGTAGTAGTAGTAGTAGTAGTAGTAGTAGTAGTAGTAGTAGTAGTAGTAGTAGTAGTAGTAGTAGTAGTAGTAGTAGTAGTAGTAGTAGTAGTAGTAGTAGTAGTAGTAGTAGTAGTAGTAGTAGTAGTAGTAGTAGTAGTAGTAGTAGTAGTAGTAGTAGTAGTAGTAGTAGTAGTAGTAGTAGTAGTAGTAGTAGTAGTAGTAGTAGTAGTAGTAGTAGTAGTAGTAGTAGTAGTAGTAGTAGTAGTAGTAGTAGTAGTAGTAGTAGTAGTAGTAGTAGTAGTAGTAGTAGTAGTAGTAGTAGTAGTAGTAGTAGTAGTAGTAGTAGTAGTAGTAGTAGTAGTAGTAGTAGTAGTAGTAGTAGTAGTAGTAGTAGTAGTAGTAGTAGTAGTAGTAGTAGTAGTAGTAGTAGTAGTAGTAGTAGTAGTAGTAGTAGTAGTAGTAGTAGTAGTAGTAGTAGTACACTTTCTAACTGAAATGTTTACAAATTAAACATTGTTCCAGTATGTTTAGTGCATAAGTTTATGTTCTCAGACTTAAGTATCCTAGGATCAATCTTTACCATGACTGTGAAAACACTCCATAAGAGTCATCCTTATTATGAACAACTTACACAGTAATTTTGGTTACATTTAATATTGAAATTAATTTGTTATATAATCCATGTAAATAACCGTAGAGTATTCGAAGTATTAAAAATGTGTAAAACAAACGACACATCAAATAGTGATTCAGTTGTTTCAAGATAGAACAATCATTACAAGTAGATGATGACCTAGTCTGCACATGAATACAAAATTATTTTTCTAGCATCTACCATTGAAAGTAACATCAATCAACAAAATTGAGAATAAATACCTATTTAACCTTTTCATTTGTATTAATTTAACAAGAAAAATTAACTCATATAAATAAGGGTAAATGATTAGATAGTCATTTCCTATAAGCAAATCTACATCATAGACAAGTATGTACAGTATAGTATTATACTGAAGTTTATAGTCCTATATTTATTCATTTCATGGTATAGTCTTAAGAATAAATCATATAAACACTTTCTATCTAATAAAACATAGTAATATATTTACTTCCTATTTAAGTAGTCTGTAAACTAAAACAATTTTGTGTACTGACGAATTTGTACTCATTAACTTTTTTTTTTGTATTTCATAACCTCTAATCATTACAGAAAGCTTAATGAATTGCGTTTACTTATCATTATTCATTCAATTTTTTTTAATTTCCTTTTAAGCTTCAATACTACTAATTCTTCAGTCCAGTTTCACACTAGTAGTAAAACTAGTAATAGTAATAGTAATAGTCGTAGTTATTGTTGTTCAATCTGTCAATGTTTCTTTATACATTGTCTCATTAATATAGGTATATTTGTAAAAATCTCTTTGTCTGGTTCACTTCAATCGATAATATCAAATAAATAACTTGACTTCATTACTACTCTCTTCCTCTAGGTATACTTTGAGTGTTCCCACTAACTTCTAGCATAGAAAGGAAAAAAAACAGTTTTTCTCTCGTTTTTTGTGTTTATTCACGGTGTTTTTCTTTTTGTTTCACAGTGATGTATAATTATTGAATGTTGATTTTTTTGATTGTTATAATTTTTAAAGATGAAAAGTGTACTTCTGAATGTTTTTTGTTATTGAAAAATTTTCTCCTACTCTCTGTCTCTCCGCCCCCCTCCTCTTCATTCTCTCACTATCTTTTTTCTCTTCTTACTTATTTTTCTTTTATCAAATAACAATTTTGTTTACTTATGTCTTAAACATGCATGTGTAGGTATGCTGAAGTAGTATTATTATATTGTATAAAGTAGGACAATAGTCGTTATTATTATTGTTATTATTATTATTATCAATTCTATTGTTATCATCACCATTATCACTAACAGTATTGTCATCATTATTATATTGTTAACGTCGTCACCAATTGTGGTTCCCAACTTCAACCACCCCGCCCCACCCTCCACCCCCCCCAATTTCTCCACACTATTCACTGTCTTATATCTTCTCATTTATAATACATTAATTTAGATATCAAGACGTATATCATGTGTACATGTTGAAATGAAGGATAGTAAAATTAGAACAACTGTGTACAATACCTTAAGACATACATCTACACACGTATATGTGTTTCTTACATGTAAATGCATTAAATGACTCATAATGATGGTAATTATAGGGAAAGATAAAATAAAAGAACAAGTTGTAACTGATGAGGAATATAAACTCTCTTCTAAATTTGGGGGAAATATTGGAACTATTTTATTCTCTAAATAGGTTTATACGTTTACAGAGCGAGATATATACACATTAACTGGTTGTTAGTCGTCCTGTTATCATTTTCTACTAAGCATTTATCGACATGTGTAAATGCTTTAAATTTATTTACTCTTCAAATATCCCTACATAAGTTTGAATTTGGCTATTCCTTTCTGATGAATCTCGGTTCAGTTTGTTTAGTGAAACATTAGCATCTATTTAATTTTGATTAGTGTAGATGTCTACTATACACTTGGCGCTCAATTTTTATTAAACTATCCATTCGAACTTGAACGAATATTTATAATTTTCAATGTCCTATTCTTTGAGTTCAATACGAATTAAGGAAATGAATCACTTATTTCGTATTCCATATTGGTATACTGTTGAAGTCTGTTGGAACAGTCCATAGTAAAATACTCATAAGATGCTTAAAAACTTGTTAATAACTGACAAACGATTATTCTTCTGTCATCATATACAAACCACCTGTTTTGTTTACATTTTTCTTGACGTACAACTTCTTACAGAACGAAACACAGTTACCGTAGAACGGTAGAATTCAAAGCTATAGTATGTATAACGAAACAATGAAAAGACTGTAAGTGGTCATCTGATCAAGAACGTATACACGTGAAAACGTAGATTATCGCATATTTAATCAACTAGTTAACAGTCGGACACATTCGCACAGATCTGATCGAAGTGTGAGTATATTTGCAGTAGATTGAAATATTTGAAATCTGTAAAAGAAAACTGTAGAACGACAATGAGATCTTGTAGCTCAGAAAGTTGCTTTCGGGTTAAATCATGTTTTTTGAGCTGGTTACTTGAATACAGAATGAATACTGTATCACAATGACAACAACTTAACAACTCCTGAAACTAACATCATACAAACTCTATTCTAAAGAGGATAATACACCGCAGCATATTTACTATACAAAGAAATGAAGAAAAATAATAAAAAGCTGTTTTACAAAAGAATGTCTATCCATACAGCTTCATCAAAATGTCTTTCAGAGTTATTGATAAGTGTATGACCAAGAAAACGAAAACCAATAGATGGATTATCTCAGTATAAATGGAAGACCTATGAAAAGTAACGACTGGATTGTCGATGATTAGAACCGAAATATAACTCATATGAATTTTAAGTAGACTGAAAGACAATATGACAAAAGGACGTAAGTCGAACATAATTCTAATTAATAAAAGCACATCGGACATACAGACCAACCTCATCATCTCTGTTCTCAATTACCTTATTTTACTAACAAACACTCAAAACAATAAGCCATCAGTGTATATGGAGAAAGTCCCATAAACTAATTCTATAGGATATTTGAAGTTGATTCTTTAGAGATATGCAGAATCCAGGAAGCAATTTACATCTTATTTGGGATTCATCAACTAGGTATACTTACATCTCACTGTTGATGTCTACACATGGACATTGGAATACAGACAAATTCAAGTATTAAATAGAATGAAATTTATTAACTGAATCCTACTTGCCAGCCATAATTCAATCTTACTCATGCTTGTAAACTACTGCAATATACAGCCAATCTGTCCAGGATGCATTCATGGCAATAGTGACCAATTAATACAGGATCATAACAACCTAAATGTAACATATAATAGCATTTAAGTTATCCAGCTCCGTTTAGTATAAAGATAAAAGCAATCCAGCTCACTGAAAGCAAATCAACTTGAATGATATTGTGTGGTTGTCATGATAGAATCAAATGTTATCTTGCTTACTATAAAGGAAATTTAGATTGAATTCTTTGTGATTGGTGAAATGGGAAAAAAGTGTCGTTACAACCACACAATTACCTGCATGGTTTAGTACAGTAATACGTAAACTAACAGTTAATGCCTGTTACCACCATTATCCAACCAACTCTATCCTCAAATCTCCTTCCCAGTTCTTATCAAGTGCTGTAGATTCTTTTCATGCCTGCCTCCAATTCTCAAAGTAATGTGCTCTTTGGTCAACCTCTTCTTCATTAACATTGATTATTCTAAGTTAGTACTTGTCTTGTAACGCAGTGTGGTGATTTTCTTAACGTGTCTTCTATCTACATCCAGTGTCTTTTCTTAATTTTCTCTTCATATGAAAGTTGATTTATTGCATGTCGCAGTAGGTTTTTACTGATGATGTCTGGTTAATGGATATGAAGTACTTAATGCAATTAGTTGTTTATAAATACTTGTATCTTTTGCACAATACTTTTCATAGTTCTCCAATATAACTTTCAGCTTCATACAATAGAACTGTCTTGTTGTTTACATTGAAAATATCAGAATCTAAATCAATAAAAAATATATTCAACTGTGACAAATTAATGCTTCTCCATTATAAGACATCAATAAATTTCCATTTCAGAAACCATTCATTATTATTATTATTATTATCTAAAACTGACCATAATTCTCCTTCCCCACTCCCTCCCTTCTCTTCTACCTCCCTCCCCCCCCTCTATTATTTTATTAAAATGTTTTATGAGTTTTCATTTCCGTAAAACAAAAACTAATTTTTTTTTAAAAAAAAATGAACATTTTTTGATATCCAAAACGAAGATAGTAGTCATATGAAATGTGCTACATTCAACTCTATTCATTAGTTGTAAATGGAAACATTTAACTCATTAAAAATAATAAATTTTATAAAGAGTTAATGGTTACTTATAAGAACAAAAACTGTCTTTATTAAAAAAAATTGAATGTTTCATTGTCATCTTTAATGAGTAGATAACAATCTGGTAGGTATATTTACGTCAATAGGTTACGATTAAAAAAAAGTGTATACTACTTAAGTTGGATTGTGACTGGCAAGTGGACTCATAGGCTGGATGTATCTGCATTCTTATGTTGATGTTCTCAGTGGGATTCAAACTCAGTCGATTTCATGCCAAACTCCACCACTAGACTATTGAGTCAAGATAGTCACACTTGTACAACAGCTAATTGGAAGGATACAAGTTCATTTTGCTCTTACTAATAAAAAACATTGTGAATTGATGTTTTAGTCAATAAATAGTAATGTAATATGATGATAATAGACCTGAATAAATCATAGAATGAATATTAACAAGTTTAAAAAAAATGTTTACAACTAGAAATCGAATAGATAAAAAGTTTCCTCAATGGAACTCTTCAATGATTCTTCTAGTAATAAAACTTAGACTACAAAGCAAATGATTAAATTGATTGTTTATCTTCAGTCAGTCTATGATGTATGTAATCTCTTTAAAATTAGTTAACATATAACTGGAAATACTAAAATGTCAACAAGTTAATGATAAATACTTAGAACTTTTATTGAGTAAGAGCTTAAAATACTTAAAACAAAACACAAATACATGTACAGTAATCAGTTTTATTCTTATGTACATGATGTCCACAGTGACATACTTATTAGATCTTATCCAATCACTTGTATACCTTATAACTTTACCTTCAGCCTAAAATGAGATTCGACCGTAGTAACAAACATGTAACATGTGTACATGTCTAAAGAAATAATGATCAGTGATTTAGTGAATAATGTCAAGTTTATCTAATCATTTAGTATTGATCTAATTGAAATGTAATCAGTAGGTGATTAAATGTTATACACAAATATTACTTAAGTTGGATTGTGACTGGCTAGTGGAATCCAGGACGCGCGTTTCGTCCTATACACAAATGTTATTGTGAAATTGAGTACATAGATTTGAATCCACTATTTAGGAAGATTTTCTTCACTATTACAGATACACTTCTCCCACAAGTACTAACAAATACAAAACTTAATTCAAGCGGTATTTCCTGATGTTTAATTGTAATTGCTTCATATCACAGTAACCAATCAATCTTTAAGTCTGCTTAAAGAATCGTCGCCATTGGAATGATATAATTCATTGATTTTATTAAATAACCCAACAATATGTTCACTAATCTTACTAAACATACTCATTAAGTCACGTTTTGGATAGGTTAGTTAAATTGCAATCTACAACATTCATTATTGAATATCACATAATTTGTGCGTAACGGTCTCAATTTTGTTTTATAGATAAATCATTGACAATTTTGTATAAAATTTAATTGAGTATCATCAAGTTTTCTTAAAATGATCTGCTCAAAATAATCCAGTTAGCATCAAATGGTCTTTGTCTTCAACTCAACTCGATTAATGATTATCTATTATGATCAGTCTCTCACAATAAACGATTACTATATCATATTGGTTAAAGCGGTTTTGTTTCTGTTCAGCGGTCAGTTGTATAGAGCTGATTCTTGGAGATATATGGATGATAAGCGTACGTATGAACAGCTATTTGTATAAGATACTTCGAATCCATCAGCCAGGTACCATGAGTAACAACTTTCTGTGACAGAGAACAAACCAACTAGTTTCCAGGCGATAAAGAAATTGGGAGAAGATGCTGGAGGTGGATAGGACACACAGTGAAGAAATCATCAAACTGTGTCATAAGACAAGCATTAGCTTGGAATCGTGTAGTGCAAAGGAAAAGAGGAAAACCCAAGAACACACTGCTTTGGGAACTGGAGACAGACATTAAGAGAATGAAGAGCACTTGGGAAGAGCTGGAAAGGAAAGCCCAGAACAGTGTTGGTTGGATAATGGTGATCGGCGGTCTATACTCCTTGTGGGGTAACTGGCATTGAATTATTGATTGATTGATATCATGATGGTGAGATTTATTAGTGCCAAATTTCAAACAACACCTTGTGTAATTCGTCTTGGAAATATCCCCAAATGTTACGAAAACAGATAACTTACTTTACATATTCATCTAAAATAAATCATATTTTTGTTGCCATTCGTCACGAGTTAATCACTACTGAAAAATACTTATTTTATCTTTGTGGAACTCCTCAGCAACGTTCACTGTTGATTTTTTCTGAGAATCGAATACAGAAACTGTAAGTCTCTCCAGCGGTCTTCGTCTGCCACTTCTACTCAAATCGAGTTCATTCAGTAACAAATACAAAACCACGTTGTATATGCTAAATGATTATTTACTTGAAATAAGATGGTTTGTGGAAATATGTATTAAGTGTTAGCTGGTTGATGTTAGCATGGTATCATTGAAAACCAAGGAATACTAAACAGCTTCTTTATCCTAGTATGAGACTTCTCAGAGGTGAATACCTTAGAATCCATCCCAGAGGCTTCAGATTGTTGAATGCCTAACCCTTTCACACTACTCAGTGGTCATTCGAAGATAGGATTTCCACTTCTATTTATTACTTGTTTTTAAACGAAACCGACACATTTTACTGAACATACTAACAAAGAAAATGTAGACAAATGTTTACGATAATCTCGATTTTTACAGGTTACAGAAATGAGAAATTTAACGTTAAAATAACTGAAAACAATAAAAATGAGTGTAAACAAGATAAAAGTAAACATTAAAAATCAAAACATACTCCCTCCTTTTTAATTTATTCTTCTCTTTCTCTTCTTGTTTTTTTCTTTTCTTTTTTTCGTTCTATTTATAAACAACTTAGATAGAAGGTAACTCCTATAAAACTCTATGAATATTGACAGTATCATTTAATCATATGCATACTGTACCTCTTTATAGTTTCTTAGGTAACTCCTTTAATTTACATCAATCTCTATTGTTTATAAAGATTAAATATCTTAACCAAAAAAAAACAAATATTGTTGGTATTTAATTATAACTTGTCATTTCATGTCAATAGTATTTAGAAATTAAGTAGTATCTAATGATTGTATGAATAATCAAGATAAAGTAAGTTACATTTTCATTATGAATTGATTGTCATTACATGTTTTATGTTTAGATGTTGATCAATAATAAACAGTTGAAAACTTTAGTTTTATAGTTTAATTCATTGTAAAGGCGTTTCAATTAGGTTAATGCAGAAGATTATAGTTAGATACTACTAATAATTATAAATAACATAAAATATATTACATTTGTATATGATGAATTTTGTTAAGTAGTATTATACTGTATTGACTTAACTGTTTCACTATAAAATTTACAAGGAGGTAGATGTTACTAAGTATTCAATATGAAAATAATTTTGTCTTTCTGAATATATTGAATGACTCAGTTGTTTCATTGAATTTCATGTTTGTTTATGTTTTTCAACTTGTATCATTATTATGTATTTCATGTAGAATTGACAACAGAAAATGTATGTCATATAGGATGAATTTAATGCTAGCACAAACAGTTACTACATTATCTCATCAAAGCTATCTCAATTTAATAATCAGTTTACTAGTGATTAACTTCAGGAGATTTCTGAAGTTTTAGTAAATAGTTGTGACTGGTTGAACTCAAACTTGTCAGGAGCGACACTGTCATTGGACTTATACAATTGTGTTTGGTGGTTAGTAGCTCAAATTGCCTACTGCACTTAGTTAAAATATTCAGTTAAATTGTACATTAAGTAGATCATTTATTCACGTTGTTTATTAGTAGTTATCATTCACAATAAAATGATCCTATTTATGTTCCTGTTAGAATATTTAACTATTCACACTAACTAGTGCAATAAAGGATATACTTTAAACTTGTGTGTAATTGTTGAATCGATCATCTGAATTCGTGACTGTATATCATATGATTCAGTCTATTTGAGCAAAATGTCGTTAATAAATTTACGAAGACCAGTTTATGTAGTATGAAGTAGACGGAAGTGGGGTGACCGTTGAAGAAGTGAATATTTAATATACGTCTAATCGTAGACTGCAATTCTTGAACAGTTTACAGCCATACCCTTACCATGTTAAAATAGAAAATAGTCACATATCAATTGTACATAAATTCATATCCATAAAAATATAATTAATGAATACATACATCATTGTAACAGTAGTTTATGTTTCATTTAGAATAGAGTAATTTTCAGTTAGGTGAATGATTAGTTCTAATGTTTATATTGTACTTTGGACTAACTTTTATACTCTTTCAATATTAATGTTTTACATAATAAAATGTCATATATTGAAATTTGCATGTTTCTATACGATGACAGTATCTGTTTGCTGAAATTCGGATTATTGATAATCAGTTTATTATACATTTATACATGTGAATGTAAGTAAATGTAGCATAGTTGTAAGCGTAAAACAACAAATGAACTGCTTAGTCCAAAAATCTTTAGTAGTATGTCAAAAAAAAAAAATACAGAAAAATAAACATTGAAATATATACATTGATAGCATATTTCATCTTTCCTACTGTTTTGTAATTAATATCAAGATCAAGATCATAGTTGTAGGAAAAAACTAACGATGTATGTATGCAAATGTTGAGGCAAGAATACTGAGGACAATTCTTCTTTGACTATGAACTAGTTATGGTCTACTTTTGATAAAATCAATATCCAAATATTTAAGTCTAGATTCCTTCATGATCATTTTGTTTTTTTCATACTTACGCAAGACTGCAGGGTATACGACATCTCCAGTCGCATATTTAGATTAAATTGTTACTTCAGTTTGTTTAGCCAACTGATTATATAACTTACACAACGGTCAAAAGGATTGGCAAAGGCAGAACAGCATTCCTACAGTTGAAAAACATATGGAATTCAAAACAAATATCAGTTAACCTCAAAGTCAGACTCTTCAATTCGAAAGTCAACACGGTTCTGCTGTATTGAGCTAAATCGTGGAGAATTACTGCAAACATCATTAGAAGGGTACAAGTAATTACAAACAACTGCCTACGAAAGATACTGAATGTGCGTTGGCCGGAAACCATTAGCAACAGCTTACTATGGGAGAGGACAAACCAACTTCCAGCCGAAGAGGGAATTAGGAAAAGACGTTGGAAATGGATAGGACATACATTTCGGAAATCATCAGACTGCATCACGAGACAAGCATTAACATGGAATGCTGTTGGGAAACGGAGAAGAGAAAGGTCAAATAACACACTGCGTCAAGAATTGGAAAGCAGACATTAAAAAGATAAACAGCAACTGGAAACGGCTGGAAAGGATTGCTTAGGATAGAGTTGAATGGAGAATCCTAGTGAGCGGCGTATGCACCTCAGCGAGGAGTAACGGGCGTAAGTAAGTAAGTACAAGGGTCAAAAGAGAATCATTTAAATAGCTTTGAGCCGTATTTGTTGAGCACGGGTCACTTACATTACCGGGTTAATCCAAACAGAAGTAAGCAGAATTGATTTTGGACTTGTTGGAGGCTGGTTCATTTACCTATTAATCTACTGCATTACTGACTAAATTAAATCTGAGAATGATTATAAAACTGGGAGGGCGGTGAATAAGTGTTAACTATATTTCTCTAAAAAGTTTAAATAACAAATAATCAAACTCATTTTAAAAACTACAGTCGGAACTGATTCCGAATGTGATAGAACCACAAGTGAAACACAAATGTTGAATGTTCGATGAAAAGGCAAAATCCCTAATTACATTTATTTAACAAATGGTTAGGTCACAAGAAGTTTCTGTTTTTCATGATGTTGATACAGATTAATAAAGTTTGATTATCATTGATCCAAATTCTGTGACTTCACATATTAGACGAATTCTTTAATTGTTAATATTCAGTCCGAAAACTTACAATAACTCACTAAAATAAACTGGTGCCCCAAGAAATTCTGGTTATTTACAATCAGTAAAGTGATATAATGTAATTGGGTGTTGTGAACATTGTTGAATGTTAATTCTACATCACTAACTGGCTTGAATTAGACAACTACTAATCACCAGAAAGTACTGGACAAGTGTTTCGTCCTAGTATGAAACTCGGTAATGCCCATCCACAACCCCACCTATAATTAAACCCAGGACCCTATGGTTCCATAACGAACGTTTTACCATTAAACCACTGAGTCAAGTTCAAATAGTTGACATTTTTAACCCAGTCAATTCGTGAATTGCCAAAGAATCCAATAGTAGGACGAATCAGCTGTCCAGTGCTTCTAGGTGATCAATAGGTGTTAAATTCAGACCAATTTGTGATATCAAACTAATGATATAACATAATTTAGACATTTCAAAATATGAAACTCCAACGAAAATAATCTCGGTCCGGCTTCCTGAATGTTTTCGTATCATAAAGTTGTCTCATTGATGAATACATGAAACTATGCTTGATGAATGAGTTATCCCACTAAGTATAATCATTTACCGCCATAATAACCTATCAGTAACTTTCTTGGTTTCAATGATGTTCAATAAAGATTCTATTATTCATGTAAACATTCAATAGGGTTTTATTCAGTTCTGCTATCAGTCACTTAATATCCGTATAGTGCTTCATTATGACTACTTTAATAAGACATTTTTTTAAAACTCTGGTTCAATAATTACGTTTCTATCCACTTGTCATCATTATAATGTCCTTATACAAGTCTATATATATACATCGTCATAGTGATTAAATGAAGATGATGAGTTCTTCAGTAGTGAGTAATTACGTCACTGAAATCTGTCTACAATTTCTCTAGATACAATCATATTGAATAATTATTTATAACAATCTAATAAATTTCAGCTGAATATTTATATGATTTAATGATTTGCTTATCATCACAAAGTGAAAATAACAAGTAGCGACTAAGTAACAAAAAGGAGGAAATATATCATTAAGGAAGATGTTAGGTAGAATGAGATAGAATGTATAGGATATAAATGTCACCCGTTGATAATAATAATAATAATGATAACAATATATCACCATTCTGAAGAGTGACGGATTCAAAGTAAAACTGTAAGTTTCATTAATAGGATAAATGGTTTGAGGCATGAAGTTGACTAGTTGTATATAATTGTTCAGTGAAACATAAATTCATAATGAAGTTGAGATTGTTATTTGAAGACTACATCGTGTTTTGTTGTTTATCTTTACTAGAAACTAATCTCAGAATACTAAGTAACAGTGTCATTAAAAAATGATGCTCTTTAGAAGTACACACTTCCTGTGTCACAACTATTCTCACGGTACATAAACTTTGGGTCTATCAGTGAACAGTTAATCACTAGCATTAGTTTAGTGACTGTTGTTTTGTAATATAAATTGACTAGAATAGAAATCGTACTATTAAACCCTGATAGTTAAGTGATCACCAATACACCTGAGGGTCTGTTTCAATTTCCCATTTTTAATGGTATCCATACGAGATAAATCTGTGAAGAATGAAAACTTGAAGTCCAGTATGTTCTATTGTAGAAGTTAAGCACACAATATAAACTACGTTAATAACAGTAAGTCGATGTTAATAACTTAATTTAATCAAACATTTTTTCGGTAAATGATTTAATCTGCACTGATGGCCACATTCATAGCACTACTTCCACTTAAGGGACTGATATTATTGTATTACATAAAGATTATTTAACATAAAGAAGAATGAATTGTTGAAAAGTTGTTAAACCACAGGTTCAACATGCACTTCAAACAAAACGCTTTTCAACTCTACAATCAAATGGATAGAAAATTAAAAACCTCAACTTTATTCTATAGCACAATATTTACATAGTGATAACTGTTTCACCTTTGACATGGCCATCATCGATATTGAAACTGAAGTTAGTCTATTACAATAGTATCTTCAATATAAACAATCC
The DNA here is from genome assembly GCA_034768735.1 of Schistosoma mekongi. Taxonomy (NCBI): domain Eukaryota; kingdom Metazoa; phylum Platyhelminthes; class Trematoda; order Strigeidida; family Schistosomatidae; genus Schistosoma; species Schistosoma mekongi. The sequence goes on along the minus strand of CM068308.1, from coordinate 41,742,160 downwards.
GTAAGCTTATTTCTTAGAGTACCTTATTTTTTGTTTATTTCGAGGTAAACTCAGATGAATTTCATTAAATTGATCATTTGAGTAATAATATCTATTATTGATGTTTTATGACTGATAAATTAACTTGAGGGTGTTTGTATCTATCATTCGATTTGTTATGCTATGAATTTGAACAATCACCATTTTCATACGCCCATCCAAAAGACAAATTGCCTGGATGCAGTAGTAGATTACAAATAGGAATTAAGTTAGATTTTGATTTTCAAGTAGAATTTAGAGGGAAGTGTTCTGTCACGATTGAGACTTTTCATTTGAAAGTACCTGCATTTTACTGTTGGCAGGGGGGAGGATTACAACTCAACCTAGCTTATACTTGTAAACTATCACTGTAACTAGTCAAGGTGTACATACGGCAACAGATACTGATCAACAAATGCACGAGAAAATACAAACACCTCCAAATTATATATATGTACCAATTGCACAAATATAACTGTCTGGATTCTATATTCTTGTGATGAACACTGTGGAGTTTGACACAAAGTAAACTAACTTTGAGTCTTAGTGTGGCCATTAACACTGGACACAAAAATGACTCACTTCACTTTTCAGATAAAATCTCAACATAATTGATAAGTTAATCGTTGGAATTACAGAATCAAACAAATGATTGTAAACTTATATTCTTATTTCACAGTTATCATAATTGGCTTAATCATCAACTCTATCAATAATAACTAAGTATTTATCATCTATAGATAGACAGATGTTCAATTAAAATAGAGAATATCTCATAAATATGATTCAAACATATTGTCTACAAGATAGATAGATAGATTGATGCCTAGGTAGGTAGATAGGTAGATAGATAGATAGATAGATAGATAGATAGATAGTGAGATATGTACATGACAAAGAAATACATGACTAATATTATTTAATTTTATTTATTTATTCTTTTATCTCTTTTATACTTTTCTCTTTTCATTTTATTCTCTTTAATTGATGAGTACAAAACAATGTATATCTTATTAATTAATAAGGATTAACTATTCAACTAGAAGAAAATAACCACACATAGACACCTACATAGAATATAAAATAAAAGAGAATTGAAAAAAAATAAGAAAAACAAAAGAAAACTTACTAAAATAGAAGAAAGTTATTGTTTCTATAACTGAAATAAATAATTACATGTCACCCACACCCATTTTATTTTGAAAAAAAAAAACGAAAAAATAATTTTTCTCTTTCTTATTAGTCTATAATTTAGTTTTCTGTTTAAACTATTATCATTATAATTTATAAGTAGTAATATGAGTAGTATTGTATTGACATATTTATTGTTATCTCTTATATTCATTCAATTAGTGGATAACTTATTTAACTAAGTAGGTATGTACTTATATATACAAGGGATTATATAGGGTTTCCTTCATATAATTATTGTTGTTGATTGGATTTTTAAAAAAAAAAATGGTTAAACAGAGATTAAATTACATAATCGAATAATTTACAATGAAGTTTGAATATCCTAAGAAGTGAATTGGAAATAAAGTGAAACATATAGAATGAATTTAGGGGTGGGAAAAATTGGGAGGGTGGAGGTGAAGCGAAGTAATTTTTATACAAATAGTCAAATAAATTGGTGACCATAGGGGGGTTATGGGAGTGAGAAGGAATACAGATATTTAACTGATATTCATAATGACAATGCTACTTTGAAGTTATAAACAACAATCTCTCCCAAACTAACCACAGAGACTAACTGATAACATTTTCCTACAAATTAGTTTACTAATAAAGCAACCTACCAGATTTAGTAGTGATCAAGAGTTATATTCAACATAGAGCTTAAAACAAATGATTGTCGGATTAAATTGTTATATTGCATTAGAAAGGAGAGATATGGTTAACCAGAAGAATACCAAAATAGCCTCATTGAAAATAACAGCAATGATGGGAAAATAAGACTGGAAGTAAAAAAGATGGTTAAAAAACAAGAGATAAATGATGAAACTCATCATTTTGAGAGAGGCAAAGAATAAATACTTTAGATAATTCTAATATGTGTCATCTAACCTCCCTAGTCATTGAATACAATAATCGCACTAACCTTAACTAGATAGTGTAAATCTATAAATAAATTAATGATCTAAAGCTATATCTAGGTTACGCTGCTTTAATCTCTCCTTCCGATTGAATGTTAAGGTAGCTGATAGCTCGTTTTGATAGTAGTTATCCAAGGCACATAAGTCGATTTAGATTAGCATAATCCTCCGTGTGAAATACCCTATTTTTGATTTTACTAATTTGATCTGCGAGGCATAAACGATACACATTATCATAGATAGCCATTAGGTTAATTTGACTGTTTTCTAAAGAATAGTTTGTAGTGGGTACCAATGAAAACCAAATAAAATTGATCAGCTTTTTCGTCTACTTATCGGACTGCCCATCAGTAATTACCCTCGGTTCCTGTAGTTAATCAAACGCAGGAACTTTAGACCTAATAGCGAACACACAACTGCTTGCACCACTGTGCAGGCTTGTATCCAGTGGTAGACTTCTCACTTCCATCAATCTATGATATTATGCGATAACCATCCGTTGTCACAAGTGATAACTATCTCACTCCCAACAAGTCTGAACTCCACCAGTCACGGCTTCTCACTAAAGCTTCAGGAACATTCTGAAGTTAGTCACTATTGATCTGATTATTAAACTGAGGTGGTTTCGTGGATATATTTACCAAGTTTATTTGTTAGGTGTTAATCAAAAACTAATGTTAGTTGGAAATTCTACCAGTGGACACCGGTTGACCCAGTGGTTAAGCGTCTGTCATGAGACCCAATGATCCAAAGTTTGATCACCTGGTGCAGTTGAGGGTATAAACTAATGAGGAGTCCCATATTAGGAACAAACAGCTTTTAAACGCTTCCTGGTTTCTAGTGGTACTTAACCTTCATTGATCTGTAATAAAACAATCACTTGCTGATCAAAATATTTGCAAGTAGTTAGACAACATAACTGAGGTTAAAACAATCTCGGTCACTATGACATATTGATATTACCATAAATCAGACTGCATGCATGGATTCTGTAAAACAGATTAAGAAAACTCTTACTGAACTCTTGTCTATAGTAACATAATTTTATCGATTTCTTCTACTATTTAACACAACTGTTTCATAAATATCAAACATTCCCATGAAGATAAGTTTACTATAGCTCTACCTAATACCGGAATAAATAACACTTACAGTAATGATTAGTTAAGTGAAGAAGCTTGTAGTTTTGTTCTATGTCAGTTATCATGTTCCCTTTCAAAAATTACAAATGTAAAAGTACACTGTTACATAAGGTCTGAAAAAGGAATATTAATCGATAGTTAATTAAAAGTTGGTATGTTCTACAAAGTGTACTACAAATTGGCATTCTCTGAAATGGATAGTTTCAATGTTTCTTTTTGAATGACATCATCACAGTAAACTTTGTGTGTCTACCTTAAAACATGATTAGTAAGTGATGATTATAACTAATCATATTTAAAGACAGTAGAATAAAAAAATAGTCGTAACTCACTTCTGTCAAAAGTTTGTGTTGATGACATCATTCAGAAAGCCATCCATCCGTCATAATCACTCAATTCTAAGAATGCAGTTACCCTAGAACCACTAGTCTTGGACTACAAATGTTTTTTAGAATTTCAAAAAAGTTCTCTTCATCATAACTTATTAAAAAAATGACAATACATAGTTATGATGTAGAATGATCTCACTTACTTGTCGTCACGACATATGAGCTGTAATCACTGAAATTCCTTTCATAATCCTATGACTTACCACTTTAAAAGACAGAGCCTAATATTAGTTTCCTGATAGTCTTCTTACTCAGAAAGATAATGTAAAATGATTAGTTCAGATTGAAGTATGCAGTTAATGAATTTACGCTTTTATTTTATATAAGTTGACTTTCCAGCTAATCACAGATGTTTTGTTTGCTTATCTGTTTATGCATCTCAATCCCGGTATTAATATCCACACTAAAATAAAAACACAATATTCATTTGAAGTTTTACATAACACAACGACTTCAACTAACCAACTTTTATAAACCAAAAAGCAGCGAACGATATTTTATTGCAAGCATAATACACTTTGGTGGTGGACATTCACATCATAATTAGGACTTGTAACTAAAACCTTAAAACTACTGAGTTGGAACTATTGTTAATTCTCAATTATCTATATTATATCCAGGGTAAATTAGTAATGATTATTTATGATATATGTATTTAATTAATTAAATATATCGGAGATTGATGTTGGCAGGATACCATTGAAAATCAGGGAGCGCTGAATTGTAGTTTCATTCTATTATGGGACTACTCAGTAGTGCACATCATAGATTCCATCCCAGGGGCTACAGACTGGCGAACGCTTAACCCTCTACACTACTGGATCGAGATCCGACGTTAGAACTTTCACTACCATCAATTTGTTATGTACAACGCGACAGTCATACATTGTCACTCTTGATAAATGTCTTACTCTCGACAAGTCTAAACTCTACAGTTCATTACTTTTCACTAGAGCTTCAGGAACATCCTGAAGTTATTCAGCAGTAAGCCAATTATTTTTTTCAAGAAAAATAACCATCACAAAACAGTATATATATATATATATATATTTCTTCTATCTTTTTATGTTATGTTCTACCGGATAATTTTGATCAGAATACTTATACCTTTCTTGCTGTATCTATTACTATCACATTTTATATCCCAATGAGATTTGGATAGTAATCATTAAATCATGAAAAGCAGACACATACATCATACATTAGATTTTATCAAAATATAAAGATTCATTGAAAATTTAAATGGTTGAATAAATTTAATGTTGTACAGTTTAAAGTTATGCATCTAATTGAACATATTCAATGATCTATTGATTTAAAATGATTCATAATGGAATCTTGACAATTCTAAAGAAATACCATTTCATGGAGATTATATTTCAAGAAGTTAATGCTGATGCGATTCTGAAGAAGAGACTTTTGAAAACCGTTTAAAAAACGTTCTATGCCTACCCACTAGGACTTTCGTTGGTGATCATGTTGAAGACAAGCTACAGCTTTTAACCTTTTAATGTTCGTATACAAGTTTACTTTCTGTTGACGAGCAAGTTACAATGGCCGCACGAAGTGTACAATGTCAAAATAGATCACTGTATACTACCCCGGTCGGTTGATTAAAGGAATATGTAGATCAATCAACGGCTTAATTCTCGAATACTTGGTGACCTCTGGTCATGTTGCCCAGCCAGAATAATTCTTCCAGAGTATTTACAAAGTGAATATCATAAAATTATATACAACGGAGGCCTTCACCATCCACCAATTCAAACCAGCAATTTGCATACAGAAGAAACATTGTTAATAGCCTATTTCACCTTGGTATCAATCTTTGCTTGTTTTCCCCAGTTCAGTTTTAATTCTCTCATCAATATTAATTATCTGTCTTTTCATCATCCGATTATTCTTGTCTTTACATTATTCAAGTGGACAATTATTGCAATTCTGTCCTTCAAAGAAATTTTCAACAGTTATTGAGACCGCTGCGTAACCTAATTCTTCCTCCTAATTTTCATGACTATTACATAACCCTTAATTGGTACTTGAAACCATTTTGATCCCTTTACAAGTGACTTTGATCACTTGTTTTCACATGTACATTACTTCAACAATCGACGATATCATCAATTATTATATCATATACTTAACTACTTGTACTATTTGTTAATTTCATATAGCACCCAATAGTTTAAAATGATAGTCAGCAATATACACAACACTAAATTACAATCAATAACAGTTCAATAGTAATTAACTTTTAGAGGTAATTTTCGGAGTTGTCGTATGAAGATGTAATTAGTGGATTTCGAACACTTTGGATATAAAACAGTTAGTTGCTCACTTATAGCAATTGATAAAGTCGATCAAATATCATCGACTGTAAACCCGCCCATCCAGTAATCTTTAAGAAACTTGAAGTACTTTTACAAGATTTGTCAGCGTCATTGTGGATGTAAACTGACATTGATGCGTCTCATACTTAAACAAAATTGCCGTCATCTATAGCACCTCCTTGTTTTCAATAGTTTATCTAACTTAGGCTATTTTATGATATTAAATGCAATATAGTTTAGTTTGGTTTATTCATTAAATAACGTTAAAAAGAAAAACACGAATAGATAGAATATCAATATTTTAAGTTAGCAACTGTTCAATGGTTTTCTGTTCAATGTATGTTCTTTTTTTTTGTTTTTACCCAACGTCAATGATAAATTAGTTACTGTATGTGGTAAGAAGGCAAGAAAAAAAAACAATGACAACAGTTGAAGTAACTGTGAAAACAACTTTCTCATTTGTTTGGTTAGATGATAATACAAACATATTTTTGTAATGTTTCCCATAAAACTTGAACATTTTCTCCAATAGAATATTTTATGTAAATTTAGTTGATTGAATTCGTCACGAATTCATGTTGGTTGGAGACCATTGAAAATCAGGGAGTACTGAACAGCCGTTTCGTCCCTACATGAGACGACTCACCGCTGTGCACCCCATATACAGTCTCAAAGATGCCAGGCTGGCGAACACCTAACACTCTACACCACTGGGTAGGCATCCAATGGTAGAATTTTCACTTCCATCAATTTGTGACATATGGCGAGAGGATTGTCGATATTGATAACTGTCTTACTCCAGACAAGTCTGAACTTCACTATTCACTACTTTACACTAGACCTTCAATATCATCCTGAAATTAGTCACTAGTGAGCTGATTATTGTGATTGAATTAGGATGGTTTGTAGAGATTGATATTAAGTTTATGACAAAATGGCTGTCCAGTACTCCTTGGTTTTTGACGGTACCCTGCCAGCATCAGTCTGCGATATTTTCAACCAACTAAAATCAATTCCGATTTCCATAGATCAACTTATTTCAAATATGAAATCGCTAAATAAAGAAACTACAATTAGTTTGTTATTATCGTTTGACCTTAAAAGATGACGCTCTTTCTATGGTTATCATTGAATTATTGTGAATGTTGAAGTTAAAGAAGACTAATATTTCAGTTATATTTAGAATTTTAGCTGTTCTAGATGAATTAAGTCAGTGTACCTTTAAAATGATGGTGGTTACTTTATCAATTAGGCTATTTTAACTAAAATCTAGGAACGGGATGTAATCCAATTTGACTGATCTCAGTCGTTGATCGATCAAGTACAAAAGAAAAGTGTTAGAGTCAGCTTGTGATAATCATATAGGAATTGTTCTAACTAATATACGGACTAAAGTACTGGCTTCAATAATTTTGAAACACCTAACTATGACTCATGAACAGCAAATGCTATTCAACAGGGTTAATTTCAGACCATGTCATACTTGTATTGACCAGATCTTCAACATTCGCTTAGTTTTAGAATATAAGTTTACTCTTCGTAAGTCGACGGTGGTGAGTTTCCTTGAATTGAGAACAGATTAATTCTATAGACTGAGGAGTTTAACATCAGTGTCAGTAATAAAATGTCCTACTTCAGAAATGTTTAGACCTTGCAAAGGCAGTTTGCTCTAACACAACTACAGAAGTCAGGGAGTATGGCAAACTGCTATCTGAAGTTGCAACCTCAAATGATGTTTGTTATGGACGTCACTGCCTGAATTGCACGGTAGTCCGTTCTCTCGTACTGTACGGATTTGTTGAGTGAATATTGAGTTGATGGCAATCGTAGGTTATTTGTACTTGATGATCGGTGTCTTTGAAACACTGATTGCTTTTGATGAGATTACTAGGCACGTAATAATGTTGCTATACTCCTAATACTAGGGAAAGACAGCATATCGGTTTACGAGACAGTGATTCATTTTTGACCGAGGTGTTTGAGATGTGTGTTACATTTGCCTAACCACCACCTACCTCGTGGTACAAAGCTAACTGATATTGGGGTAGAATGGAAGGAAGCTAGGGTCAGCCAAACTAAAATATAGTAACAGTCCATAAAGTTAATGACTATTGGTTTGGGCAGTAGGGTAAATTCATATTATGCCATTTATCCCACGAAATAACTCTTTCTCTCCAAATCATATTCCGCATGAATACAGTTCCTTCTTTTTACTAATGAAATAAATATTAATTTGTTATAATTTGGTGCTCATCTTGATATGTTGCTGAGGTGTGGTAACTTGGATCGTTGCACGCATATATCTTCTTTGTTAAACATGCATTTATGCTTTCCAAGTTTGGAAATCAAAATTATTTTCATATTGTGGAAAAGTAAATTCAAACCATTTGAAGGGTTTTAAGATAACTGAACTAACTGTTTAGTCAAATCTCTAAGGCTTTATTCTTCACTAAAGGCTATTTCACAGACTAATAACATAGAGTATCACTGCAATCATTAAATTTTTGGCGGCTATATATACATCTGTTTAATTCGATAGGCTAATTTAATTCCTGTTAATGGCATCATAGGATTTTATGCACTATAGATTAGTTTGTAAAGCTAATAATTAAGCCTATATTACATGGTTATAATAACATTTTGATGATAGGATATACTTGAATGAATTTCCATGGTTTGATGTTAGATTAATTCTAATCTAAGATTTGTCAAATGTAAGACATTAGGGATTTTACATTGCATTGCTTAGTTATATATCATGAGATCTTGACAAATATGATACTATCCATTACTCGACAGTTAATCACTTTATGTAAATATATCAAACCTGTAGAAATTAAGTTGTGTCCCAAGTAGCATAGTGTTAACTACGACTAAATTTGAAATGTTGTGATAAGAGTTCTGATCCCGACTCCTTGGAATATCCGTTTCGTCAAGAGTAAATATACACCTTCTTTATTGAGTGCTCACTAAGTCAATGTATTAATTTTGACTAACACTAATTACCTTACACTAAAACATATTGCAGTATGCATGATCTGAAGACATTTATATTTTTCCAGTAATTTGTTATACACTGAAATAACCTAGTGATAAGTGCGGTGGCATTTGACAAAAAATGTACACAGTCTGATTCTCTATATTAATATCAACATTCATCTAAGTACATCCAGCTGAGGAGTACTAAATATGACAAAACGAGCATCACTAATTTCACTTGCCAGTCACAACCCAAACTAATTCATACTGATGCATGTTCAACACTAAAGATTGGAAAAAATTCACTTTGGTCACCACATAATAATCAATTAACTTTACCCTGATACATTTAGAAATTAAAGTGTTATAAATGTGAAAACAGTTGCTGATCTAAAGAGATTTTCAATTTAGAGGTTTGTTTACTAACCATTACACAATATATCGATCTATAACTGTTACACAGAAGTGGGTAGGTGTAGTTTGGTTGATTTCAAATGTCAGTTCATTAGGGTTTTCTTGACAAGATCATTTCAGTCAAGTTTAGCTAACACAATCAGAAGTACAAACATGCCTCTCCACTATAGAATCTTGTTCTCTACTGTGAACTATTGGTTAATTTATTATATATACTCTTCTTTTGTTCTTTTTCTTTCTGTTACAGATATTGAAGCTGGATAGTTTTGAAGAAACACTTAACACTTACTACTTCATTATATACTATTTAAATAGATGTTACTGAAACAATACTAATTGCAATACAAATGGAGACAATGATTAGTTTTATAAAACAATACCTACTATTAATAGTTCATTTTAGTATAGGATTAATAGTATATGGAAATGATGTCAATCAGAAAATAAATTTTACCAAACCCATTATAACACATTCACCATCAGATGTATTTTCAACAGATGGTGTAATTGAATTTACTTGTCAAGCTAGTGGATATCCAAAACCTACAGTTGTATGGTATGATGCATTTACTGGTCAACAAGTTGTTGATGATTTATCAAGTAGTGGTACAATGTCTGGTATACATGTAAATCAACATTATGGTAAACTTTTAATTTCAAGTCCTGAAAGAGGAAAATTATACTCTTTTTATTGTAATGCATCAAATCCTTCAGGATGGACAATAAGTCAACCACCAGTTCGTGGTGGTTCAGTTTATATAAGTTCACAATTTCAACAAATACCAGTAGATAAAACTGTACATGAAGGTGATAAAGTTGTAATGGAGTGTACTCCGCCAATAGGAATACCTGAAGTCAAAGTATACTGGTTGAAAAATAATAATTTGCTTGCTGCCCAAAATGGAGTAAAACTTAGGAATAACTTATCCGTGATGAATGAATTGAAGCCTAATATTGAAATATCGATTGATGGAAGTTTGCACATATATCCTGTTTCTATCAAAGATGCTGGAATATATACCTGTGTAGCATCCAATGTTGCTGGTGAGCACGTTTCCCCTTCAGCAAACTTAGTAGTTAAGTCACGTACTCGGTTCCTTGAAACTCCTGTAGATGTTAAAGTCAAAAAAGGGCGTGATGTTAAATTGAAGTGCAAAGTAGAAGGCAATTATGTTGTTAAATGGAAACGAGGTCCTGGAGAAGAACCAATAGATCCAAATAGGGCTGAACTAACTGAAAATTACTTACTCATTAGAAACGTTCAGACTTCAGACGCTGGTACGTATATATGTACTGCTCCTGGAGGTATTGAAGCTGATGCAACAGTGACGGTTGATACACCACCAGCGTTTTCCGTTACACCAGACGATCTAACAATTAATGAGGGAGAAACAGCAGTTTTTCACTGTATAGCATCTGGACACCCGATGCCGGCTATTTACTGGGAGCTTCCAGATAAAACTCCTATTTTTCCTGGCGATCAAACAATCAACGGGTTACATGATGGTAAGCATTACTTAACTCCTGAAGGAAGTTTAGAAGTTAGAGATGTTCGGCAAAGGGACTCGGGAAAATATCAGTGTACAGCTCACTCATCAATAGATACAATTCATACAAGTGCTACATTACATGTCAACAAGAAGAAGATAGATTCACCGAAAGATACATATTCACTCTCTGCAAACGAAGCAAGCCATTTATCCCTCTCTAATTTTTATTGGCTGGCGCCTATCATAGGACTTCCACCTGCAAACCAAACAAGGACGATAGGGGAGTTGGTGACCTTAGATTGTGAACTGGGATTAACCAGAGACTTCTCTGGATCGCTGTCATCATATCCTTACTCAGATTTATCTGATTGGTCTATTGGATGGCATAAATCTACAAAAGATGGTGTAAAGAGAAATATAGATGCATCCAGCTTCCCTTACGATGGACGTTACACTTTGCTTCCACAAGGTAGTCTCCAGATAACAAATGCACGAGTAGAAGATTCAGGAAACTATACATGCTTTGCAACAGCAATTATTAGACCCTACTTAGAGGGCAGTTTGGTATCATTTACTTTACAGTCTAACTGGACCTCATACTTAGACATAGTACCTCAAGGTTTACTATTAACTAAGTTGTTAGGCAAAGAAAATCCTCTTCCTCCTCCAGAAAATCTGAAGGCTACCAACGTAACGTCTTCAACCGTCATACTGGTTTGGGACCCGTCACTTCCATCAGTCTATCCGCGAGAACTTGCTCATGAAAATCTAAAGAGTCCCCAACAAATTACTTATTGGGTGGAACTCTACAGACCTGATAGACCAACAGATGGATGGATAGTGGTTGAAAAAAATTGGCATGCAAATACTGTACAGTTAGGAGGGTTACAACCAGATACTGCTTATTACTTTTTAATTCGACCCCGTTGGAATCAAGGAAGAGTTGGGTGGGCTAGTGCTCCTCTGGGCCCAGTTTTAACCTTAAGAGAAGAATTTTCAAACCACCAGGAAGGCCAAGTGTCGGACAAAGAACCTTTACAATCTTTCAAAGATATTGACTTGGTATTGTTACATTTATATCCACTTTCACCCAAAAGAGTACGTGTTAGCTGGTCCGTGACAGAAGTTCCTCTCATACTGTCAATGGTTACAAGTTACACTATTTACCATAGAGAAGTACCTATAATGCAGTGTATCTCAAACAAATTAGATGGTGCTCACTCAGATACAGATAAACCATCATCCAACAGTGAAGAGAGGATGTACTGCAGTATCAAATCTACCACTGATGTAGATTCGCATGCTCTGTTTCGTCTAGAAACAATGCAAACCTTACAAAAAAATCTTAAAAGTAGACAAGAATTAAATAATGTGACATCCAATTCATGGACAATCACTAATATCAAACCTCAATATGCTAAAGATGGAAAATATAATGAAATTCATCATTCAATAACATACCAAGAATCAGGTATATTACGAGATCTTGAAGCATTTCGATGCTATGAGGTCAAAGTTAAAGCTTATTCATCGAATTCGTTAACTAAAAGTATTGAAAGCCGAGAAAGTACTTCAATGAAAGTTTTAACCTATGAAAGTTTTCCCAGTTCACCACCAGAAAGAATATTTGCTGTATGGATATCGAATACAACTATAGAGCTTTCATGGGATCCTCCACCAGTTGTTAATTGGAATGGACTACTTATTGGTTACATAATTTATGTATATGATGAAGATGCAAGTAATCATCAAAACTTCAATTTATCTTATACTGAACAAAAGACATTAATTAAGGGATTAACTAGAAAAACAACATATTTCGTTCAAATGGCTGGAGTTACTTGTAAAGGAATTGGAGTACGAAGTACACCTATTCAACTTAAACCTGATTTACGCAAAAAAGGATTAGGTGTTGGTTGGGGTTTTGATTTACAAACTGGTAAACTAATACAATTAATGAATCCTGAAAGAAAAGAGAATACTAAAGTAGAGGATTTTATAAATCAACCATGGTTAATTGTAACAATTATATGCAGTTTATTCGTATGGTGTGCCACTGTTACATTGATAACATTTTGTTGTAGACATCAACGTTATAGATTCAGAAAATCGGCTGGTACTGTACTTATAGCTAATAATTCACAATGTGGTTCAGTAGCTGATGGATCTAATAATATTTGCACCAGTATCAACAATTCAATAAATGAAAATAAAAGTTCCAAAAATTTACATCTTTCACAAAAAGATCATGTTCAAATGGAACCGTTATTAAGATCAGAAACTCCAAATATGGACAATGGTAATTGTTTGGAAACTGTAGAAAAACGAAAATATTCAGGTTGGTGTCAATATCCCTCAACTAATCAAAATCATAGTTTATATAATTCAACTTGTAATACACATGATGAGTTCACTAACAAAGATACTTATGATACTCAATTCAGTTCATTTAATCCATCAATGTTACCATTATCACTTTCTCTATGCCTGCCAAATGAATCAAATAATGTTGGATTGTATGCTGCGGCGGAGAGTATACCAAACACTATTGTTCATAATAATCATATAAATATTCAGTCTAGTCATACACAACCAAGTCATCTTTTTTTCCAATTACCAACTCCACTAGTGCATGTTCCAAATGGATGCACTTCACGTTCATCCTACTTAAGTTATCAGTCTCATATAATTCCAAAGTCTCAAATGAATAACAATCTATCTAATGGATATAATAATGCAGATCAGTCTTTTTCACCTGTAACAAGAATTGGCTTAACCGGTTTGCCTTTAATAGCGCCAGTAGCTCCAATCGAAAGTATACAACATGTGAATGAATCAATATTGTCATCACATTCACTACATGGTTGTAACGGACCAGTTCAACCTCTACCTGTAGCACCATATGCAACTGCATCTCTCATTCATCATACAGCTAATATGAATAATTCACATACAAAAAACTGTATTTCACAGACATTCTATACCTTAAATAGTGGAATTTATGATGGAAATTGTGATACACCTAGTGAATTAACCTATGAATTTGACGACCAGTTAACTCCTCCTCATCCCGTATCACCATGTAATAAAACTAATGTCAACAGTGAATATCCCAATTGTAATTTTCCACAAATTCATTCACAAACTAGTCAACCTTCATTTACAGACTATACAAATGCTATCAATCGAACAAGTAAAATGAGTAACGGAGACAACGAAATGAAGTCACAATTTCCTTCGTTAGGACAACATGATGTGACTGAAATTTTACAAAGACAGGATATTAGAAATAAATCTAATTCTGCAGCATCCAGTAGTCTAACAAATGATGATGAAAAATCTTCTAAATGGATGAAAAATACAACAGATATACTGCCAAATGAACATAGTGGACATTTTCTTACATCGACTTCAGGAAACCTACCAATTAATAGCCACTTTAAACAAAATAACTCAAAGATAACAGCGACAACACCACCATCATCACAGCATCAAAATACTTTCACACCGAAATCTGAAAAAAGTGAAGTGAATTTGTTTACATATGACAATAAACAAATAATACCACCTCCACCAAAATCACCGCCACCACCAGCACCAAAATATAATTTTGATATTCATGACAATGATAATATGATGAATTATCAGTGTTCACCGAAGAAAAATGATGAACATCATGAAATACCAGTGGAATATTCATCATCATCATTGTCTTCACAATCACACCATCCACATTCAATAGCTTCCAATGTTAATGATAAGATACAAACACCACAATCATATCCAACTTTAGTAACAAATATACATGATGATACAGAGTATTTATTTAATACAAATCATCACAATAATAGTAATAATATACAATGTCCACAAATGAATAATACAAAATCTTCAATAAATAAGCAAGATATATACTACTCAAATTTTTGTAGTAGTGATGATGAAAGAGAAACTGATCAAATTATTGATAGAAAACAAGAACATGAAAAAGTAAACAATACACCAATAAATACAATCGATAATTTTCGACAAACATTTAATCATCATCAAAATCATTCAGTGAATTCATCATTCTCTATTGATAAACATGCATATACACAAAGACCAATGATGTTATTAAATGAACATGAGATTACAAATTCACCACAAACATCATTTTGTATTTCATTAAGTCCAGAAGAACATTCAAGTTCAACTTATGCTCAAGTATATTAATCATATATACATGTGTATATGATGCTACTTGATAAAGATCTTATATTTAAGTATAGGATGGAATAGAAAATATCAACTTCTTCAAATATTCTTAAAGAAGGGCATACAAAAAGAAAAACACGAAATTCACAAAGATAGTGATGTAATCATCATTCCGGTTTCATTATTATTATTATTATTATTATTATTATTATTATTATTATTAATGGTACTACTATTGTAATTAATATCAATATTCTAACTTATTACATAATATTTCTCTTTTTATGATACCTATTGCTTTTCACCTATGGATCTTACATAGGTTTATATTCATTAATGAATCAGTAAAACGAAGTCAGCTTTCCGAATAGTTTTATGCTTCGTCATAGGTACCTACTACTTTATATATAAATATGCACTTTTCTTCACTAAAAGTACTTTAATCTTGTCATTAATGTACTTGCAAAATTGTTGTATTCCCTTCTGATATAAGGTATTTTTCAACCCCTCTCCTTCAACTTGCTTAAGTTTATGTCTAATTGTAAATTATTATTCTGGTGTTAAATGAATGATATCTTTAAACTATTATATAACAGTTGAACTGATATGCTTTAAATTGAAATAATTTATTATTCACTTTATTTTTTATCAGTATGACTTTACTTTCAACTGAGAGTAATGATTATTTCACTACTGGTATAGTTTCCAAGCATAATTTAATCCTGGATACAATGACTCAACTATACTACACAAAAAAGTCAACTGAATAATAATTCAGATTTCAATATGACAACAACACACGTATATACAATTACGTATAGACATCAGCTTATTTTGCTTATATGAAATAATGTTACAGTGATGTTTAACCATTTTCAATTTTTATAAATAGGAATTTTGTTATGTCACTACAAAATTTAGGTTTCTTTTCATTATTTAATGTGTACATATTAGTCTAGATGATTGTATTCAGTTAGAATGAACAGCTGTTTATGTATATCTACAGTGTTCATTCGTTTGTTAAACGTTATATGAATAACAGAATCTAACTTCTGATATTTTTCTTTTGCTTTATCGGTGTTTTTTTTTTCTTTTAGAGTTTCTTATGGTTACTTGTTTTCATTTTTCTTTGTTTTTTCTTTGGATTTTGTTCATTCATTTATATTTCACTGTTATCTCTTATGCTTATTATTACTATTATTGTGTTAGTAATAATAGTCCAAGTAGTATCTTCTCTAATCTGTCTTGTTTACTCCATTCTGTTTATTTAACAAGTTTACAAGTGAATCATATAGACATTTACATATACAACTAATCAGTATGTAAAAACTATTCTTCTTTTTAAGTTATTTCTTCTTTGTTTTGTTTTCTTTCTTATTTAATAATTTATTTATTTATTCATAATAATTTAAATAACTCAATGTACTACTTAATTTCGACATTCATGTACAGAAGATTTTATTATAATATAATAAAATAACCATCCTAATTGAACTATAATAATGAGTTCATTAGTGACTAACTCCAGGATATTCCTGAAACTCTAGTGAAAAGTCGTGACTGGTGGAGTTCAGACTTGTTAGGAGTGAGACAGTTATCACCAATGACAATGGATGATCGTTCCGCTACATATCACAAATTGATGAAAGTGGGAATTCTACCATTGGATGCCCACTTACTGGTGCAGATGGTTAGGCGTTCGCGTCAACCTGAAGCCCATGGTGAAGAATCTTGGATGCGCACTGCTGAGAAGTTCCACATTAGAACGAAACAGCTGTCCAGTGCTCCCTGGTTTTCAATGGTACCCTGCCAACATAAAATCTGTGATATATTCGATTAAATAAAATAACCAATCTCCACAAAAATAACCATCCTAATTGAAATATAATAAAAACTAAATTGAATTCAATTAGGGAGGTTTGTAGAGATATTTAACTGTCGCGTAACATATCGCGAATTGACTAAACTAGAGATATCAACCGTTAGGAGCCGACTCAGTGGTCCAGTGGTAAAGCGTTTACTGCGAAACCAAAGGGTCCTTGGTTCGATCCCCTGTGGAGTCGTGGTTGCTCACTGCTGAGGAGTCCCATACTAGGACGAAACAGCTACCCAGTGCTTCCAGGTGATCAATAGTTGTCTAATTCAGATCAATTCGTGATATCAAAATTAAATTGAATTCATTCATTTATTATTTGCAATATAAACAATGTGAATATGATAAAAATTTCAATAATGAAAATATTTTAGAAATTTGAAGTTTTTCGATTGAAAGTCATCACTTATTGATAATTGTACAGTGTTTAATAATTTTACTATGATAGTGATCATTTAAACAGAATACGAACTCATTCCATAGTATTTAGATTCTAGTATTGATGCTAAGACGATAGCATGAATTCAGTATGTTGTACTTCAGTTATCAGAACATTCTCCACTGAACTATTGATTACGAATAATCATAAATAAGTGTCATAAATTTACTAATACTAATGACCGTTCGTATTATTCAGTTGTTAGGGTTTGAATTTTAATGAGTCAGCTTAGCTTTATTTTATGTCAACAAGGATTAACTAAATTCTGGTTAGGAATATCATCAATGACATAATTATAACTCACAATAGTAATATAAAATCAACAATGAAAGAACGGATTTGTCTGGAGTGAGATAGTTATCAAGAATGACAATGGATGATCGCCGCGCTATATCACAAATTGATGGATGTGGGAATTCTACTATTGGATGGCAGTTGGCCTAGTGATGTAATGGATTAGACGTACGCCAACTTGAAACCCCTGGTTCGGAATTTAGGGAGGGGGGTGCGCACTGCTGAGGAGTTCCACAGTCAAACGAAATAAGAGTCTAGTGCTCCATATTTTTCAGTTGTACACTTCTAACATCAATCTGTGACATATTCAATCAATTAGAATGCTAGTCACTTCAAAAATAACCATCGCAATTCAATGAATGGTTAGAATGAGGAATATAGTCAGAACCCACCATGAGTAGAAATATGCTACATAAAACTAGGTCATTTTATGATAGTACTTATTACTGATTGTCTTTGTAGAAGTTTTTTCTACCTTCAAATGACTTAGCGCTAATAGTTTATTTGGTTCAACTCTTTACTGTATAGCATACTGTTCATTTTCAAATACATAAATAAATTGCTTCAGTGCTAATTCATTGAAAGATTGTAGAATAATCTGAATTCTCTAGTAGTCTTTACTAATCTATCCAATTTTACTTTAAGACTAAATAACCAGTTGGTATCTAAATTACCTAAATTCCAACTGTTAACACGTTTCCAAAGATTTCATGTACCGTTTATTTACAAAAATCTATTAGAACCCACTATAATGCAATTAATACTGCTAAATCATGAAACAGTATTGAAAGGAACTAACTTTACGTGGCATTCGAAAACCAGCAGGAACTGGAAAATAAGCTAGATCTAACATATCTATCCACTATCTAACCACATTTTAAACCTTAAGAAAGACCTACTCTGAAATTTTACCCTTCTAAATAATGTTATGAAGTGTTTTGGTGATAATTTAAATAATAATGAATATTGGAAGTGATTGTTTACATTCAATAACGAAGTGAATATTTATGAACAGGAACCACTATGAAATTACATGGGTCATTGTTATGGTTCTGCCCTATCGTTATGCAATAGCAATAAAAATATAATGAGTTCCCAAAGTGCATTTTATACAATATTAAACACTCCTCGGAATGTTGCAGTTGGTATAAAGAAAACTAATCCTATTTTCTTTAATAAAAAGTTTGCCTAGATACTAAGTTGCATAGACTTCATGCCTTGAGACGGAATTTTGTTTCTTGACAAAGAAGATTATACAAAAATTCTCAGTAATAGTTATATAAGGGTTAAAAAGAAATACCAAAACACTGGACAGTCGTTTCATCATAGTATGGAAATCCTCAGCTGCACACATCATCCTCATCTGAAAATCAATTCTAGGATCTTCAAGTTTCACGATACTAGCCAAACGATCAACACCACTAAAGTGGCTAGCGTTTATTGGTGGGATTCCCAAACCAATCCACTTGTGATTAGCCTAATGATTGCTTAATATAATTGGTGACCAATGCCTCATTACTGATATGTCAAAACGCCATCAGTCACGACTTTTAACTAGAACCTTCAGTGAGTTATGATATTTATGATTAGGAAGCTGATAACCATAGTGACATTGTAATGATTGGTTTTCACTTAGTTGTTTTCATCTAAATCTAAATGACCTCTGCTGTATGATAATAAAAAAGTACAGAGAGCTGGACATTTGTTTAGTTCGTATATAATTCCCTGAATAATGAGCAGTATGATTTCAGATAGGTATCATACTCTGGATTTTTCGATACTTTTCCATAAGCATAGCGCGACCATTTTCCCGTTTATTTCTTACGTTATTTCAGTATACAAGAGTGTAATTATTAATTAGCAGTTCATTCTAATCTATAACTTCCAGTACATTTGGGCTCCATAGTACTCAGCATGTTTATTGTATTATACTTCCTTGCTTGTAGAAGTCAACTTCAAACGTAACTTGAAATATTGATTGAATCACATACTATACTCGTCTACGTAATGAACAAAATGAAGACCATAGCCACTAGACAGAAAAACACAGTTAATAAACATTAGAAACTCTCCAAATAACCCCAGTCAAATAATTGATGTTATTACAGAACAAACTTTATGATATACGATAAATATTCAAGATAAATTTAATTGCATTACTACTGACTACTTGTTTCATTTGAAAAAAGGGAGCTTTTCACTTCCTTAATTTCACCTCCTCCCCCACCACTACCACCCTGACACCCCTTCCATTCTTAAAAGTAACTTATAAAATAGATTTTTATTTTCATAATTAAACTCAAATAATGCCCAATGGCAATATCTCACTCTCTCTCTGTCTCTCACTCACTCACTCACTCACTCACTCACTGACGAACTAACACTCACCTTCTATTTATGAATAACTATTAGTTCAGTGAATAATTTCAGACTAAACCTAATAAAACACATTATGTATTCACTTAGTTGCAGTATACTATACATTGTTTATACTTTTCATATTCTGTCATCAATTAAATCTACTATATTCAATTCAAGAAATACATTTCTTGTGTTCTTACATAATTGTTCCTACGTTCATACTTACTAAGCACTAGTTAGTGTCGGGTTCTGTTTTCGTTATTTTTCTTTCTCATTTTTGTTTTTTTTCTTTTCTTCTTTTAAATTTTTCACGATTTATCATTCACATGTGAATTTAACAAACCATGTAGGACAACGCAAAATAATAAGAATATGAATATAAAAATTTGTAGAAATAAATTTTTATAGTTAACGAAATAAAACTTTGTTATATATAGCGCGACGATCATCCTTTGTCATTAGTGATAATTGTCTCACACTCGACAAGTTTGAATTCCACCAGTACGACTTCTCACTAGAGCTTCAGGACACATCCTGGAGCTAGTCACTAGTGAGCTTATTACTATAGCTGACCCAGTGGTGCAGATGGTTAGGCGTTCGCGTCGACTTTGAAGCCCCTGGTGCGAATTCTGGGGTGCACACTTCTGAGGAGTTCCACACTAGAATGAAACAGTTGTCCAGTGCTCCCTGGTTTTCAATGGTACCCTGCCAACATCAATCTGTGATATATTCAATCAAATACAATAACCGATCCCCACAAAAATAAACATCCCAATTGAAATAAAACTTGTTGAATTATTGAATACCTAATGAGAATGATTGATGAACAAAATAATTTTAATTAGATGTAGACGTTGGTGAACTTTATACTGATCCAATGAAATAGGACTAGACTGAAATAGTTAGTGGAAACTAGAAAGCAGAACTGGACAGAAAAAGTTTGAAAGTATATATTTATCATTCAACTGTGG
This sequence comes from Schistosoma mekongi, assembly GCA_034768735.1. Taxonomy (NCBI): domain Eukaryota; kingdom Metazoa; phylum Platyhelminthes; class Trematoda; order Strigeidida; family Schistosomatidae; genus Schistosoma; species Schistosoma mekongi. Next base: position 41,721,170 of record CM068308.1, on the reverse strand, counting down.
AGTTGAGCTCAATAGCTTTAGGTTTTACGGTGAATATTTAACCATTAGACCTGTGAACCAAAATCCAATGGTTGATTGACACCATCTTATCCACTGACATCAATGGGTAATTGCCTCACACCTGACATAACCGATATCACATTAAAATTCAATAATGTTCAAAAATGAAGAAGAGGTAAGTTCAACCCCTTCTCCTGCCATGACCGATGAAAGATCCATTAAACCAATCTCCACCTTAATCATACGGCGATTTAATATGACTGATGCGTATGTATTTTTCCATCTTTATGCGCATTCCTATAATATAAGTCTACCCTGTCCAGATATTACTCTCTTTGTGCACAAATATGCATAATCTTATCATTATTATTATTATTACTAATCAAGGTACACAGAATGAATTTGAATATCACTCAATCTTCTCTCCTACTTTTATTGATTTTGTAACATTTTAAGACCGAATAAATGAAATAATTATAATTCTTTCCATTATTACTATTGTTACTATGACATGAATTTCGATTGTCACTCACACCATTTTGCAATCTCTTACCTATTCGGTTACATTTTAAGTAGGATTCAGCCTTTGTCTATAAACATTTGATCTAATCATATTTTGCCACCACCCCATCTCCTATGTCACCCATACACACAGATACCTGTACCCATATATTTGATTAATAATTTTTTTATTTTAATTGTCGTCTACGTTTCACAAGTTACATGATGATGAGCATTTCAACATTAACATTCGTATTTTATAAATAGGCCGAAGGGAAAATTTACGTCCAATTATCCTTGATATGTAAAGGATGTTGTGTCTGCCTCAGAACTGGCTATTTTTGTCTAATTTTGAACTAATAAATGTCGAACCTGATGAGCGTTTCACAATATCCAATGAAAATCAGTATCGCCTTACTAATGATTAACTTCTAAAGAGAATCCTTTTAGTTCTAGTGAGGATATATGACTAGTGAAGTTTAACCATGTTGGATGTAAAGCAGTCATTCATCATCAAAAATGGATGAGGTCACAGGAATTTGTCCTAAATTGACTGAGCTAAAAGTATCAAAAAATAGATATCGTCTCAATGGTCTAATGGTTAAGAATTGGCAACATAGCCTAAATGTCCTGGGGTCAGCTCCAGGTTAAAGTGATGAATGTTCACTGTTGAAGTCACCTCTACTAAAAAAAAAGTCTACGTCTAGTTCCTGATTATCAGTGTCTATTTAACTATGACTAATTCGTGGCATCAAATTAAAATGAATTTAGTTGGGGTGTTTTGTAAAGATTAGTTGAAGCAAGAATACCAAATATAACTTGTGATTATCCATTTATAGTGAGATTAGAACTTCATAGGTTCAGTTCTTTGATGGGATCAAGAGCAACTATAGTTTATTATTGCCATCTAAAAACTGTCTAATAATGTGAAAAAACCCAGAGGAGAACTCACCTTAGAACATCTGGGTCTTATTGACAACACTTAACTATGATAAACACCAACCTAATATCCACTCTGCATGGTTTTTTTTACTAAATTTAAGATGCCTCTGAAATTATAGTGAGAAGTCATGTGTGGTGGCGTTTACATACGTCTACAGTGAGGCAGTTATAACCAAAGGCATTGAATACTCTTTGCTCTGCATCGAAAAAATTGATTGAAGCTGGAAGTCACTCAATGTCTAGTGATGGATATAATCATGTATTCACTTGAGTGTTTCTTATTTTCCTTGTGGAGTTTTGTTAATCCACTAGCAGCTGCTTACTGTTCTTTGGTTTTAAATGGTATCCAGTCGAGATTATACCTTGACGAAAGCAAACATCAGAACTACAATGCTTGACGGTTTCATCTATAATGCTTTTCGGGTATATCATATGAAAGCTTTCCAATAAATTTTTTAATCATATGATTTCAACCGAATTTCAATTCCATTAGATTAGTTTCTTTCAACTAAGCCTAGTAATGACAACAAAATTTACAGATTAAAATGAACACACTATATTTCGCTTATCATCAACTGAAAATAACCAAAAGTTATAATTAGTAATATGATTATCATGGACAGTGTTTTACATACCTTAATGGAAGTTACTCAGTTCAGAACTAGGAAGAAAACCATGAAGTCAGTATGATGACACTATATCCATCAATCATGATCATTAAGAATGAATAGTAGTTTTATGTTTAAAATGAGATCTAATAATGAAAGAGTAGTTCAATCAATACTATTAAACGTGAGACAAACATAGTAAACAGATGGTTATGTAATCAAGTCAAAAAGTTAGTGTATATGCTAAAACTGGTGTTACGAATAGATGCAAGTAGATTAAGACGAAAAGCATCATGTAATAAACACGTTCTAAAATCTTAATCATCATAATCATGGAAATGGCCTCTCAGAAGTGAAGTAAAAATGTTCTTCCTTTTCATAGTTATTTCAAACTCCATTGGTCTAGTCGTTACACTCATTAATACTTTTCGTCCTTCCAAGTGTAGATTTCGAGAAATATGTTTGGAAAACCAAGTAAAAGTGCTCATCTAAGTCTTTACTATGTAGCTCACACCTGAAATACATGTATATGTACTCTCATTTGATTTCAAGTACATTCCTTATTATTTGTGGAAAACAACTGAGTTAAGGGTGGATAATGTATTTTTTCTGTATGCTTCCATTTTTAAAGGACACTTTTCAATGTGTGCTAAGTCTTCCTGTATGTCATCAGTTGTGTAAAACTTAATAGCTCTGTTAAATAGACTTTCAACTAAACGTCACTTGTAAATAAAAACACAGGAACTATTGTTCGACCCAGTTGTTTATAATAATGTTACTAATCAGGACTTAAGGTCGTTTCTAGTTAGTGAGAATCTACAATGTAAAATGAATTAATTTTATTCAGCAAATCTTGATCTTCTTGCATTGTCGAACTATACAAGGTGACCATTCTGTATACACTATACTCATGAATCTGAATCAATCTGGATAAGTTTCACGTTGCCGATGTGTTTGGTCTTCGTCTGATTGTCGGTGATGTGCCATCACCTTCATGATTAAAATAAATAAAATCTGGCCTTTTGTCAACTGGATCCTCTTGAGACTTCTGGTTAACGCTTTTAGTTTGGCTGTGTTCTACGGAATATAATTGGTAACCCCACTCCCAACCCATCTCTTTTATCTGAGCTTGCTACCAGCAGTAATCTTACAAGGACTCAAGGCGGAGTAAAATATTACTTTGGGCTTATCAATGTATTCATCTGTTTGTAGGTGATTCATATGATTTATATAATAGAAATTATCTGTACTCTCAATGAAGGAGTAAATGATTATCTTAGTTACAAAGAAATTATCCAACGAAGACATCAGATAATCCTTGAGTAGCTTTGTAAATTAACCATGATTGAAAGTGTAAGTCATTATATTCTAACACTAGAAGCTCAATGAAAATATTTTGTTGAATACCTGGAGCGTTCGTTAATATGTTTTGAAAAGAGTTCTAGGGTAAGCCATAATGTTAAAGAAGTCTCTATAATGTTCTCCCATTCACACTACAAAGTGCCTTCTCATAGTCAAGGAAGCTAATGTAGAGTTGTGAGTTCCATATGCTTTACTGTTCAACAATGATCCATAGTGTCACAATTTGGTCAGTACGTGATCGATTCATACAGAATCTAGATTGTTGATAACCAGAAAAAACTATTCAAACTATTCTAAAAGCTTGAATTATATGAATTAATCTCTATAATAAACTTTTATTTAAGTATAAATAATAAAAAGAGGTTTGATATCTATCTAATAGATCATCCTTTAATCAACTCAAGTGATAAAGTGTAAAATAACATTTTACAAAGAAATAAAATTAAGGTATAAATTAGTAATACTTTGGAACAAAGCCAAATACCTGTCTAGATAGTTAAATAACCATGTACATATACATTAACGTTTTATTAATTCATTTATCATATCTAGTTAAGTAGATGATAATCATTTTATACTTTACAGTATACAATTACAAATGTAAATTTTAGTTCTAAATTGTTTTAATGGATAAAATTACACTTAACAGTATTAGGTTCTAATTTATAGACAATTTTACGGTTAAATTTAAGTACTATTATATGCTTGACCTATATATGGATTTATACTAATAAATTTATGTAATGTAGATATTGATGGGGTTACTATTACTAGACAGATAAGCCTTTTACGATATGAATGTGAACCAATGCATACATTATTCGATTGAATATGTCACAGATTGATGTTGGTAGGGTACCATTGAAAACCAGGGAGCACTGGAAACCTGTTTCGTTCTAGTGTGGAACTCCTCAGCAGTACGCACCCCAGATTCCGCACCAGGGGCTTCAGGTTGGCATCCACTGGTAGAATTCCCACTTCCATAAATATGTGATATATGGCGCGACGATCATCCATTGTCATTGGTGATAACTGTCTCACTCCTGACAAGTCTGGACCCCAGCAGTACGACTTCTCACTAGAGCTTCGGGAACATCCTGGAGTTAGTCACTAATGAACTCATTATTATAGTTCATTTGGGATGGATGATCGTCGCGTTATATATAACAAATTGATGGAAGTGGGAATTCAATGACTGGATTCCGGCCCAGTGGTGGAGATGGTCAGGCGTTCGCCGTCAACCTGAAGCCCCTGGTGAAGAATCTGGGGCGCGCACTGCCAAAGAGTTCCACACTAGAACGAAACAGCTGTTCAGTGCTCCCTGGTTTTCAATGGTACCCTGCCAACATCAATCTGTGACATTTTCAATCACATACATAATTGTTTACTTATAATGAAGTATGAACTAACTAAGTAGAGAATTTTAAGAAGTAATTGTACGTATTTCTCACCTACAATCAATACGTTTGTACCATGACAACTGACGAATCACCCAAGTTAGTTTGCAGTTAATGAGCGGCTACTGGAGTTCAGAATACTATTATAATTCTCCTATCAATCAAGTGCCTCAACTTCAACAAGTATCAACTTTGACTATTATCACCACAACCCAAATGTAATAACATCAAGTCGACGGAAAACGATTAATTGCTTCAACTTCTCGTCGTACGAATACACAAATAGTATAGAATAATACAATAAATATGCTTTTGTATAATATTGACTCCAACAGTAACATCAATGTACACTCAATCGTTACAGAACCAATGGCTGCTAAACTCGATCGAACCAGATAATATTCAGCGATATCACTTTTCAACTCCTGTATCAGTAAGAATGGTAATTATTTAAGACCATGAAGAGAATACAATCTGATTGTTTAGATTTGTAATCGAATCTGCACTGAATACTAAAGTAGGATAATTAATATAGGTAAAAATTATCTTAAAATCACTGTTAAATTAGTCACCTTTGGTTGTGTGACAATACTTTGGATATGCATTGTGTGTACTTTGGAACCACCTTTTACACAAATAACTTATCAGTTCTATCAAAGTTAATCTACTTCACACTGTTTCTCAAATGCAACTACTCAATGTGTATAGATAACTGATACAGTTTCCTTTTTTACCGAACCCCATCATTATCGTTTCTAAGGCTTCTCTCAATTCTAGCTATGTTGTGTATTTTGTTATCATTAGTACCATCAGAGGTAATGGATAAGTAAGTTTAACCTTTTGAAATTTTATAAAAGAATCAAGGGTGATTGTTTATTTTGATACGACTGGCCAGTATGAAACGAATAGATGCAGTTTCAGCTACTGATTTAAATGACTTTAGAATAGATACAGGTCCAGGGTAACTATTTGACTTTCATAAAGAGTTAGATATTATCAAAAGTGATATTATCAAATAAGTGAACGAGTCCAGATGTGGACTTCAACAGTTGGATTCAGATGCACTCTACTGGCGACTCTCAAATAAACCGAAGTGTATATTCTAGATTTCATTTACTAATCACAATTCAACTTTAATCCTAACAAACTGTTTCCTTCATATAATCAACAGTAAATACGAGCACTTTCATAAGAATATTCTTTCAGCTGTTTAAGTTCATCCAAAATTAAAAGTGGAGAGTTACAATTCTATTTTAATGAAATGGGAATAGGCTTTAAAGTGTCATTTCCCCATTTATTACATAATCCCATAAGTTATTATATCTATGAATGTTCATTAGTCAACTCAGTTAATACAAAGTATGGTAATTATTATTGGCAAAATAAATAACTAACACACTGGTTGTTCTTCACTTCTAAAATTTTCTACATGTGGTTCCATTGTAAACTTCTCGTTTCGATGTAATCTGTGGCATATTAACGGGTAAATCAAGGTAGTATTTTATATAAATTGACATACATTAAGGAACAGCATTCTGGTGCACACAACTCTTAATGAGCATTATTTTTAATTATATAAATTGGATTGTGACTGGCAAGTGGAATCCAAGACGCGCGTTTCGTCCTATTTGGGACTCATCGGTTGGATGTACCTGCATCCCAATGTTGATGTTCACACTGGGATTCGAACTCAGTCCGTTTCGTGTCAAACGCCACCGCGTTCACCATTAGACTACATCGAGGCAATCCGCTCAGCATACACATATCGCAACAATGACTGACCAGCTTCAGTCTATAGCAAATCAACGAGAATATACAAGTTTATTCTAATCATTTCTAATTGTTTAAAAAAATAGCCAATTCTTAGGCAGACACAACATCATTTATATATCAAAGATAAGTGAACATAAATTGTTTTCGGGTTATTTAAAAAATACGAATGTTAACATTGAAATAATCATCAGTATTCAGTATGTGGAACGACAAGTGAAATTAATCTAATATATATACAGGTATCCCTGTATATAGCTGATATAGGAGATGAGATGACAAAAATACAAGTAGATCAAGGGTTTGTAGTCAATGCCTGAATTCTACTTAATATCAATTCGACCAAGTAAAACACTAAAAATGGTATGAGTGATAATCATAACTAGTCACATAGTAACAATAATGATAATAGTAAGAATTATTGTCAGTTCATTCGTTTCGTTTTTAAAGGTTTACGAAGTAAATGGGAATTAGAAGCGAAGATTGTGTGATGCTCAAATTAGCCATGTGTATACCTGGTTAATAATAATAATAATAATAATAATAATAATAATAATAATAATAAGAGGAAGAAGAAGAAGAAGAAGAAGAATATGGACATTTGTGAATTAGGAGACTAGTATTTGGATGGGATAAATGCACATAAAGAGAGAGAGCTACATTTCTATTACTACAGTTAAATCATTATATGATTAGGGTGGACATTGGTTTAATGGATCGTGTCTGCTATGGAGCGAGAAGAGGGTAAACATACTTCTTTTGTGATCACAATTCTAGCTTCTTGACCCGTATAGCTATCGTCTTTACCGTTTTAAGGATCATGAGTATAACTGGTCTTGACAGATATCTGTTTACACGATATATTATAGTAAATGACTGATTTATGTTAGCCACATGAGCTACTTGATTTCAGTGGGCTAATATTGAACTGTTGATGCTTCTAACGACACCTTCGGTTAACTATACTGAAAGGTGCTCACAAGCACGAGATGGAGTAAATTCCTTGAGCATTTGCTAATGTAACTTGTTCCACAGCAGCAGTTGAAATGATAGATGAAGTGGTAAGGTTAGGTAATTTTCTCTCATTTTCGGTGTCACCACAGAGTGAGTAGAAAACACTAGTTGTCGTTTTCCTGAATGTTGTCCGAAAGGAACTGAATAACCTCAACATTGGCATTTCGTTGCGTACGTCCTCTCAGAATACTAGTTTCATGAAAAGTGGCTTTTTATCTACAGTCTGAATCGACTTTCTCTTCGTTTTAATGATAGCCTACTTATTTATAAACTTTATGGGGTAACCATTCTTCTTGAGAGTTTTATGCCGTGCTTCCGTTTACTCGCCGACCATATTAGGAGAGCATATTGTTATAATAAAATCCTTCCTTATTTATAAGAAAAGTCATTACTTTTTACATTGAGTTTTATGTTTGTTGCATAATACACTCCAGATACCATCAACAACAACCTATGGTAGAGAACTAGTCAACTTCCAGCAGAGAAGAAAATTAGGAATAGACGCTGGAGGCTGATTGGACATACATTGAGGAAACCATCAAACTGTGTCACAAGACAAGCACCAACTTGGAATCCTAAATGCCAAAGAAAAAGAGGAAGACCCACGAACGCATGGCTTCGGGAATTGGAGACAGACATGAGGAGAATGGAGAGCACTTGGGAAGAGCTGGAAAGCGAAAGCCCACGACAGAGTTGGTTGGAGAATGCTGGTGGGCGGTCTGCGCTCCACTTGGAGTAACAGGCAATGATTGATTGATTGATTGATCGCAGTTTGCTTATATTGTAATATGTAGTTGCAATTTTCACGTTCTTATATTCACTTAAAATCACGCTTCATTAGTATCGTCACAAATGCTACTAAAAGGCAGCATTGTACATTAGGTATTCATATCCGAAGAATATATGTTCGTATAATATCTTCATGTGCATCAGTAGTCATGTATTGATTTTTACATACGCCTCGTTAAATCGTATTTGCAAAGTAAACTTCACCGTTCATTTCTTCTTCATTCTGATTTTTTTCTGTATTCTTTGTTGGTCATTCCTTTTTCGTGTTAGTTATTATCATATATAACTCCTACTAATGAGTTTATATCTAAGATATGTCATATCGAGATCGTTATTTTTGTGGAGATTGGTATTTTAATTGATTGAATGCGTCACAAAATGATATTGAAATAATACGATTGAAAATCAGGGAGCACTGGATTACTATTTCGTTCTAGTGTGGAACTCCTCAGCAGTGCGCACCCCCAGATTCCACACCAGGGGCTCCAGGTTGACGAACGCCTTACCCTCTCCACTACTAGAGAAACTGGAACCCGATGGTAGAATTCCTACTTCTATCAACTTGTGATATAGGAAAAACAGTCATCAATTGTCACTGTTGATACCTGTCTCACTCCTGATAAGTCTAAACTCTACCAGTCACAACTTCTCATTAAATCTTTAAATTATTCATTTTTATTTCTCTTTAAAGTTTTCAACAACATATATTACTCTCTTAAACATTAATATACATACTCGAATGACCAAACTTATAAATTTTTATTAACTGTCGTGATAACATTCTTGTAGAAGTTCATTAATGATGCGTTTCACATTTGCGTGAGCTTCTCTGTCCACGAATCGTTAATTTTGACATATTGAACTTACCATTTAATCATGTAATTTAACTTAATACACATTCGTTTTTACTTGGTAAGTTTCTCATTTTATACGCAACTTCATCTAACATTATGCTATTCTTGTTGTCTGATATTGTTTATCCTTGTGAGACCAGTGTGTATATATATTTCCAGGGAAGAAAACATTATTATTGTCGATACATGAGAACAAATAAGTAATGGGAACTTACCATATCAATGAGGATGGGAGGGTGTAATAAGGATTTAGTATTATAACACTAACTTTACTCAACAATATACAGTTAGCTAATATTCATATTCATTCATGTATGTTTATAAATAATCTTTCTTTGCAGACAAATGAATCTAGTTTACTGACTTTCATTTAACTCCATCCTGTTTTTTTAATGATCAGAAGAAGATGTATATACATATATATTAATCATCATAGTAGTATTCCGCAAATTCCTTTTGAGATAACTAACAGTAATCCTATAAACATATCTAGATGTCTCGAAGAATATCAACACATTCTATTAAGTCACCACTTAATAGAATTGGACAGTAACACATATCTTCCTTCTTTGGAATCAAATTTATTTGGATATGATTTTCTTATTTTGCTTCAGTCTATCAATATGCTACATGAAGGATTTTGGGGTTTCGAGTTCAAAAACTATCGCATATAATTCATCAATTTAACTTATAAAACTGGTGACGAATACGAACAACAAATTGACTATTTAATTCTACAAAATTACTTCAACTTAACTATAATAATCAGTTCATTATTGACCTACTTCAAGAGTCAGTCAAAATTTTAGAAGTCGTGATTGGTAACGTTTAGACAACTTTGAAATGTGACAGTTATTATCAATGTCATTGGATAGTAGCTGAATTGTATCACAAATTCGCTGAAATGGAAATTCTAACACAGAATTCTAACCAGCCCTGTAGTGTTGATGACTGAGAGTTAGTAGCTCGATCTCTAGTTACAATATGAGTACTGTTGTGGACAAAAACGCTGTTTCGTGTTCCCTGGTTGTCACTGGTGCACATTCAAGGTCAATTTATGATGAATAGAAACAGTAAATTAATACTACTGTTACCTGATGATACATGATCTTAAAACTATTCTAATCTTATACATAACCATCTCAGAGACGATGATATGAAACTATGTTGTGTAATGAATCTTATTAGCCATTCATTAACTCTTAAAACTAACTTCCACCATTAGTAGAAATATATATTTACGTATATCGACTATTAATGATGCTACTAATGTAACTTTGTCTATTCATTTGTAATACCTTGTTTTTACTACTTTTTTCGGAAAATAACCAGTTGTTCAGTCCATTTTATCTTTAATCTTGCATACCGACAAAATGCATTACAACAACAATTTCAACAACATAATGCCCTAAAATTCGATTAATTATCGTTTCAATGTGATCGACGAATGATAGAGAACATCATGGGAATTTTTGTTCAAAGAAAATTCATTAAACTTCGGCGCCCAGGGTATGCAAGATATGTGAATAGAACATACATTCGTAAACAGTCTCAGCGAATGAAACTAGAGTAAATTCCAGCGTTTCCTTCAATAAGCTGGCTTGAATTTGATTAGGGAAATAACCAGAAATCAAAAATTATCGAATATAAATATAAGTAGGTGGTCAAATTTAATTATGAATATCCAATCGTATGCAGAGTATGAACCTATTTTTACATAAGTTGTTATAAGTGGACTACTACTGAAATGTTATGGTGAAGGAAGGTGTGCATTTCGTGCGCAGTTACGTGTTGTAATCATTTGTGCCCAAATACTATTACGAGTTGTGTTCATGGAATGGGCCAAATAATCTGAAGATTGTTTAAGTTGGATTGTGACTGGCAAGCGAATTCCACAACGTGCGTTTCGTCCTATTTAGAGTACTCATCGGCCGGATGTACCTGAATCCGAATGTTGTTGTTCACACTGGGATTCGAACTCATTCTGTGCCAAGCGCCTCGTTCCCAAATAAGTTACTGTGTCCAGAAAGGTACACTTGTGCAACGGGTTTATTTGTAATTAGAATAAGCTTGTATCTTCACGTTGATTTGTAAAAGACTGAAACTGGTCAACCACTGTTGCCATATGTGCATTATTATTTGTGTACTATCGCTATATCGAGGCAATCCTCTCAGAATGCACAAATGGCAACAGATGCTGACCAGTTTCGGTCTATTATAAATCACCTGGAAAATACAAGCTTATTTTAATCTGAAGATTGGTTTATCGAAATATGTAAATTTGAGCAGAAGTGAATCGATTTGATGATAATTATGAGTCAAAGGATGGATGTATGTATGTTTGTAACTGGTGACAACACGATGAACTGCGTAATTGGACTAAATAATTCTAAGCAGAATCATTCAATAAATAAATAGAATGTGTTGGAAGTTGGAATGGTTGATAGTGTTGGAATCCATTTTTTAATCATTAGTTGCCATGGTGCAGCTAATAGTACTCTGTCTTGTCAGTCTATATGGTTAGGATTTGCCCATATGTATGGGCTCATACTCTGCATACAATTGGATATTCACAATGAAATGTGACTTCTTACCTACATTTATATTCGATAATTTGTGATTTCTGATTATTTCCCTGAAGGAGCTCAGATCGGCTGGCAGAGAGAAACGTTGGAATTTTCTTTAATTTCATTCTCCGTGATTATTTACAAATATATTCTATTCATATATTCACTTAGATTACTTAATAGGCGATACATATATGCATATTATGTATATCATGCTTTAAACCTGTTTTAAACTCTCCTTTCACTTAGGAAAATATGTAATACCATTTAAAAAGCCGTAAATACGCTTGAGTATGGCAGCTTTATCTATTGTTCAGTTTCCTATCTGCATAAATACTCAACCTTTGATTGAACATCAGCCGTTACTAGGCAGTTTATTGGTAAGTTTAGTTATTTGATCAGTTTAAAACATTCTTATTTCATGAGTTGTAAATGTTTTTTTATTTTGATAGGTCATTATATGGATTTTCTGAAAATCAGATATGTAGCCGTAATGGAACGCTTAGCTTGTGAACATAAACTTTTTTTCACTAAAAACCTATTCAAGTGTTCTCTTACTGTGTATGAGGCAATATTGTAAAGGGGAGCTATATCTGGTTAGCGTAAGTTTTAAGCAAAGTTGTAACTAGGGTCTGCTAACTCCACGCCCAACCCTTCTCCTTCATCTTGGCTTGGGATGATTACAGATGGAGTTAGATAAGACTATTTGTACTTGTAATATACAATGACGTAACGGAATTATCAACAACTAGACTTCGTGTTACTGCAAAATATTTTAATTGCTTGATTTCATTTTTTTGGTTTACATAAGAGAAATGGTCTAAGATGACGGTAAGAGCTCTATAATGAAATCGTCTATCTCATAGAAACCATTCTTTTAAGTTATATGTTTTCACCACTATTTATTAATATTTACCAGTATACATTATACAATTACATGTATTTTTTAGGTGTGACTACTTATAAGACAAGTGTATCACTACTTAAATTGAATATGATTACGTAATACTATGACATAAAAACAAATATAAAGTTAGAATTAGACGAAATTACATTTGACTTGTATAAATAAATCAATGTGGTTTTCAGTGTACAAGAAAATATTTTACGTAATAAAAAGCTTAACCATATTGAGTAGAGTTATATCAACTCTTAATGTAACTTAATAAACAATAATTAACAATATGCCGATCCGATAGGTTAGATGGTTAGGCTTTCGCCATCAACCTGAAGCCCCTGATACGGAATCTGAGTGCGCACTGCTGCTAGAATGAAACAGGTGTCCGGTGCTCCCTGGTTTTTTAATGGTTCCCTTGCCAACATCAATCTGTGATATATTAAATCAAATAAATATTGTTATTGTTACAGTAACAATCATAATAACAATGATATTGACGTATTGAGATATGAATAACAAGTTCACCATACCTACTGACTGTAATATAACAGCTACATTCCGTTACAGTTTCCTTATTAAAATTCTTAAATTTCTATCTATTCACCATCATTACAATCGTTTTTACAGAAGTAAATGAATCGTAACAAATGAAATTTAATTTCCCAGTAATTCAAATGTTGTTATTGCTGACAAGTGGATTATAGAAGATAGTAGTTGATGTTTTAATTATATGATATGCGTCTTCTTGAAATTAGGAAGTAATTTTGTTTCTAAACTAAGTTGAATTTGCTAGATTTAGTTGTGTAGATTGTGATAGCTTCAGTACAGTATAGGAACAAGCAAATACAGTTTCTCAGTTAACTAATGAATGACAAGATATTGGCGACAAGGTTGGCGTGAAGTGAAATTAAAAATGCATACCATAGACAGCATGTTATTGGATGTATTAGGTTTTAGGTTACAGACTAAGATTTTTAGTTAAAATTAGGCCTTTAATACTAAAAATATTATTTTATATAAGATTTTTAGAGCAAGAAATAGGTTTTTAAGTAAGCATAGCCAATGAGTGGAGCTCTTCAATTAGTTGCATAGGTGGTACTTCATCTATCTACCTATTGAAAAAGTAATTTAATCAACTGAGAGGCACCTAGCTCCATGAATAGCGCAAATAATTTGGCTTTTACTTCAATCACACTAAAAATGTAACTAACTCAGTGAGCTAAAATGTTGGTGCCAAATCATATGAGGTGTGGGAAAACACTTTACTTATTAAGGAGTTTTGCCCAACCTTAAATTACGTTTCATTCAACTCTACCCAACATTTTTCCTAGTTTTAAAGCACTACTGAACTTATCTTCTGCACTACGATGCGGAATTAAGATGTGAACCACCATTTATCGTATGGATTAATATTAGCAAATAAGATTTTGAAATTCATGTTGCAGCTATGACTTAGTAAAATCCTAGTTGTGTAATGCTTGAAATAGTTTTCAATCACTAACTTGTTTTAAGACTATAATTTAAAGTAATAACTAGGATTATAACACAAAAGTCATATTAAGTAGCATTTACAAATAACTGTTTTATTGTTAATTGGGAATGGGCTACCCCATCGTAAACTAAATATAGCTCAATATGTTAAGTCATCCATATTGAAACCTTCATTTCCAAGTAATTTATATTTAAAATCGCATTGATATAGTTTATAGTTGAAACCACTGTGGTGTTCATTCATCTGTGGATTGATTTTTGCTTTTTTAGTAATGACTTTCGTGAGGAAGACACACCATAATTAGCATGCACTTCGAATACTTTTCAGTCACATAATTGGAATTCGTTATTGTCGTTTCTCTGATGTGACTACGGCACTGTCACCTAAAAACTATAGTTCATTTACTTACTATGTATAATGTTTATGTTCCCTGTAGTGTGATTACTTTCCTTGATTGATAAACAATTCAAATATGAATGTTGTTTAGCTTATAATGGTCAGTGAATGGGAATAATAATTGGCTCATTCGTAAACTGTAATATCATGTCTGCTTGTTCTTATACTGTACTCTGTTCATTGTGACTAGCAGTAGAATTGACTTTGATGTCGCATTATATTTTGATATTCGTCAGCTTGGCTTAACAACATATGAAGGGGGTGGGAGGAAGCTAGAATAAAGAATTGTACAGGTGTACATAGCCCATAATATTGTAAAGTAAGAATTTTGCATGTGAGATAACATACTACTTGTATAAGTGAATCATTTGAGAAGTCAATAAACATAATCCTCTTAAAATGAAGATTTAAGACGCGTTAATGAAACCGAAATATACTGTGTGTAAACCTAGTCTGTTGGTGAAGATTTGAGTAAACCGAGTTAGTAACAAAGTCTTATGAAGCATGACTAGAGGTCAGTTGGTTGGCAGTAAAACTGTGAAATTTGATGTAATTCAATGTTCCAATCAAAAAATTGGAAACTATGTGATATAATAGGTAATACATCACCATAGAAACAAAACGGTTACTAAATCGACACAAGTCTAGTTTGAAATATTTGGTTGGAATTGTTTAAGTAAATTTATGGGGACTGAATATTGACTATCTATTAAGCACCTTGACAATTTTCCAAGTATCAAACTTATGTTCTCTAGATGTTTTGTTAAGGCATCTTTAAACCTCTTAATAAAAGACATATGTGGATGTGCTGTTGAAATCGAATACAAGCTATTCTTTTAGTTCTATTAATGTAACTGATTTGTCAGTTGTATTTAAATTAATACATGCAGTTGGCATTAACATGGGAGTAATGCCTTCCGACTTCTAATGAGATTAACAAGTATGTTGTTATATTCATGCCTACAAGTTTGAGGTATGATACGTTATATTCAGATAAGATATCAGTCTACGATTGATAGTCTCTAAAATGTCACTATCTGTAAGTTAGAGAACAATGAAGATGTATCTTTGGATACCCATTGTTCTCTAGACAGTATTTTTTAGCATTCATAAGTTCTCCTTCATTATTATTGCCAATAAAACAGTGGTTTAATCAATATCTTTTTGTACTGATCCAACAGTAATTAATAAGATCCCGTATATCTTTCAGAGAAACTAAATGTTGTTGTACATCAGCGTCGAAAAAAATGAAAATTATCGCGTTTCTCTTACTCTATTGTGAAGTTCATATTTTTATTCATTATACTGAAAGACTGACAAGGTCAGCTACAATGTGTTGGTTACCTCATACGACAAACGTGTTGTCTACACACCTCGAATAATACACCTTTCAACTTTCAATTTCTTCAAGTTTGAGTCTTTGAAGCTTTGCCAAAATAATTTGGGTCAATGTAAGGGTTAGTGACTTACTAATCCTACTCCAACAGTTGGACATTACTGATTTTGCACACCTCAAATTTGGTACTGGTGGTGTAAAACTAGGGGGGGGGGTGTTCTTGGGTAATGTTCTTACGTAATGATATTTCATTAGACAAAAATGCAGAGTTGAATAATACGATTGGTTTATTATATAGTCTGATCTATAACAATATGTCTGTTGTTTCTCATACTGATTTAAGATCCATCCTTTCAGAAATTTTTTGATATTCCTTGAATTTCTATGGTTCACATATTTTTCTCTTGAACAGTAATGACTGTGTAGTTTTACCTTTAAAGGTGGTATACAATGGAGATATTTAATGTTACTATGTATATTCATGCCTTAGTTAACAGTTTTG
Source organism: Schistosoma mekongi (assembly GCA_034768735.1). Taxonomy (NCBI): domain Eukaryota; kingdom Metazoa; phylum Platyhelminthes; class Trematoda; order Strigeidida; family Schistosomatidae; genus Schistosoma; species Schistosoma mekongi. The sequence goes on along the minus strand of CM068308.1, from coordinate 41,704,742 downwards.
TACGTTATAAGAAAAAGACATTTGTACATGTTAGTGTGAAAATCATAGTGACATTAACTAACTGTATCTAAATTAGTAAGAATACAAGTTTTTAACATCCTACACAACATTTTGTAATACTGAAAGTATTTTTTTTGTACTGAAATGTGATGAAGATTACATGTTTATTCAAGCAACCAAAAAGTTTAGTGATTAGAAATGATAAATTAGTTACTGTGTGGTCAGCAGGAAACTATTCAACATGCATTTTATATCAGTTGAAAGCTTCCAGAAATATATACCTTTTATATTAAGTAAACTGTCGTTTTCTTTTCAATTTGAACCTATGAAAATAAAAACAGTTCACACAGTGTGTGACGTTACCACTCAACTGTTAGATTGCTACTAACATCTTGTATTTGATTAATCACTGAGAAATGGCTATTGAAGTGTTTGTTTAATCCTTTTACAGAGCTTAACGATAGAAATAGTTCAAGAGCTAATGTTGTCATTAATCCATGGAACATTATTTTCTTCGATATTACTGACAGATATTGATGACATGTACATAGTAGCATGAAACCAGCTTAATAGATTGTATTCGATCTGTGGTGTGAATTATACAAGCGTGACACTGGTCATTAATCAGTATTCACTCAATATAAAACTAATCGTTCATATCATAATACAGTAAGTTATCAGAAAAGCACATAATGAATAACAATACATCTTAGTACTATCACTGTAGCTTTGAAATACCTTATCCTATGTTTAACGTATTTCTATTACACCTTAGGTAATAACTACCATCGTGTAAATAAATATACAATCTCTATGATGTAGCATCAAATATTCTCAGAAATTATAACGACTGATTATTTGTTTATCAGTCTAGGAACAATGTATAACTTCAGTTTCTTTCAGTCGTTTGTCAATTACCAGAAACAAGTACCCAGTATTTCTGATTGTATGCATACAATCAATAAAGAGTAAACAAACATGTAAACATATACATTAATGATGATTGTACCGTTTTACGCTTTCACGTCTCAGTTAATTGTCAAATGCATCATGAGAGTTAATAATATTCCCATGTATGTTAGACTAGCAGATTTAATAATATGTATATGCTAATGATATGTTACTACAATGAAGAAGATAGATAAATTCATATTAATGATGGAAGTGAGAATTCTTCAATTGGAAGCCGACCCAGTGGTACAGATGGTTAACCCGAAGACCCTGGTGCAAAATCTGGTGTATACACTGCTGAGCAGTTTCAAACTAGAATGAAACAGCTGTCTAGTTTTCCCTAGTTTTAAATGATACCCTGCCAACATCAATCTGTAACATATTCAATCAAATTCATATTAGTTTGTTTATTAATTTATGAAAAAGATCAATTATAATGAAATTGTCAAATGCATAAAATATGCATTAACCTTATTGTATATATTTGTATACAAAATGAACTGTCAAGATGCATAAGAAATTTTTAGAATGATTGGCATTAAGTATTTCAATGAAAATTTAATAAGATATTTTCTATTGAGAATTTGTTTTTCTTTATCTCCTACCCCTCCGCCCCCTTTACTCTCTTGAAAATAATTCATCAAAAATAGTCGGTAATGGAAACGTTAAAGCAGTCGTCATAATTTGCTAAATTGAAAATATACAGTCTCTAGTTAGATATCGTCTAAACATTATGCTTTTATTGACTTCTGAGTACAATGTGTTCAATGATTTCTGACAATATGATGATTGGAAGTTTATGTTTTATACATGATGGTGAAATAGACTGTTTACTTAATGTCTTTCATTATGTTTCATATTCAATCACTTGTCATTTAAATAAATACTACTAAACAGGATAATTTATACGGTATGTGAACTAAACAACCAACTGATTCTTTATTGAAGAATCAATAAACGGACTAATGAGAAATATGTAAATAATGTGTACTTTATGAAGTTACTTTAGTATTCAACTAGTACTTTATCAGCCAAAACGGATTGTGTAACACAGAAACGTATATATACTTTTCAATGAAATGACTCTGAGAATATAACTGAAGATATAAATAAAATGTACCTTTAGTTAGAACAATTAGCAAATAATATTTATGAAGATAAGTAAGTTTCAGATAAGAACAGTCGGTATCCTGAATAATTATGCTTACGACAAAATACCTTTACTAAAACTTCTAATACATGGCACTGTCTAGGTGGGTTGCTTACATTGTATATATAACATTAGAGAGTAGCAAAATGTAAGCATTAATAATATTAATCTCTAAATAACGAAAGGATTTTGATTGCAGTTGTAGTTATGTAGGTCGTTACAACTTCTCATTTGTTCAAATCATGAAAGAGTTCTTTTTAAGCTACCTTACGTAGCATCTGTGATAGGTTTAGTCTTCATGATCTAGGAGCTTAGTCTTAGTAATTAAGAACAACTGTTTGAGACCAGGCGCACGCAACATCCTGTTAACTGTTTTGTTGTGTTGATTCCAAACTGAGTTGGAAGGCATCATGGTTGAAATTATGGCTGGAGTGAAAATACATAACTGTCATCACATCATTGTATGGTCGACGCCACAACTTTGCTCTTAGATATTAGATTTCCTACTACAAGTTTAATCGCTCTTCAACCGACTTACTTGGTAAAGCATGGTCTCAAGAAAGAGTTATTCTAATCAGTATGGCCCCATTGGGAAATCACATACGGGCAAGCCCAACTATCAAGTTAAAGTAGTAACAATTGTCAATACCACTTAATAAATCCAGCTTTACACCAAGTGAACAAGTTTTATTTTCATATAGACTAAATGTCTAACAGAATAGTGAGTAAGCGTTTAACTCGAAAGATACTGAGTTCAAGAACATCGGCTTGATGAGCCATAGAAAAAGTGAAATGTGCATATAATCTTATTGGATAAAGTAACCAAATGATTTTATTATCTAAAACATTGGTATTTTTAGTAAATAATAGTGAAAACACTTAAAAAGAGATTTTAGAGTTTAGTAGTTTCATAGCAACAGAAACTGACCAATAATCCTTAGCGACTCCAACGCGAAGATATAAACACTTGTATGTCATTCATAAATAAATGTTGCACAGGTGTAGCAATATTCAACTTACATCCCAGTGGATAGTTCTAAGGAGTTGGATGCGAATAGGTTGAGCGTGAGTTATAATGTACAGTGGGAACTTCCAGCTAATATATCTCCGATGAAATGGATTCTAGGAAACACAATATGACTTTAATTATACTTAGAAATTAACATTATGTGGAATTAATTTCATTAGGATATACATATGACAACAGTGACTAATCTACTATTATCCTTAGAATTATCAATGAAAAACACAAATGAACTATTAAATCCTATAAGATGAAAAGTATTGGCATCAAGATTTTAACTAAATGATAAGTTTTATAATCAAACATAATCTGTGAATGATAGAATATAAGTCCTAAGTCAAATGTTGAATAAAACCATATTGAGGCACTTAAATTAAATATTTTGTCACCAAAAGTCTATCTAGGCCTCAAATATACTAAGTTCCAATTGTCATTTTGTTTACCATAAGCATAAGGCAACGTTGCCTAGTTAATCCATTGATCCGTCTCCTGTGATTAATTATTCATGACTTTTGTTAAGCATATAATAACGAACTTTTAATCATAAACAATAGAACCTCTTAGAAAAATGTTCACAAAATATGTATAGCATACGTTCATTATATTGTAAACCAAACAGAGAAAATGTTAGTTTCTATCAGTTTTCTATTCATTTCCAAGTACATACTTGATGCTGACCTAATTTGTAAGCATACTAATGTCCTTTTTAACTTTCCATATATGTCAGTAGCTATTAAAAACTAATGAAAATAATGTTAACCTAGATTAAGTGGTTTACTGGTGATTGATAATAAGTCTGTAGCTGGAGATAATACAGCCCCCCCCCCCACCCACAAGCATACTAACAATTAGTGTTGATTGTGTATCAATTATTTTACGGTTTGGATGTTCTTGCATGACTGAACACTGAAAGTGATATAAATTTACATCCCGGTTGTTTTAATTTCGTGCTTGTCGCAGTTACGTTTACCTCAAATAAAATTCTCCTATATTCATCGTTACTGACCCTCAGTTTATGCAATGAATTGTGGATATGTATAAATCAATATAATATACAGTGATTTATTGACAGTTTGGAATTACGTTATTACAGAATGGAGTTAAATCGCAATCCAGTAGAATCAAGCAATTGCTATTCATATTCCGAACAGCCATTCGACAAGGTAGCCCAAAATAAATCATATCTTTCTTGGTAGTAATCATGAGATTAGCTATAGTTGGTCAGCTACACTAAAAGTCCCATATGAGAGCAGAACAGCTCTCCAGTGCTCCCTGGTTTTCATTTGTGCCCAGCCAACATTAATTTGTGACGAGTGGAAATGTCGGAGTGTGTGTGTGTATGACAAAGAGTTATTGGAATAAGTCCAAACTATAGTGAAAACAAAATTTACAATGTTTCCTAAGGTTATGTTGTTTGTTCTAAGCACCGTAAATGATTTTGTTTTGCGTCTGTATGATGCAATAAGTATTCTATAATAGGATGTAACGTTGGTGAAGGAATTCATTTCCAAGTACATACTTGATGCTGACCTAATTTGTAAGCATACTAATGTCCTTTTTAACTTTCCATATATGTCAGTAGCTATTAAAAACTAATGAAAATAATGTTAACCTAGATTAAGTGGTTTACTGGTGATTGATAATAAGTCTGTAGCTGGAGATAATACAGCCCCCCCCCCCACCCACAAGCATACTAACAATTAGTGTTGATTGTGTATCAATTATTTTACGGTTTGGATGTTCTTGCATGACTGAACACTGAAAGTGATATAAATTTACATCCCGGTTGTTTTAATTTCGTGCTTGTCGCAGTTACGTTTACCTCAAATAAAATTCTCCTATATTCATCGTTACTGACCCTCAGTTTATGCAATGAATTGTGGATATGTATAAATCAATATAATATACAGTGATTTATTGACAGTTTGGAATTACGTTATTACAGAATGGAGTTAAATCGCAATCCAGTAGAATCAAGCAATTGCTATTCATATTCCGAACAGCCATTCGACAAGGTAGCCCAAAATAAATCATATCTTTCTTGGTAGTAATCATGAGATTAGCTATAGTTGGTCAGCTACACTAAAAGTCCCATATGAGAGCAGAACAGCTCTCCAGTGCTCCCTGGTTTTCATTTGTGCCCAGCCAACATTAATTTGTGACGAGTGGAAATGTCGGAGTGTGTGTGTGTATGACAAAGAGTTATTGGAATAAGTCCAAACTATAGTGAAAACAAAATTTACAATGTTTCCTAAGGTTATGTTGTTTGTTCTAAGCACCGTAAATGATTTTGTTTTGCGTCTGTATGATGCAATAAGTATTCTATAATAGGATGTAACGTTGGTGAAGGAATTCATTTCCAAGTGTCAAAAGTTATTCAAAACAGTCTGTCTGTTGTAGTTCAGGCTGAAGTCAGGAAAAAGTGAACATAAATATAGTAAAAATTATGGTATGGAATGAGATCTTTAGTGAATAACACACCCTAATGTGTAACACATGCCTACTAAATGAACTGAAAAATGACCGGAAGTTCTGTATACGATACAATGAACACTTGAAAGTTGTAAATTATCTCAACTTACTTTTTGGAAGAATAAAATAAACAATAGAGTAACATCTACTTTTATTATCGACTTTGATCTATCTTGATAACAGCGTTAAATTTGTTGATCATAATGTTCATTGACACTTTCAACTTCCGTTATTGACAAGATAGTAAGGTTTATTTCTAAAAATAACGGATGTTCTGTTGAACAGTTTTGCAAACTGTTAATAGAGACTCTGGCTTATATATTCTCGGTGAAGTAGAATTCCGCATCTTATGGCCAAAAGATACAGTTGTACCGTCTCTGGAGAGTCAGCTCCATAATTTACAGGGAACTAGTGATGGTGGATCCTTCTCAAGCCAGTAGACCACATAAGGCCGAGTAAACTATGCCACTTAAATAGTCAAACAGTCCTGAAACTCACTTGACAGTAACGACGCTTTTATTAGGTGGCTCGATAACTTTATTATTCATGAAATCATTTTTGAATGTGATATAGCTTCTTGGAAAGAATTAAGCAACCTATATGATTTCGGTTTCATTTTAATTTCCAAAAACTCTTGATAAACAAAACTTACCATATCATTCCCAGCTAGGTAGGCATCAAAGAGGTTTTCAGCAAAGAACAGATCAAAAGTTATGATGGTAGCCGTGGATGAGAAAGGTTAATATGAAGGCAGTCTTCGTACAGGTTATAATTCAGGTTGATAGTATCGCCATAAGTTGATGTGTTTTAAATAACTTGTGATTAATATAATTTCTGGAGTAGTTATTTCTGATATGATCCTATTGTATATCAACTAGATCAAACACCCAGACATAATGTCTATAGACTAAATGGACATATATGTAAATAAAGTCTATTTAGTAGCTTAGTGTGTGCTACATTCAACGCAAACTGAGTTACTACTCGATATCAAAACATTTTAACATACTATTAAGTATCTTTCTGCAGTAGACTGATATTTTTCTCATTATCATATTACGATGGCTTAATGAGTAAGATGACTTTAAAACATTCCTATTATAGCATAATTTGCAATCTCAGCAGTGTTTTTCACATGTCGATTAGGATTGCCGCAGGTTTTTACACTCGGTTGATAAAATACCAGTTGATATATTCTGTATCTAATGGAAGTTTACACTTTTAAAGTGATTAGTCAAATTAAGCATGATAGTAAGCAACAATTTTTATACGTAGGTAAGCAAGGAAAAACCGATGTCCTGGATTTTAATATCAACCCGATATCACTATATAACTTTAATGTGATCGAATAATGCATTACAATCAACGTATTACATTCTGACTTATAGGTAGTAATTTCCTAAAAGTTTCATTAAGAAGAATACAAAACTAGCAAAGTTAGTAACAGAAATTTAACGGTTATTAGGGAATTTTGATAGTCGATAAACTATACTTAAGTATACGACATCTCAGAACTTATTCATCATGACAAAATAGATAAGTAGTGATAAGTATTGACAATTTCACTGTCAGTATGCAAATGATAGGTTCAATCCACGCTCCTATGAGTTGGTTTGTGCAGCCAAATGCAATCACGATTCTATCATACGAATTATTTATTTTAAAGACAAGAACGAAGGTAGAAAATTGGGTGATGCATAGGACTCCAGTATCACTAGCACGAGCTGACCTGCGATAGATGATAACTGCAAGCCAGGAATTGCTAAAAGGTGAGTGTTAAGTCTAAGTATGCGACTTCTCCTTGTCAATGTACATCCACAACCCACCAAAGGATTCGTTCCAGGAACTTGAGGTCTTGTGGCGAAAGCTTAACTATTTTCCTGCTAAACTGGTTAGGATTCATTGATTGATATACTTAACTTTGGTAACGAAACGTTTGAGTAATCTCATCCACTACCATTTGTTTTAAAGGGAGAAGAGAGAATCAATTTATGGTATTGAATCTAAATCTAGTAATCTCTCCAGCATTTTTGGCGCTGATAGGTTTGTGATTACATTTGGATGCACAAACAAATTTAAAAGAAATGTGGCTGGAACCTATTAACTGCGTACTGAGAGCGGGAAGTTTAAAATTAATTGCATTGGCATCATTATTCGTATGTATCATTACAACCAATATTATGTAAATATTGATTAATTTGAGGCAGTTATTCCCAAAGTTCTAGTGTCAGACGTCAGACTGCTACCCACTGATGATAATAAATGAAGTTAAGCGAATATCTCTCTGGCTGAATGAAGTTTTATATATCATTAGCTGGCTTAGTAGTTCAACAGTTAGGCGTTTCCCATAAAACCTGAAGTTTCTGGACTAGATTCTCTTGACAACTTACAGATTCACACAAACAATCTAAAGTTTTGTACTTGAACGAAGAATCTGTGTTTTGGTGCTATCTGTATTACAATGGTTGCCAAACTTAAGCAAATTTATGTTAGTAAATTCAAGTTACACTGTAATTAAAATAGTAGCATTACCGTGAGGTACTGTAACATGATTATAACAATCGTCAAATAATTGCTAAAGTGTATTGACCAATGATCAGTGTCTAATTTCATGAATTCCAAAGCCTTAATGGGGGATAGAATTTCATCAAGGAAGTCCAAATAATCTGAAATCTCATGCACTATACTTCGATATTAAGTAGATGAATTCCGCAGACAGGAAATTTTGAAAATAGGTCACAGCTTAATGATAACATCACAGCAGTACTTATCCCAGTTTTTAACTTACAGAGAACTTTACATATCACAAATTTGTCAATAAACCCCACTTATGCAATCCAGTTTAGGTCTAGAATTTCATGAAGTCTATCTACATCCATCTACATTCAAAGGTATTCATTTCATAAACTTAATTTTTTTGTTATGATAACACACATTAAACGATCATATAGCATTCATGTAGTTAACTTATTTAAATAATGTAATTAAATTGAAATGGTTATTTTTGTAGAGACTGACATTTTTGATTGTTTGAATATGTCACAGACTGATAATCGTCGAATACCACTGAAAATCATGAAGCAGTGGACAGCTTTTTCGTTCTAGTATGGGACTCTTTAGCAGTGTACACCTTAGATTCCACTCCACAGGCGAGACAAAGAGTGATACATTTAACAACAATGGCAACAGATGATCGTCACACTATATATCATAGATTAATGGAAATTGAAATTCTACCATTGGATGCTGACTCAGTGGTGCAAAAGGTTAAATGTTCAGCAACTTGATGTCCTATATGCGGATTCTGGAGCACTTACTACCGAAGAGTGATATCTTTTCAAAAGTAATCTGTGACATACTCAATCAATTCTTCAAATATCTTTGCTAAAACAATTTTATTTCATAAATTCTAGATGATGACCTGATGCTTATCAACTACTTAGTTAACTATTATCATTTTAGATAATTATAACCTATGCTTAATAATTAAATTATAATTTACAATAAAAAGAATTTTTCATGCTGGTTACAATATTGTCATTTTGTAGGCGGAGCATGATTGTTTACCTTTTTTCTTTGTTTAAATTATATTTTCCAAAGTAAATATCAACAACTATAGATCTATTGATAATGATTATGATTATATTAAATAGATACAAAAAAATTCTTGATATTTCTTTTTTGTATTTTTTCTCCATATAGCAACTAACTGATGAAATGGTGATTTTGAACTGTTAAGAATCCTACTGAAATTGGATGAGACTAATTATTTGAATTAATGATGTAACAAAGTAATCAGGGTGTTAGTATCACTTAAAATGACATGATTTACGCTACTTTTATTGGAAAATGTTTTACTAGATGGTTTAGTTTTAATAAGTAAACACTGTTCTACCAAGAATACTATTGTGTTATGTAATAATGATTTAGTAGTATCAGGTGCTTAACGCTCAGTTGTTAAATCATCACTTCGTAATCCAATTCATATACTTTAGCTTGCGTAAACATCAGGTATCACTAACGTTCATATTTGAATTATGGTTTGAAACTAAGTAAATGGATTGTTGTTGGATAAGCGCGAAGAATTCTGTTATGACGTCAACAAAAGACTGTTATGATTGATGTGTATGACTGAGTAGCTGATGCGACATTTTGCGTACATAGTCACAGCAACAACCTCCAATGAGAGTTTCTAGTTGGTCACTACACAGCTGTCCGATAAATTTTTAGTGTTTTACGAAATTTCGTACACTTTGTTCCCTTTATTAATTTCAAAAGAGCAAGAACAAATATTTGTGCAGAATAAGATGAATTCATTTTATTTCGTTGGTTTCTCATCAGCTGCATACAACCTAGGATAATATTTTACAGAATTAATATTTAATGCAAAGTTTAACGTACTCATGAGAGTGTCAGAACTTGGTGGAAATCAAACGTGTTAGACATGTGAACATGACTAAAAAGTTGAAGAATATGCTGTAAATATATATCGAATACAAAGGAAGGTACCAGAAGGCAAATTAGAGATCAGAGTTCAAGCCGGAAATAAGCGAACATAAGATTGATGGACAAACCAGACAGAATCGTATTATATTTAAGGCATTCCTTTATATATGCACAAAATCAAACCTCGTAGTTAACCAATTAGGGACTTTACACTGATACGATACAGAAGGAGATAATGTCAGTGAATAGGGGTAACGTGTACACAACTAACTAATTGTAGTTCATAAATAAGAGACAATATACTAACAGTAAGTATACTGAACGAGAGGATAGTGTAAGAATAATGTAACAATGATAGAAATAAATTGTTTACATTATCCACAGTTGTATTAATTGAAGTAGTCTTCTAAAAAGTATAGTTTTGTAATCGTCCAACATAACAAATTCTTATTTGTTATAATGAACAAGTTAACTGTTTAAATGTATGGATTGTTCTTCGTCTCTGGCCTGTCTTAACTATCAATTTAAATGTGTCAAAATTTGGTTCCTTACTTTATTGTTCTTAAGATCTTCAGTTTATCTGTATCCTCAAGATTGTCTTTAAGTTGAATCTACTTGACATTTATGGATACCAAATAAGATCAGTGTTTAACAATAATTTATGTTTTCAATGAATATTATTTCTTATTTTTAAGTGCATTCATCATCTAATTGTCAGTATTATGGACATCATTTGATTAATCTCTGTTACTGTGTTTAAGAAGTAAAAACAACTATTAAGTACACTACCCGCCGTCTAGATATGCCTGTTTGAACTTTGTAACTTGATTGATTAAACTTTTGAGTTAGCTTGGAATGAAGTCAGTTGGAGTCTTCGTATGATTATCAGAAATGAGATCCAAAAACATTCAATACATAAGTCTTAGGAAGTAGAATACTGCGTTTTGACTCCAAATGTGACTGTAATTGTGAATTTTAACGTTTATATTGTGGAAAGCATTCTGTTTAAAGGCGTGTAATCATTTACTCTGACTGACAACTTTCTCTATCTTCGTTTATGCATTAATTGTAGTCAGGTGTTTATTAATTGCCTACTATCAAATTAGTCGATAAGTTGCTCGGTCAGCATATTATTTTCAATTTTATCTAGATCTGATCAAGAAGCCGTTACTTCAGCAGTCATGTAACATACAATAGTATGATTACATCACAAAGCCGACACAGATTGAAATCAATAAAGAAAAGTTTGTACAAAATACTAACTTCTATTCACTTTATGGATAGCTTCGTACTGAATACCTTTATTTGGAACTTAAATTTTGTGTTAGGATAAACTTATATATTCCCGTTGATTTGTTATAGACTGAAGCTGGTCAGTCATTGTTGCTATATGGGCATCCTGAGCGGATTGCATCGATATAGAGAATTTTTCACAAGTATTATATAAGTATTATATACAAGATTATCCTAATACCAATGTGCCCGTTGCACAAGTGTGACTGTCTGGACTCAGTAGTCTAGTGGTGAACGCGGTAGAGTTCGACACGAAACGGATTGAGTTCGGTTCCCAGTGTGAACATAAACATTGGGATGCAGGTACATCCAGCCGATGAGTCCCAAATAGGACGAAACGCGCATCCTGGATTTCACTTGCCTGTCATAATCAAACTTAAATTTTGTCGTCAAAGTAAAAATAGCTTCTTGTCATCGGATAGCGTAACTGATACAGTATTAAAATAAGATGCTTACTGATTCTTAAGCACATCCTGACTAGAGCATTTTGTAATAAGTTAATTTTGCTTCTATTATTCAAAAAGGACACAATTAAATCACCCTATTACTAAGAAGCAGAATAGTGTTTACTTTTATTTCTTTTCGAAGTGCTTAATTGTCATGAATACTATTGACAACATCTTCAGATCGTTGGTCTACAATATCATCTATTCCAATTCTTAGCTACTCCGTACAAAAATAGGGAACAACTGATACAAAATAATGATATTCTAGCATATAATCTAAATGTACGTTAATTTTTTTAAACAAATGCGTTAACCCAAGATAAAAAGACAGAACATTTACCCTTATGAACTGATGATTCACGAAAGATCTCAGTATACATCCAAGTTGATTACTTTTTTTGCAAACGAAATTCTTTGATTTAACTATCTGTGTACTCTAAGCTCACTTATCTAGTATGATTACATACAATTAGGTCTTGGCTTCACTTTTATGCTAAGGCTAATAATACTTTACAACTATTAAACCCTAATTGGGTAAGGCATGTTTTCAAGTTCACAAGCTAGTGATTAAAAACCACTGCCCAGTAACTTTATTTGTGTACATACTAGTAAATAAGAAATACTAAATGTTTGCCATAACATTCCAGTAACCAGTTTATCTACCATCTAAATGCTTTACATAAAGCTGAGGAAAGTAGATAAATTAATATGAGAATTGAAATTAAAGAAATTTCAAGAACATTTCTAGTTAGTATTAAAGCTTTTGGCTATATTGAGTTCTATGAGCTGGATGGTTAAATTGTTGAACTTTTATTATCACTCTGAACAATTCCATTCAAAATGATAATGAAAGCTCTATAATTAAACATTACAAATGCTGCAGAATACAATATCCTCCTGACCTACAAATCTTTTCTACCATCTAAGTATCTACTTACCAGAATTCATTTTATAACAAGCACTAAGTTCAAAGCAAAGGAAAGTAATTAATTGTTAGAGAATAAGTACAGCGTTCATTAATAATTATAAAAGGGAATGAATCAGTAGTACTACCATATAAATAAATACATAATGCCATTATCCTCTGACAATCAAATACTGAAATGCTTAAATTATATAAACCAGTAATTGTAGACAGGAAATTAGCTTGTAGTTCAGTAGTTACTATATGGAACATAATGATTTCTAAAAGTTTAATTATCCATGTAAACCAAGTTATACTTTTCAATATTAATAAAAAATAATTTGAGGAAATGGAGCAGTCAAAGTACATTAATGGAATATCCTTTGAATACTTTCTTCTTAGATTATTCGTAAACATGAAAATTCCATTCTTCAAATTTCCTGTTAAAGTAAATTGACGCCAGTGAAGAAAAAATTTACAGCGCAAATTTACAGCGATGGTGTTTGACACGAAATGGATTGAGTTCGAACTCCCGTGTGGACATCAACATCGGGATAAAGGTACACCCAGACGACGAGTCCCAAATAGGGCAAGACGCGCTTTCTGAATTCCGCTTGCTAGTCACAATCCAACTTAAATAACACTCATGATTAATAGCCATACCAAGGCAATCTGTTCAGGGATGTACATATAGAAAAATTTGACTTATCCATTTCAGTCCATAATAAATCAATGGGAAGATAAACGTTCATCCTAATTACAGTTACATTCGTTCTATTAATATTTATCATCTAATGAATAATTCATTTACATATCTACAGTGTTGTTGTCATACATATTCTTATGAACATATTCACTTTTGTTTATCCTTGACATGTTGTTAGGCTACAAACGTAGTGTTGTGTGCAGCAGGTAGGCATATGAATGTCTACATGAAAATTCACTAATAGGATGTTCATTTCTTTTCAACCAAGCATGTTGGAAGTTGTCAATTGTATCATGTAACATGCCGATACACCACCTATTAGTAAACGGCAACTCACTGGACCAGTAAATAAAAAACCAATTACTCTATATGAATTAGTTGAATATTTATTTACCTTCATTATTCACTGATCTTGTAACTATATAAATAAGCATTTAGTACTTATTAATTTAAATATGAATAAATAAGTTATTTAATGGATTTTCAAATATCTTCATTGTTTTCGATATTACATCAATTGAGGTAAATGTTCTGAAAAACTTGTTCGACTTAGATTTGTGCTATTTGGCATCTTCTATCAAAGGGATCAAGATTGCAGATTAAATGGGTTATCAGTAATTAGTCTAGCAGTGTCGGATTCTGTCTATAGTTTATGAAATCAAATAAAACAAGATAAATAATCGAAGTTACATTGATCAGTCACAAGTAAGTAATAATATGCTAAGTCACGGTTCCAAATAATTTGTGTATTCATGTGTATTCATGATCTCTAAGCGATTATTGTTTATTATGGAACTGGAGTGTAATTTGTACATTAATGTATATGTATATTTAAGTAAGCATGTATGTATGTATGAACAACACAGAACCTGGCACATGTATGCATCATTTTAAGCTACCAATTCTTAGAAGTACAGCAACACAAAATTAGTCAAAGTAGTAGTTTCATCAATGATAATAATAATGAACGTAAAAGGAAATAGTGGATATATATGGTATATGATCTAGGGTGAAAGAATCGACACGTTGTAAGATAACTACGAAATAATGTTCAGCTTACAATTTAAGGGGGGGGGGACAAAACCTGGATACATCTATGCTAATGTGACTGATTCTAAGCCGTCACTCCAAGTTTAAAAACAACTGGTTACGGAATTCATGCGGACGCCAACCAAGTAGTCCGAATCTACCGACACAATTCAAACGAAAAATCAGCAACTTCATGAACTAACGTGGTTTAAGACATCATCACTATATCATTCCGTTAAAGCGTGATATGATGCACAACATTAAAAAGACACATCTACCAAATAATGAATAATCATAAAACAGGAGAAACTGAAGTAGAAGAAGAAGAATATGCAAAATACATTCAACTTTCATATATTCATTTTGCATATAATTAATTCAATTTATAATAAATAAATAAATAAAAATGCAAATTAATAAAGATAAAAAATGAAAAAAAAAACAAAAAAAAGAAATCAATGATAATTTTCTCTTTGATAAAAATTATTTTTCGATTTGTTCTCTTATTGTTCTTATTGAAAATAATGAATTAAGAAAATATACAAAACTGTTAATTTATCTTACAAAAGAAAAAAACTTATGGGACATAAGGTACTCAAAACAAATATCAACTAACCTCAAAGTCAGACTCTTCAATTAGGATGTAAAGACAGTCCTGCTGTATGAAGCTAAAACTTGGAGAATTACTGCAAACATAATCAGACAGATACAAGTATTTATAAACAACTGCCTACGAAAGATACTTAATGTCCGTTGGCCGGAAATCATCAGCAACAGCTTACTATGGGAGAGGACAAATCAACTTCCAGCCGAACAGGAAATTAGGAAAAGAAGTTGAAAATGGATAGGACATACATTACGCAAGCCATCAGACTGCATCACGAGACATGCATTAACATGGAATCCTGTTGGGAAACGGAAATGTGGAAGGCCAAATAACACACTGCGTCGAGAATTGGAAGCAGACATTAAAAGGATGAGCAGCAATTGGAAACAATTGGAAAGGATTGCTGAGGACAGGGTTCAATGGAGAATACTAGTAGTGAGAAGTAACGAGCGTAAGTAAGAATTAAATGAGACGAATTAGAAGAAAAAGGAAAGAAATTGACTAATGAATTACCTGTCGTTCATAAAATTGGAATAGTGCAAATTACTTTAAATTTTATTATTATTATTAGGTCATGTGGGAGATATTTTCTTTGAATTTCAGTTGGCATGAATCATATAACTGTTGTTTCCAAGGCGTTATGTTTATATGATGAATTACTCCTTCACATTCGATTCAGATGAACTTCATTGATCACAACTCACTATAACTCTAGGATTACGATCAGGTATTTGTTATCGACAAAAAAGAAAATCTTTGAAACAATGTTATCAACGTAATTAGGGTAAGTTTGTATTTTCCCGTTGATTTTTAATGGACTGAAACTGGTCAGTCTCTGTTGCCATATGTGCATCCTGAGCGGATTGCCTCGATATAGCGTTATTACACAAGTTATGTATTGAAGTTGGATTGTGACTGGCAAGAGGAATCCAGGACGTGCGTTTCGTCCTATTTGGGACTCACCGGCTGGATTTACCTGCATCCCAATGTTGATGTTCACTCTGGGATTCGAACTCAGTTTTCAACGGATCTTGGTAATAAAATATGTATGTTTTCATGCCAATTATTTGTGACACATGAACACTATGTTTCAAGATCATTTACTATTAAATTCCAATATAGTGGTCCTTGTAATTAAATGTCTGTCATGTGAACTGACGTTTCGACATTTACAATTGAGTGTTGAAGTGATAGTTGAATACTAATTAAATATGACAAACTGGTCTGAAGTAGACAACTGTTGATCATTAGGAACAACTGGGCAGATATTTTGTTCTAGTATTAGAGTTTTCAACAGCATACATCCACAACTACATCAGGGATTAAATACAAGACCCTCAGATTCTGCAGCAATCGCTTTACTATCAGACCAGTGAAACATCTCCCAACGGTTGATAGTTTTAATTTAGTCAATTTAGACGTGATACGTATGTGTGACCTCATCAATCGGTATTCATTGGGAACTACCTCACATCCGTATCGGTTAAACTCGACTAGTCATGTCTTCTCACTAAAACTCCATAAAGTACTATAGGCACTAAGGAGTTGCGTGCCAACTCAACGGTCTAAGGATAAAGCGTCCACTGAAAAACCAGGTCACTCTGAGCTAGACTCCTGATGGTGTTTTGAGTGCAGGTGTTCGGTAGCTGTCTTTTTCTTACTACTAAATCAAGGATATATTCAGCGTACAATCCTTAAATAGAGTGAGTCATGAAATTTATATCCTTATGTTTAGCATTATCTCCAATACATTCAGAGATGCATAAGCAATTTAATTCTGTAATATTTCAATAATTATGTCTATAACGTTACTAATCCAACTGATTAATAGTGAAAGTCATACATATCTTAGCAACAGATATAGTCATTTGTATGTACTTAATCTCATATAAACATGATACTCTATATTTGCAAATTAATGCCACTGTATTGATTAAACAGTTTCAAATCGGTCTAATATTGTATGCACTTTGAATATGATAAATAATATGCGAACCAAATGTAATTTTACTCAGAACAGAAATGATAAAAATACTGCTTTCATGGAAAGCTGAGAATAAGATTGAATGAATACAAAGTATGTTGAAAATATAGCTCTAAACTCTCTGAAGAGAACTAACTAAATCAAAAATTTGAATGAAAAAGACAAAGGAAAATCAAATTTAATTAACTTTATAGTTTATCTTTTATGACTTATATTTAACCAACACAGATCGAATACAAGTGGTTTTTTCCCAACAATTTCTGATCATTTGAATGTTAACAGTTTTATCTAACTCAGACAACCTTTAATGTATCCTAAAGTTCTACAGGTTATCTGAATTCTATACACTAATATCATAAAGATTCACAACCACCCTTTTTCATATTATCTCGGCATCAAATCAGCATGCATATCCTTCCAATGCACAGAGTCAACCATCATATGGTTTTTAGTGTTAAGTTTAAAACTGTTTCCGGACCTACTTATCAGCATTAATTTTAATATTGATTATTTCTTGAAATAAATTTATACCATCATTTTAAGTAAGATATACTTACTTACTTATCTACGCCCGTTACTCCTCACTGGGGAGCATAGGCCGCTCACCAGGATTCTCCATTGAACCCTGTCCTCAGCAATCCTTTCCAATTGTTTCCGGTTGCTCTTCATCCTTTTAATGTCTGCTTCCAATTCTCGACGCAGTGTGTTATTTGGCCTTCCACATTTCCGTTTCCCAACAGGATTCCATGTTAATGCATGTCTCGTGATGCAGTCTGATGATTTCCGTAATGTATGTCCTATCCATTTTCAACTTCTTTTCCTAATTTCCTCTTCGGCTGGAAGTTGATTTGTTCTCTCCCATAGTAAGCTGTTGCTGATGATTTCCGGCCTGCGGACATTCAGTAATTTGCGTAGGCAGTTGTTTATAAATACTTGTATCTGTCTGATGATGTTTGCAGTAATTGTCTAAGTTTCTGCTCCATACAGCAGGACTGTCTTCACGTTCGAAATGAAGAGTCTGACTTTGAGGTTAGTTGATATTTATTTTGTGTCCCATATGTTTTTCAATTGTAGGAATGCTGTCTTGGCTTTGCCAATCCTTGACTTTACATCTGCTTCGGACCCTCCTTGTTCGTAGATGATGCTCCCCAGAATGTAGGATATAATATTCATTAATCTTTATCTTATCTTTAACTTAATTAATAAGTAGGATATAATATTCATTAATTAAGGTTTCTTCAATATAATTTTCTATTGAATGTTCTATTCATTGTAGGCAATCAATTTATCTATACTGTTTACTCATTTTCTAGTTGAATTGATTCCGATGACCTGGATGGTTTCATTTTTGGGCTTTTAACATAATATGACAGCTTCATCAGTGTAAATTTCTGATAGATGCGAGCTATTTGATTTTCTATACAAGTGACTAGGAACTTATTCTAATTTGAATTTAACTGGGTAATCCTTGTACTTCTCCTCCCACTTATTACATAGTTATTTTGATTCCTTTTCTACTCGACTCACTTTGTAGTAGTATAGATGTCTTCTAACTGATTGATAAGTTGCTTCTATTCCATTATGTTTATTAACCGTCGGCAGAAGTGAATACCAAATTTCTAAAAGTCCTCTGGTTTCTTTTTGACAAATGATTGTCACTTGTTCAAAATGTACAAGTTTTTTTCGTCAGACATGCTTCCATATTTATCAATATGCATTAATATATGAGAAGATATCTCATGACATTTGACAGGTCGACCACTTTTTTCCGATGTAGTATTTATCATTGATGGAGCAATTTATTTTGTAGATAACATTCTGTTAGCTTACTTTATTCTACCCTGTCTATTGGTATGGATACAACTGAGTGAAGTGGATTCGTTGACTTTTCAAAATACCAAGAATAAATATTTGTGCAGAATAAGATGACGACACATTTCATTTCATTGGTTCCTCATCAGCTGATGTATACAACCTGGAATATTTTACATAATTAGTATTTGCAACAAAGTTTAATATGCCAATAAAAACATTTAAGTTGGATTGTGATTGGCAAGTGGAATCTAGGGCGCGCGTTTCTTCGTACTTGAGACTCATCGGCTGGATACACATGCATTCCAATTTTGATGTTCTTACAAAAATTCGAACTCAGTCCGCTTCGTGCCAAACGCCACTGCATTCACCACTAGACTATTGTGTCCGGAAATGAAAATGTTTCAACTTGGTTGAAATCAAAATCATATAAACATGTCAAATTTGTGAACATAACTAATATGTTGGATAAAATACTATAAATATATATCTGATGTAAAAGGAAGTACCAGCAAACAGTGTAGTGATTGCACAATAAGAAAATTAAGAGACGATTGAAAACACTTGAAAATGATGTAAATTATGCTCAATTATGAAACTTAAAATGTGTTATGATTACTGAACTAAAAATATCATCCATTGGGAGATGAGTCAGTAGTCTAATGTTAATGCGTTTGACGAATTGTCAGATAGTCTTGGGTTCGATCCCGGATCGGGTGGTGGATTTACACCGCTGAAGAGTTCCATACTAGGATGAAACAGCTATCCAGTGCTTCCAGGTGATCAATGGTCGTTTAATTTAGACCAGTTTATTATATCAAAATGACATTCAACAATCTCCACAACACGCATTTATAATCAAATAAGTTAGACTGAACATTCTAAAAAACGGTGACGTAACGAAAATGTTAAATCTGATCTGAAGAGAAACGATATTAATGCAATAAATCGAATTTGAAGAAAGAGTAATAACAATGATGTAATGACATAGACTTAAGTCACCAAGGTTAAAGAAAGGCTTAAAAGTTTACTTTTAAGCGTCTAATAGCAATTGTTTCACCATATTTAAGATTTGAAGATTTGTTGACTGTTGAACACTTTAAAGGATTCTGTTATATCAATCTGGTGTCCACTGTCCACCAAATGTTTGGCGATTGAAATATCAAATATTTTTAATCGCCTCAATCTTAGACTTTTGCTCACTCCTAACTGCCTTATTAGTCTGGGTTTTAATTTCTGATATTTTTCATATATGGTAAAATGGTCTATTCATTGGTGTTCACATATAATTTTCTATTTGTTAAAGATCTTAATCGTGAACTCTTATTGAAATCAATCTCTGTTATTGTATAATTCACTTCTAATTTACACTAAACACGTTCTACAGAAAGTGTCGCATCATCTTATGAAACAAGTATGACTGAAACAAATGTGACTGTCTGGACACAGTAGCATAGTGATGAACGCGGTGGCGTTTGACACGAAGCGGACTGAGTTCGAATCCCAATGTGAACATCAACATTGGGATGCAGGTACATCCAGCCGATGAGTCCCGAATAGGACGAAACGCGCATTTTAGATTCCACTTGCCAGTCACAATCCAACTTAAATATATAATCTGATAATGCACATTATTTTTGATCATCTAATCAAATGGGTATATACATCTATTATTTTTTTTTGTCTCTATTCACTTGTTACCTTCATGTAAAGCATTGAACACATCTGTTTAACCCAGTTCATTGTAATACACCTGTATAAGTAAGCCTAATAAACATATATACATAGATAATACTAAAATGACATTTCATTCAATAGAATATTACTTTCATATACATACATATACATATCTATGTAATACAATTACATTATCATTTAATATTTCATTAATACATTTAGAATAGTTTCTATGAGAAACGGATTAGAAGATTAATTTATTAACATTACTGATTGTATACTTAATAAATGAATAAATAATAAAAGGTTATTCATTAGAAGTAGATGTTGCTTACATTGTAGTGTTAAACAGTATCATTAAGACTTTTGTTATAAAGACACTATTGTTTGATCTTAATATGTCTGTTTGTGTTATCTTTTTTCTCGCTTTCTTTCTTTCTTTCTTTCTTTCTTTCTGTTTTCATCATTTTGTAAGTGTTTTTTTTTCTTTCATATTTTTTTTCATTCCGACTATTTTCGTTATTCGATTAGTAGGTTATTGTCGCATTTTCTTCTGTCGAAAATATCTGTGTATATGGATCACATAAAGGCGACGGTTAAACAAATGAATATAATACATTGTTTAATGAGAATGAATTTAAAATGAAACATGACAATTACAAGAGCAATGTTATTTATAGGGAATACGATTGTGTGGATTTTATCTAAACCTTACTATTATTATTCGTAATCATCGTCGTCGTCGTCGTCTTAATAGTAGTGACAATAATAGTAGTAGTATGATATTAGACTTTGAAATAGACTGAAATATTACGTTATAACCATAGTTGTATACCTAATCTCTCATATATTCAAGTATTGTATACGAATATACATAAACTCAATAATCAGTTGTACAAACAAACCGACTAAGTGACCATAAGATCACTACTTGAATCCATCGTTGCTGATATCTTTATGGCTAAACTAGAAGAAACAAAACTGAAGCTTTAAATTGAGATTACAATATATATTCTAAGCATGTCGATGATACCTTTATAATACGTGGTGATATAATTCAGTCTTTTTGCATAGCTCATCTTTTTAATAGTACACACATGAGAATACTGTTTATAATGAAGCATTTACAAAGTGGTCAACTTAACTTCATAGAGCTGGATATTAAACTGACTGTGGATGAAGTAATTAAGAAGAGTGTATATAAAAGAAAGATAAAGACGAAACAGCACGTAAATCATTATAGCTATCTTACTGCCAGCCATAAAAGTGGTTTAGAAAAACGCCATTTAATAGAGCCAAAGTACTATACTGAGTTAATAAAATTACCAAACAACAAGTGTACTCCAGAAAGCGCGTTTTGCCTCATTCGGGACTCGTCGGTTGGATGTACTCGCATTCTAGTGTTAATGTTCATAGTGGGATTCGAACTCAGTCCTTTTCGTGTCAAACGCCACTGCCTCCACCACTAGACAACTGAGTCCAGACAGTCACACTAGTGCGATTGGCGTTTGATCCGAAACGGACTAAGTTCGGATCCCACTATGAACATTAATATTGGAATGCGGGTATATCTGGCCGACGAGTCCCAAATAGGACGAAACGCGCTTCCTGGTTTCTACTTGCCAGTCACAATCCAACTTAAATAACAATAGAGTTTTTTTCACTAAATATTGTTTTGAGTTCTAATCCTTGAAAACTATGCACATAGGCAGATAGTTGTATATTAAATAGAATTTTTATTTAACATAATACATTGCTCCTTTCAAACAGTTGCATTTCTTCAGTAGTATAAATAATACTTGAAATAATGTCAACAATTGAAATTGAAAGATTTCAACGTTTCATCCGATAATCTGGTTCGAGATTCATCAAGGTTGAATGAGTTCGACAGAAAGTTATCAATGTCATAGATAAGGTTAATCAATCAGTCCATTTTGTCCAATTGTTTAATGTAAAAATGTGGGACAGATTTAGTATAATGTAATGTGTATAAATGCATTACAAGAAAGTGAACCCATAATGTGGTGACTGTAAAGAAACATCAAAGGAAATCAAGAGGGTAACTAACAGATACAATATAAAAGTTTATTTTTGTGTCAGTGAGACTATAAGATAAGTTCTGATGTAAGTTAAAGATACTATATGTAGGGTGAAACAAAAAAATTGTGCCTATAAAACCAAATGCAGTAAATGTAATACCACTTATATGGGCGAAACATCTGGACAGATAAATGATGGGTTGAAGGAACACAAGCTATGTTTAAGCTGGATTTTGATCGACAAGCAGAATTGACAACGTTCGTTTCGTCCTATTTAGGACTCATCGGCCGGATATACGTGCATCCCAATGTTGATATTCACATTGAGATTTGAAGTCAGCTCGCTTCGTGCTAAACGCCACCGCGTTCACAACTTCGCTACTGTGTCCAGACAGTCACGGATATATATGTACCCTGAATAAGGTTGTATCTTCTCGTTGACTTTTAATGGACTGAACCTGGTCAGACGATACGTCTCAAATAGGACTAAACGCCTGTCCCGGATTCCACTTACCAGTCACAATTCAACTTAATTATTACTTGTGTACTATAGCTAGATCGAGGCAATCCACTCAGGATGTACATATGGCAACAGTGGTTGACCAATTTCAGTTCATTACATATCAACGGGAAGATACAAGCTTATTCGAAGAACACCGGCTATGTTTGAAACATATTCCTAAATCCTCGGAAGATTTAGGAAAAATTAAATATAAGTCAGCGATTGCAATGCGCCATGGACATCAAATTAGCTTCGACGGTGATAAAGTGCTTCAGAACGCTTTTGTTGTATACAGAGAAGATTGACAGCTAAATTATTGCATATATGGACGAACTTAGACACAGTTGGCTATCTTTTAGCAACTGTTGATTAAGAAAAAATCTAAATTGTCAACATCTATATCATCTATAATGCCATTTACGCCATTAACAATGAAAATAACAATTTTTAGTTAGCTAATTACCATAGTAAATTTATCGCTAATCATCTTTACGAGTGTTACTGCCTGTTTAATTAACGTCAATCATCATAATAGTCGGTATAATTACGATACACATTGGTTCTAATTATACGTGTAATTGTTTAATTGTCCCTACCCATAACCTTAAGCTTAATATGTCATCGTACTCAATGACAAACTAAAGTTGATAAACACAGTAATATACACATAAATATCACTATTGGCTCACTCTTTTTCACATCCTATCAGTCTCATATTTTCAACTGGACAAAACTGGACAATATGGATTGTTTGATTGATTGATTAGCTTCATATATAACTATAGAACTGTTGATTTTGATTAACTTCACTCTGAAGAAACTCGAACCAGATTGTCAGATGAAACGGAATCTTATTTTATTTCACATGTTGAAGTTATTCCGAATATAATTTAGGTTTCTGATGTCTTCTATTTACTTGGTGTCTCATTTATGTCAACGTACTGAATCAAATCCTGAAGAATATAAATTGTACTTAGTTCCTTTAATAAGATTAAGACTTTATGTAGATAATACTATTTAGCTCCACCATACTCCATCTCTATTCAAATGAGGGATAGTACTAATTAGTTACTCATAAAAGTAGACAGTAATATAAGACTTCAAAATCACAACGTGCATTTAAAAATAAGATTTTTTAAAATTAAGTTGTTGTTGCTTTTTTGAGAACTAAATGATTTAAGTTGACTTGATTTGTGGAGATTGGTATTAAGTCTAGTTGATTGAATTTGTCACAAACTGATGTTGGAATGGTATCAATGAGGCACTAAACAGCTGTCACATCTTAGTATGGAACTCTTCGGCAGTATGATCACTTTAATGAGAAGTCGTGGCTAGTGGAGTGAAACATGACAGTGGATGACCACAAATCGATGGAAGTGGGAACTCCGTCAGTGGATACCATCCAAATGTTGCAGAAGGTTAGGAGTTCACCACTTTAATCCTTCGAGTTAGAATCATAGGTGTGTACTATTGAGGAGTTCTATATCTGGACGACAAAGTTGTCCAGTACCCTCTGGTTTTCAATAGTACACTTCTAACATTGATCTGTAACGAATTCAATTAATTAGATGATTAATTTGTTATTCTAGACATTAGTTAATTATAGTGAACTAAAAAAGTTGATGTCTACATGAACTAAATTTCAGTAGTGTTACGCAGAACAATAATGAATACCTGAAGAAGTAATAAGAGTATAATATCATCGACAGTATCCACTTGAAATATGAGAAGTCTCCATCAATCCAGCATACATCTGTTTAATAGCAACGATCATTCTACAATATCACTTCAGTGGTATATTTAGTTACAATACTGTTACCATAAACTTTATTTCAGCACTAAATCATTTATCTTTAATCATGACAAATATATTCGATTGGATATATCACAGATTGATGTTGGCAGGGTACCATTGACAACAAGGGAGCACTGGACAGCTGTTTCGTTCTAGTGTGGAACTCTTCAGCAGTGCGCACCTACGATTCCGCACCAGGGGCTTCAGGTTGACGGCGAAAGCCTAACCATCTGCACCACTGGGTCGGCATCGAATGGTAGAAATCCCACTTCCATCAATTTGTGATATGTAGCGCGACGATCATCCATTGTTCTTTGGTGATAACTGTCTCACTCCCGACAAGTCTGAAGTCGTGACTGGTGGAGTTCAGACTTGTCGGGAGTGAGACAGTTATCACCAAAGAACAATGGATGATCGTCGCGCTACATATCAAAATTGCAATCCAGCCATAATTGTTTAATAGCAACGATCATTCTACAATATCACTTCAGTGGTATATTTAGTTACAATACTGTTACCATAAACTTTATTTCAGCACTAAATCATTTATCTTAATCATGACAAATATATTCGATTGGATATATCACAGATTGATGTTGGCAGGGTACCATTGACAACAAGGGAGCATGGACAGCTGTTTCGTTCTAGTGTGGAACTCTTCAGCAGTGCGCACCTACGATTCCGCACCAGGGGCTTCCGGTTGACGGCGAAAGCCCAACCATCTGCACCACTGGGTCGGCATCGAATGGTAGAAATCCCACTTCCATCAATTTGTGATATGTAGCGCGACGATCATCCATTGTTCTTTGGTGATAACTGTCTCACTCCCGACAAGTCTGAAGTCGTGACTGGTGGAGTTCAGACTTGTCGGGAGTGAGACAGTTATCACCAAAGAACAATGGATGATCGTCGCGCTACATATCACAAATTGATGGAAGTGGGATTTCTACCATTCGATGCCGACCCAGTGGTGCAGATGGTTAGGCGTTCGCGTCAACCTGAAGCCCCTGGTGCGGAATCGTAGGTGCGCACTGCTGAAGAGTTCCACACTAGAACGAAACAGCTGTCCAGTGCTCCCTTGTTGTCAATGGTACCCTGCCAACATCAATCTGTGATATATCCAATCAAATCAAATAACCAATCTCCACAAAAATAACCATCCCAATTGAACAAATATATTCAATGAATTGAATATCTTTCGCATATTCTACACCTATCTAGTTTACTCATTCAATGTAAATAAATCTGTACACCCAATGAGAAATATGTTATTTTACATAGAGAAGTGTAAAACTTTACCAAATTTTTTTTCACTGTAATGTTTTTTTTGTATTTTGAAGATGTTTTTGGTTTTTTCTTTCTTCATTTTCTGAAATGTCATGGAGAGTGTTTTGTTTTTCTGTAACATTAGAATACAAGGTAAGTTTTTCGTTACGACTAATAATAATAATAATGATAGGAATCCTGTTTCATTTTCTGTCAAACTTTTTCAGAAATATTCGAATGTCATGATCTTTGAATCATAATTTCTCACAGAGATTATCTTCAACAGACTTACCATCATGTAGTTCAATGTTTATGAACATATTCACATAAACGTTCACGCACACACACACACACATACATACACATTTCACTAAGGATATTCATTTCATGTTTTGTATAACAGAGGGAAATGAATATTTGACGGTGATAAACAACAACCACAAAATGTATTGAATCAAAATATGCATGACTTCAACGTGTAGATTAAAATTAATTGTAAATAAAATTATAATAATAATAATAACTACAATGTCATGTTTTTATTAATAATCATGTAACAAGAAAAAACATAGGGGAGATTCTTTCATATTCTAAATAGGAAAAGTCTATACAGATATATCTTCCCCCCCCCCCGGACACACACACACACTCATGCACACAAATGGTGTGGTTTTATCACAAATCTCTTATCTAGACAGTTTCGTCTCATCGTTGTTCTTTTCCATGTTTTCCGTTGAACAAGGACAATAATAATGATACATGATGATCAAGACAAAAAGAAATTGATAGAACAATTGAATATATAATACAAAATAAAACTGTAAACCAAACGAATAAAAAAAGACTAAAAGAACTTCATACTTTTGATGACAATCGGTTAGAACTATGAAGTAAAT
The DNA here is from genome assembly GCA_034768735.1 of Schistosoma mekongi. Lineage (NCBI taxonomy): Eukaryota > Metazoa > Platyhelminthes > Trematoda > Strigeidida > Schistosomatidae > Schistosoma > Schistosoma mekongi. The sequence goes on along the minus strand of CM068308.1, from coordinate 41,677,743 downwards.
GTCAAGGGAACATGTTTATGCATCAAACAAAGTAAAATGATTGTGTATTTAATGATGTGGAAATGATGCACATGGTAAACTGATGAAATGTTACCATTTAAAATAATAATTATGCTAACATTACAGTACGTCATTTACTATAACTGAAAGAAAATAAATCATTGCATGTTATAGATGTTACAATAATCACTAACGTACATACGTACTTAAGTACACAAACATACATAGACGAACATGGTACATAAAGGATGATTTAGAGTGAAACCCAAAAAAAACCACTAAAAGTGACTACTTACATGTTACTATGATGAAATGAATAAAGTTAGTTCTTCTTTTATAATATTAAGTATAATGTCAAGAATATGACTTTTGTTCATAATTGTTTCTTTTATACAACTAAGAAATGAATCATGTAATTCTGAAATAAGAAGAAACGACACTACCTGATAATGAGATATTATTTCTACATTTTAATTCAACAACAAGCTGATTTTTATATAAAATCAACATAAGTGAATAACATTAATATACAAAGTTAAGTTGTGGCTAATAAGTGGAATCTAAAACACACGTTTCGTCATACTTAGCACTTGTCAGTTGGATGTGCTTGTATTCCAAAGTTGACGTTCATACTAGAACTGCAGCTCAGCTTACTTTGGCTTAAACGCCACCACATTTGCCACTAGTCTACTTTGTCTAAATACCTATGCTTCCATAATAGAATAAACTATTTCGAGTTATGTAAACCTACAAACCATACAAACACGCAAATTTAACTGTTTGAAGTCAATAACTTAGTGGTGGGGTTTGGCACGAAGTAAACTGACTTCCAGTCCCAAGACTGAAATTCAGGTACATCCAGCTGACGAGTCCAAGGTAGGACAAAATGATCATACTAGATTCCATTTCCCAGCTACAATTTAATTTATTTCATACTTCTATTGATACAATCCGCTCAGGATTTACATATAATAACCGAGATTAATCAACTTCAGTCTACGATAAATTAACTTAAAGCTACAAATACCTATAAAGAATAGTGTACACAAAGGAACAAAATGATGATCCATTATTTACCAAAAGTCTTATTCAAACATTTCATAAAAGCACAATGACAATTCTTCTTTGCAACTAGTTTTCCATTAGGCTTTTGTATTTATATATGGTTTACACTGATAAAGTAATATCGGACATATGACAGTGTTTCTTAATAACACTAGAAGAATTTTAATTCTATAAGCAACGCTCATAGAAGATGACCAAAGTAAGCATAACGCTTGTAGGATTTTCATTCGTATACAAAGATTCAGCTAATGGATATGAATATCAATACTTTTGTTTAAATGCAGAAGATGGATTGAACTTAAATTTCTACAGAGTCCAGTGTTTACCAAATACTCAAAAATCGAGCTATCTACTATTCTCAGTTTCCTCTTCGTCAACTAAGCAAAATAATACTCATCAATAAGACAAAGAACTCGTCGAATTGTGCTTCCAACGTAATTAGTTCTACAATAGCAGTTAAATTAATAAATGCAGGGAGATGAAGAGAATTCGAGCGGCCCGTCTTCATTTGTGATGAATAATATCACATAGTTACAGAAGAATACTTTAAAATCAGCTGCATTAGGTGCCTTATAAAGTATTATTTTTAGTCGTTTTAGAAGAACCTGACTTGTATTATCATATGTGAACAATAGTTTTGTGTATAAGGATCTCTACAGTACATTTGGCAAAACTGATTTCGTTTTAGTTTGACTTATATGTTTATTGATAAATTTTATTTGGCAGTAGTTATTTCTTAGAAGATTACGAATATTATTCAACTCTTCATCAACAATACGATCAGTGTATATTGGTCTAGCTCAAGGGGATAAAACTTTCCTTTATGACAGTCAACGGTACAGAGGTATAGAAAATCTGTGTACTCACCGACTGTAGAATTTTGCATATTCTTCTTTTCAATGTCCAATCTTTAGATTTTCCTGTTAATAAGTGTCTTTAATATGTTAACTTGCACATCACTAACGTTTTCTTTCTACCAGAATACTTGATTCTTCTGTTTTGTTCCTTCTTTCTACATTTTACTTTAACTCACACATAAAACATTAATTCACAATTCATACGTTATTCTTAAAGAAACAAAATATAATTGAGTAAATTCGTCAAAGATTGATGTTGGAAGTGTACCAGTGAAAACCAAATACCACTGGATTGCTGTTTAGTCCTAGTATGGGACTCATCAGCAGTATGCATACTAGAGCCCCCCAAAAGGGACCTCAAATTCGCGAACACCTCATCCTTTGCACCACAGGGCTATCATTCAGTGGCAGAATTCCCACTTCCATCAGTCTGTGATATATAGCGTGACGATCATGCATTGTCATCAGTGATAACTGTCTCACTTCCAATAAGTCTGAACACAAGTCACGACTTCTCACTTAAGCTTCATAAACATCCTAAAGTTAGTCATTAATGATCTGATGATAATTGTGCTATATATCATAAATTTATGCAAGTGGAGAATTGGTGATTGGAGGCCAGTTGGCGAATGGTGCAAAGGGTTAAGTGTTCATCAATGTGAAACCTATAGGTCGGAACCTAAGCTGCTCACTGCTGTGGAGTTGCATACTATAACGAAACAACCATCCAGTCCACCTGCGTCATCAATAATACTCTGTTAACATTCATCTGTAACGAATTCAATCAAATAAACTTAATATCAATCTTCAAACACCCAGTCAGTTTTAAAATGTAATTAATAATTTCATGTTTAACATGAAAAAAATTATTAAATCTGGAAATATCAACTTAGTAGTCCAGTGGTAAAGCGTTTGCCGCGAGGCCGGAGGGTCCTGGGTTCGATCCTCGGTAGAATCATGGATGTGTACTGCTAGAGTCCCATACTTGGACGAAACTAGCTATCCAGTGCTTCCAGGTGTTCAATGGTTGTCTGGTTCAGACCAATTCGTGATATCAGAAATGGACAGTTAGCTATCTCTACAACCCGCCCTCCCCTGAATTGCAAATATATTTTTTTCTATCTTTTATGAAAAAGAAAATTGAAACAACAACGAAGTTTTATCTAATTTAAAATTTTTCTTAAATTTCATAAAATTTGAAAAACACAAATTTTATTTTCATTTAGTTAATAAGAAAAAAAAAGGAAAATGATTTTTAAAAATCTACTTGATTAAACAAGAATGTCAAAAAAAATAAAAAAACAACAAGAAAATTTAAGCAAGAAAAAGAAAAGTAAATAAAGAAAAATGAAAAGAAAAATTGATGAGAACAAAAAAAATTTTTGTAGTTTTTTTTTTCTTTTAATTAAAATTAGTTGTTTCACATTTGACTATAATAATTTTTTTAATTTTAAAGTTAATTTAATTTGATAAGTAGGTTAACACTTATTTTAATTTTGTAGTTTTAATTAATGTAAATTAAAGTAAACAACAAAGTTATCGATTTTAGTTATATCGATCCCCGACGGGGTCGTGGATGCGCACTGCTGAGGAGTCCCATACTTGGACGAAACAGCTGTCCAGTGCTTCCAGGCGATCAATGGTTGTCTGATTCAGATTAATTCGTGCTATCAAAATTGAATTAAACATATCTATGTGTATTTATGAATTCAGTTGTTGATGTGAAGGAACTTATATTGGACATATAACCAATGAAATAACAAGTAGTTGGCATTTCGTTTTGGAAATGAGTTAGTGAAGTACATACATAGTTCTATTGTATTACACTTGATAGACAGTGAGTATGCAGTAAATAGAACAAAAGCATTCAGAGTAGTATTGTGCATGCCATCAAAGTCTCCAGACAGAATTCGACCACATCTGCAACACTTCGCCGAGGTCATAGGAATACGAGTTAGCCACATGGATCTACGTTTCCAAAATAATGGTTTAACAACCTTGTCCCTTTCCTAGGTATATAAGATCTAATAAACAACTTATCCATTCTTTTATGCCGTTTGGTGTTCGTTACTTTTTTACTCTACCCCTTTTATGCCATTATTTAATTAATCGCATTATTTTCACAACTACCTTTAAATGATTACTATTATTAGAATGCATTTAGATCATCCCATTGACTTGTTATAAACTGGAATTGATCAATATCAGTTGTTAAATATTCATCATGAATGGATAGCCTCGACATAGCAATAGTTCATAAGAATTGTTTGAGTTGGATTGTGATTGGAAAGCGGAATCCAGGACAAGCGTTTCGTATGATGCTTGTCCAGTCACTTTTTGTAGTACTAACCAAATATTATAGATGGAGCTCTAATTTATCCACTAGCTCAAATGATTTGAAATAATAAGTGTTCTATGCTGATGAACGTTAAAAAACACAAAGTTTGGTTCAAAGCTTTCTTACTGACTATTTGCAAACCACTCTCCATCGAACAAAATGAATGGAATTCTCTACTACCTAAATTAATGGTTACATGGCGACATAATCGATAGGTTTTGATTAGCACCATACAGTGATGTAGACAAGCATCACCATTTAATCTATATGTACATCTCATTCTAATAAGAGGTCAATGGAATCGATGTTAGACCTTGAAATTAGGCAATCCAGAACCAGAATTACTGCCTATCAACACTAACTGCGTCTCACACTCTTACTGTGTTTCTTTAAAATTAGATGAACGGTGAAAACACGAAGGTATAACGCTAAAGTTTCATTATTAAAATATTATTAACTCAAACCAATTTCTTATATCAAATTAACATTCAATAATCTCCACAACCGATGTCAGCTCACTAGTGACCAGCTCCACTAAGTAATTCCTGGAGTTCCAATCAAGAAGCAAGATTATTGGAAGCCAACCATTTCAGGTATGTGATATTTATCCACCGGTACCAATCAATCAGGTGGCTGACATATAAATCGCGAATTAACTGAATTAAAATAAATGCCTATCAGTCCAGTGGTCTAACAATTAATTATTCACTAAGAAACCTGATGAGTTCAACTCTCTAGTGGTTTCGTGAATGTTTACTACTGATGAATCTCACAGCAAGCCGAAACAATTGTCTTTTAGTACTTCCTGATTATTATCTAACACAGATCGATTCATGATATCAAATTAAAACCTACAAATAGACGAAAATATAACTTTTTGCATACAACACATTATAATACATGATTGAATGAATTAATTAGCCAGCATATTTTGCATAGGAAATAATTCTACATTGAATCAAACTATCACATTGAACATTATGTCATCATTCTCTATTGTGTTACCATATGTATATTGTCATTTATTTTAAAGATAACATTCGAAATAACAATTGTTAACATGTATATTTACCTAGTTACTTATGACCTATGTATGTCTGAATTCAATGAATTGTAAGTTAAACAAAAAGAAAAGATAAACATCAACTACAACGTAACTTCTTAACACAACATGATTGATAGTTAATTACTGTATTACATTTTGTAAATGTCAATCAACAAATTACATGAATAGTTTATTATTATTGTTATGTAATACAAGTTACAATTTCTTATTTAAAATATTTAACTTAACATTTATAGTAGTATAGATTTAGATGTTTAGTTTTATATCTAACAATGAATTAGAACATGTTCCTTTCTTGTTTTTTTATGTATTCCCCTATGGAATAATTTAAAATTTATGGTTGGAAACTAACAAACAACAGTTAATTGTAATTAGATCATCGTTACTTTGAAGAATATTTCTACAATTTAATTGTAAAACACCAATAACATAATAATTATGTATACTACTTTGAATAATACATAATTTGATATCACGAATTGGTCTGAGTTTACCAAACAACGAAAACCAAGAAGCATTGAAAGATAGCTTTTAGTATGGAACTATCCGAGAATGTGCACTCATGACCTCACCAAGGGGTTGAATCCAAGACTTTTAGGATTCTGAGTAAACGCTTTATTAGTTCAATAAATTACTTTGACTGACTATTATTTGTAGAAGTCATAACAGATATATGCATTCTTTACTTGTCTAGGGATAGCAAAATGTGACAATAAATCAGTATAGTACAATAATAGACATCGGTTTGTTGATAGAGTAGATTGGAAATCCTTGGTTAATCTCAATGATGATAATATCAAAGCTAAATTATTCACAAAACAAGTTATGGTTACATCTTGAAACACAATCAATATCCAAATTATTGTAAATAATCAGTAAGGGATCACTCCTGAACATTCAAACAGTTTTTAATGAAAACTTATGCAGTTTCATTGAAGTTTATATGTTACACATGAAATCAATTCATAGTGTCGTATTTCAGACACCCTAATTCTCTCTGTATGTTAAGAGAGGAAAGAATCCTTACGACGCTAAGTGAAAATTAATACAGGTATAGATACACTCATATGATAAGCTCTTAACAGGCCAAAACGCATTTAATTAATTACATCACAATATACCTGTTCTGAATAACATTTTACGCATACATTTAGTCATTTATTCGATTCTAAATAGAAAAATTTAAGACTATGATTTCTTACTAATTGTACATTCATATGAATATCTTTGTAAGCGAAGCTTGGAAGCATATTAGATGGATTATAATCAAATGATTTGAGCGTATCAACGTTGATGTATCCATTCAGCTCTTATGATTGTTAGGAATATATGTTGGGTAACAAATAAAATGTAATCCCTTATATAGGGCTTAGTCAACTGGGATAATAAAAGAAAGGTCAATGACATTTTTGTTTAGACACATCTAAAACATTTGTAATAATTTAGGAATTTTATGTTCTTAAATATATAAACTGGGAGTTCATCTACTTTTAAAAGGCATTACAAAGCTAGCCTGGTATCTAGTTCTAGTGAGGGATTATGATTAGTAGACTTCCAACACAACAGGAGTGACATATTTATCACTAACGACACTAACTAATTGTTATACTATATCAATGATTGATTAAGATGGAATTCTACCACAACTCCAGTTAGTTTTATGTGGTGTAGATGGTAGGGAGTTTGCAGTGAAACCTGAAGGTTCTCGTTTTTATATCCTTGTGATGTCGATGGTACACACTGACAATATGGAGTCCCATACTAGAACTGAACAATAGTCTAGTTTTCCCTGGTTTTCACCAGTATCCAACCGATATCAGTCTGAGGTGAATATACTCAAGCAAACATTTGATGTTATCTTACAATGTTTAGTAACTGCTTTCTTTTAGTAATTATTAATCAGTATTTAACTTCTGTGTTATTATGTTAAGTACTTATTGTCGTGACAACTACATTTCCAGATTACCCATAAGAACAACGTATTTGTTTCTCGCTCTGTTACCACGGTGATTAAGTTATTTTTATTGATATGCATTATTGATTAATATTATGAAGTGAGATGTAAGTAATCACAGCTGTGTATCTCTGAAGTATTGAATTCACCGAAAAATGAACTCCTAAATGAGACTATTAGTATTTTAATCTATAAATCCTGAGGTGAAGCCTTGGGAGAATTTTAAAATGAACCTAAGTCAACTGCAGCCAATGAAATGACAGTATGTGTTAACTACAATCATGTATTATTTAGAAGTCTTAGAAACATGATAGTTTTCAGATGGATCAAATTCACATTGTTAATAATCCTTTCAAAGTCATTTGACGATTCAATGTTTTTATATATGAATAAAGAACGATAACGAAACATGTCTATATGGCTATATGACTTATAGAAGCAACCGATAGATTGCTGAGGAAATTCGTAAGGCAGCAATATGGATCACGAGGAAACGTATCATATAATTAAATGGATGAGTTTCCTTATTGTTAGTTGCTCACATTTAAAAACTCTGTACCCGTAAACAACATTGAATGGTTTATTAATTATACACACTTAATGCATCTACATTAAACTGTTGTGTTTTCATATCTTCTTAATAATATTAGATTATAGTAAACATGAAGTTTAGTGTCAATTCGAATCTACTGGGAAAAACATTTTCACCTGTTGCAGTAGCATTCATTTCTTGCCAACAGTTGCTCCGTAACACTTCCTGTATTATGAGTAGATTATTACGACAGGTCCATCTCAGTGACGGAACATGCTCGTTAGTACCAGAATCATGTTATCAAGTATGAACCGTAGCCATGAAAGATAGTCTCCAAATCCGATTGGTCTGTCACTATATTATAGTCCTAACAGATTATATTATGGTTAAAGAAAAATGGTACGTTGTTGAGAGGAGGGAAAATTCATGAATATAATTTTCAAAATGTCGACTGCTTTGTAGAATCTGGCATAAAATAAAATCAAAGACCGTTGTGAATCGTTTTTATGATTGTTCACTTGATTAAATTTCAACCTTTGACGACAAAGATAAATCTTTTGCACAACCTTTGAATACTACTTTCAACAACTATTCTGAAGGCATTCGACACATTACTGAACTCACATGAATTGCTTATAAAGAGTATTTTGTCAAATATTTTTGTTTCCAATACATATAAGAAACCTCGGTAGTACCTATCCATGATCATACTACGGAAGACTACGCTGAATGATTAATAAGATAACCACCGAGTTTGTAATCAGCTGCATACATTTCTATAGTCATTAAATTGACAACATTGTAGAACCTCATATATTACAATTTATAACATCATTTCTGAAGTTTAAACATCTCTAATGCTTAAAGACCTCTGATTCATCATGTGGTGACGTTATGCTTATATACTACTGTAGAAGAGCATAAAACAGCAAAATGATTGTTTAACACTCCTAGTATAGAGTTATCGTCCAACTAATATAGTTCAATGACATGAAACTGTCGATTTATTACAAAAAGGATAGTAGTACGCTAAATAACCTTTTGAATTTAATAATGAAATATAAACTAAACTATTTTAGACAATGTCTATCAGTTTTCTTTATATCTGACAGTACATTGAATGAAACACCAGCTTACTTTCCTGAATGAATTCTATTCTATTGAATTTTTTTTATTTTTATTTTCAGAATTAAAACAAAAAAATCAATTCTCATCTATTTGGAGCCATTTGTAGAGTCTTTTTTTTTTTTATCTTTTCCTACTTCAACCGACATATTTTTAACTGGACATAAATATGCATGTGACAAGTAGGCTAAACAGAATGTTTAGACTTTAACAGGTTATTATTGGGAAAAAAAGCTTTTTTATTATTCATGTCATTAATGGTGCCAAAGTTTATGAAAGTAGAACTATATCATGCATTCAATTGCATGTAACAATGTGACTACAGAAAATAGATGAGTAAAGTTTTGTTATATGTTTAGAACTATGACAGGTATAAATAACTGTTAACAACCAACTAGCCTATTGATAATGTCAGTTTCAGTTGACTTAAAGTTTTAATTTGATGTCACGAATTGGTCTGAGTTAAACAACCATTGAAAACTAGAAAACACTGAGTAGTTGCTTTATTCTATTAGGGGACTCATTTAGTAGTGTGTATACACAACCTCATCAAGTAATCGATGTCTAACTTACACGAGTTCGTTATGTCAAATTACAATTTAACAATGTTGACAACATTGAATGATAGGAGGTCGTTTGTGATACATTATTACCAGATATCATGCCTATGAACAGTTTGTTCACCTAAAAATGTGAATATAATTGTCTTAATATGATATTAATGCAATCACTTCACACAAGTCGATAGAGAAACAATCACCATCGTAAAAGGATGATGTTGATACTTAGTAAAGTGTCTCCGCAAAAGTGTGGTGATGTAAGTTCTAAAACCTAAAAATAATACATTTATAGTTAGCATTTACATCTAAATAAACCATAATGAAATTATTTACCTTCTGTTGCATATAAAATCATCATCTATTAGAAGAAGAGGGTACTTACCTGATTCAACCCATCATTTGTGAATCACTTAATAAAATTTTAGTGTAACTACTATTACTAATACAAGTTTCTATTCAAGACAATTAAGATGAATTTCTCCAATCAAAGTTCATGTATTCTTGTAATACTACTACTAAATAACGATGTATTTGCAGTAAGACTGACGTTAGATAATAATATTATACAATACTATAATTATAATTACTATTATTCTGTATTCTGAAAGTGAATTACAGATTCCAGACATATTTGCATACATGCTAAAGTCGGTGACATTATGATCACAATGATATTAAACAAGTTTCTGCTAACTAGAAAATGATTATTATCCAGAAGTATGATGAACACTGCATTGCTGTCTAATTTATGTTTAGTTACTACTTGGATGCTTTCATCTTTTACTAGAAAGTAAGAATGAAAGAAAGCAGAATGTGATAGTGAAGAAGTTTAAAGTAGATGTTATAAGTTCCGGTCGAATAATTGTTTCCCTCTTACCTTTTGTAATGTATATACGTATATTTATATAAGTGTGTGTCTTACAATGTAGGCATGTGTAAACTAATGATTAACCGATTACACGAATGCTCCTAATACCTTTATTCTTATGTAGTACAAAATTTATACATTAAATAAGCCAAGCACATCATCTATTGTACGAAAGATCGAAGAGATCAATATTTTATACTCCGGAGTTACTAAAGTGTTAGTTTATCTAGCAAGCAAACGTAACTGCCTCCTAGAATTCTGCTAGAAGTTTATTCCAAATAAATGAATAAGAAATTCATACTTATGTACCATCATATTGAAACTGTACTTACTTTGTTTCTCCGGTTCCAATTACATAAACCTACAAGATTGATTCTGGCCTATTTTTATGAAAGTAGGATTAAGCAATTTAGGTCACAAACTAATGATAATGTTCTGTAGGAAGCAATAAATTACTCCATTCATATTAAACTCATTATTTCTACCTATACTATCGACATAAATGAATAACATTCAATCATTGCATAGATGAAGGATTTTATGCGGTTATATTTTTCATATGATAAAATAATCTATAACTTTAATTACGATGAACATGTATATTCCCATTGATTTGTTATAGACTGAAACTGGTCAATCACTGTTGCTATATGTGTAGGTACATTCAGCTGATGAGTCCCAAATAGGACGAAACGAGCGTTTTGGATTCCAAATGTCAGTCACAATCCAACTTAAATAATACTATAACTTTGATATTTTGTTTGTTTTAAATATCACAAAACCGTTAAATTGAATGTAGATTATTGCAATTTAATCAATGTATCATAGGAAGTTGATAATGATTAAGATAAGATATATCAATCATTCTATTCATGATATTTTAAAATGATTGAAATAAAATGGTATCACATTTTCTTAATATGATTAAGTTATCAGTTGATCATTGATGATTTCATGAACTTAAAATTTATTATGATAAACAATTAGAAAGTATATGAATCTTCTCCCTGTTGATTCTACATAAACTGAAATTGATCAATATTTGTTGTCATATACACATCCTTGATATACCGAGAGTTTCGACAATACATGTGAACTATTGCTATGACGTGATTATTCATTCAGGATGCACAAATAGCAACAGAAACTGATTAGTTTCAGTCTATGAAAAATCAACTGGAAGATTCAAATATGTTCGAATCTTATACATGCACCCGTTGAACAAATGTGACTGTCTTAGCTCAGTAGCCTAGTAGAGAACGCGTTAGAGTTTGACACGAAACAAACGTAGTTCGAGTCCCAGTGTGAACATCAACACTTTGATACAAGTACATTTAGCTCTTGGGTCTCAAATAGGACGAAACGAGCGTTTTGGATTCCAAATGTCAGTCACAATCCAACTTAAATAATACTATAACTTTGATATTTTGTTTGTTTTAAATATCACAAAACCGTTAAATTGAATGTAGATTATTGCAATTTAATCAATGTATCATAGGAAGTTGATAATGATTAAGATAAGATATATCAATCATTCTATTCATGATATTTTAAAATGATTGAAATAAAATGGTATCACATTTTCTTAATATGATTAAGTTATCAGTTGATCATTGATGATTTCATGAACTTAAAATTTATTATGATAAACAATTAGAAAGTATATGAATCTTCTCCCTGTTGATTCTACATAAACTGAAATTGATCAATATTTGTTGTCATATACACATCCTTGATATACCGAGAGTTTCGACAATACATGTGAACTATTGCTATGACGTGATTATTCATTCAGGATGCACAAATAGCAACAGAAACTGATTAGTTTCAGTCTATGAAAAATCAACTGGAAGATTCAAATATGTTCGAATCTTATACATGCACCCGTTGAACAAATGTGACTGTCTTAGCTCAGTAGCCTAGTAGAGAACGCGTTAGAGTTTGACACGAAACAAACGTAGTTCGAGTCCCAGTGTGAACATCAACACTTTGATACAAGTACATTTAGCTCTTGGGTCTCAAATAGGACGAAACGCGAGTTATGGACTCGGCTTGCCAACCATAATCCAACTAAAGCAGTATAAGGATAAATCTTAATTACATTTAGTAGTGATGAGTCCTAAGGTATGTTGACAATGAAGTTATGCGTTGACGTTCATAAAGCATTCAACCATGTAAAACTAAAGCAAGTATTTTCTATCCACCCGATAATAACTTTGAGATTGAAAGATAAATTACCCAAGTTTACCATATATTTTTGTACCTATCAACTCGAAGAGTTAAAAGGTGGACAATGGATTGTGTTTAACCAAAGAGATGTTACTTTTTTATTTTCATTGAATTCATTCCCTCAAGTCTGTATAATCGTGAATGTATACCCCTCATTTCATGAAACCAATCAATAAGATTTAGTGAAGAACAGGAAAATAGTGTTTTTATTAAGAATTGGAAAACCTAAGTTGTTAAGGCATTGAGTATGCATCACATTATTATAAAGGTTTGATGAAATGCAATAATTGCATGAAGAAAACTGTTACGCAATATAACGAGATTACATTTTAAAACGATATTGAAATGTAACTGAATAGGGGGGTTGGTTTGTATTATAAGAGTGTGTGATGAAAATGACTATGGAAACAAAATTGAAAATGAGATTTCAGTAAAACCTGGATAAACATTTTATAATGTGAAACACATATGCATATATAAGTATATCAACATTCTTATTAAACCAGTTAATTGATATTGAAATGGGATGTTTTGTAGTGGTTGGTAATAAGTTTACTTGATTAAATTCGTCACAGATCGATATTAGTAGCGTATCATTGAAAACTACGAAGCAGTGGATAGATGTTTTTTTCTAGTATGGGACTCCTCAGCATTACGCACTCTACATTACACCAGAAGAGCTTCTGGCTGGAGAACACTTAAATCTCTGAACCACTGGGCTTTTTTAGATAATTCATCTCTAAAATCGACAATCGTGTTAAGTAATTCCTTTAGTGGTGAAGTTGTCACATTTGAATTTTAAACTAACTAACCTCAGCAGATATCCTTTTTCATTAAAACACTCTCCATTTTTACCCGTTCATAATGCTTGTGATGAATACCTAGTTTGACTTGAGGTGCTTTTGTGGAGATAGGCTTTAAGTTCACTTGTTTGTGTTCGTCACAGATTGATATTAGTCGGATACTACTAGAAACCACTGGCTACTCGATAACTACTTCGTTATAGTATGGGACTCCTTAGTGATGCGCGCTCTCACTTCCTTATAGAATCTAAGTCAGGATTATAAAGTCTCACAGCAAACGCTTAGTCATCTCTACCACTGGTTGCACTTCTTAAGAGCCCTATACTACGACGAAACAGATGCCTTATCCTCTCTAGTTTTCACTGGTACCTAACTATCATCGATCTGTGACGAATACAAACTAGTGAATTGAATATTTAGTTTCTCATGAGCTAGATACTTACATCTTTACTAGAAACAAAAAAAATACTTTTGCTGTTGCCACGTTAGTTTACTCGGAGTTAATATCAAATATTATTGATTATTAGCATTAGGAAGCAAATGTGTTTGTATTAACAATCTTACAGCTTTAAGGAAGTGAATTCATTGTAAAAACAACTCTTCATTGTATAATGAGTACTTTACCTCAGTATGAAACCTTATCATAGTACACCATAGACGAAATGGGCACAGTGAATATAGTACATGCTTCCCTAATTCTCCTTTCAAACTTCAATTCTTTACCACCGTGACAATGTTTACATCAGTATTAATACGCATAAATAATTCATCTGTAGGAAATTAATCAATATCAACTCTTGAAATCAATGTACTTATTTCGTAAGGTACTTACTTACTTGCTTACTTATGCCCGTTACTCCTCGCTGAGGAGCATAGGCCGCTCACCAGTGTTCTCCATTTAACTCTGTCCTGAGCAATCCTTTCCAATTGTTTCCAGTTGCTGCTCATCCTTTTAATGTCTGCTTCCGATTCTCGATGCAGTGTGTTATTTGGCCTTCCTCTTTTCTGTTTCCTAACAGGATTCCATGTTAATGCTTGTCTTGTGATGCAGTCTGATGGTTTGCGTAATGTATGTCCTATCCATTTCCAACGTCTTTTCCTAATTTCCTCTTCCGCTGGAAGTTGGTTTGTCCTCTCCCATAGTAAGTTGTTGCTGATGGTTTCTGGCCAACGGACACTCAGTATCTTTCGTAGGCAGTTGTTTATAAATACTTGTATCCGTCTGATGGTGTTTCCAATAATTCACCATGTTTCAGCTCCATACAGCAGGACTGTCTTCACGTTCGAATTGAAGAGTCTGACTTTGAGGTTAGTTGATATTTGTTTTGAGTTCCAGATGTTTTTCAACTGTATGAATGCTGCCCTGGCATTGCCAATCCTTGCCATCCTTTACAACTGCATCGGATTCTCCTTTTTCATCGATGATGCTCCCCAGATATGTGAAAGTGTTCACTTCTTCCAGATTTTCTCCATCAAGTTGAATTGGTTTGGTGCTCCCTGTGTTGTATTTAAGAATCTTGCTCTTATCCTTACGTATGTTCAAGCCTACTGATGCTGAAGTTGCTGCTACACTGATTGTCTTCGCTTGCATCTGTTGGTGTGTATGTGCTAAAAGAGCTAGATCATCTGCGAAGTCCAAATCATCGAGTTGCATCCTACTTGTCCATTGAATCCCGTACATTCCCTCAGATGTGGAGGTCTTCATGATCCAGTCGACCACTAGGAGGAAGAGAAAAGGTGACAGCAAGCAACCTTGTCTGACTCCGGTCCTCACTGAAAATGCATTTGTCAGTTGTCCTCCATGCACAATTTTACACTGTGTTCCGTCGTAAGAGTTCCGGATGATGTTGACGAGTTTCTCTGGTACGCCGTAGTGTCGAAGAAGTTTCCATAGTGTTCTCCTGTCTACACTATCAAACGCCTTCTCATAATCAATGAAGTTGATGTACAGTGGCGAGTTCCATTCAATTGATTGTTCAACGATGATCCGTAGTGTTGCGATTCGGTCCATGCACAACTGATCCTTACGAAAACTAGCTTGTTGATCTCGAAGTTGAGCCTCCACTCAATCTTTTATTCTGTTCAGCAATACTCTGTTAAAGACTTTCCCTGGTATCGACAGTAGCCTGATCCCTCTGTAGTTGTCGCAGTTGCTCAAATCTCCTTTCTTTGGTATCTTGATAAGATGTCCTTTTTTCCAATCTGCCGGAACTTGTTCTTCTTCCTAGATCTTTTTGAATAAACGTGGAGTATCCTTGCTGTTAGATCGATATCTGACTTGACTGCCTCAGCTGGTATATTGTCAGGTCCTGCTGCTTTCCCACTTTTGATTTGTCTGATGGCCATCTTGATTTCTTCCATTGTTGGTGGAGTGACATCTATCGGGAGATCTGTAGATGCTGCTACGACATCTGGTAGTTTCAGTGGAGCTGGCCTATTTAGAAGTTCCTCAAAGTGTTCTACCCACCCATTCCTGTGTTCTTCAATCTCAGTGTCTTGCCTTCTTTGTTCTTGATCGGTCGCTCTGGTTTACCATGTTTATCTGCCAGTTTCTTCGTTGTGACGTATAGCTGTTTCATATTTCGTTCTCTTGCAGCTTTTTCCGCTGTCGTTGCAAGGCCTTCAATGTATTTCCGTTTGTCAGCTCTAATGCTCTTCTTTACCTGCTTATTTGCTTCTGAGTATTTAGTTTGTGCCTTGATTTTCTCTGCTCTTGTTCGGCTGTTGTTGATTTCTATCTTCTTGTTCCCCCTTTGTCGAATTTTGCTCAATGTCTCACTGGAGATCCATTCCTTATAATGGTGCCTCTTGTGACTCAGAATCTCCTGATACGTTGACGTTAGTGCTTCTTTGATTCCTTTCCAGTTATCCTCCATAGTGGTTTCTTCTTTCGGCAGATCTTGTAAGGCTTGGAACCTGTTGTTGAAATATTTTGAATTCGTTGAGTTTGTCAGTGTCTCGGAGAAAGCCTGTATTGAACCGTTGTACTGCTGCCACTCCAGTTGTCCACTGATTCTTTAGCTTCAGTTTTATTTTAGAAACCACCAAGTGGTGGTCTGAAGCTATGTCAGCTCCTTCCCTAATTTTTATATTTTCCATTAATCTTCTAAATTTTTTATTGATACATATATGATCGATTTGATTCTCTATAGTATGATCCGGTGAGACCCATGTAGTCTTGTGTATGCGTTTGTGGGCGAATATTGTACCACCTATAACCAATTTGTGGAAGGCACATAGGTTTGTAAATCTTTCACCATTGTCATTTCTGTCTCCCATTCCTTGTCGTCCCATGATTTCTTCATATCCAATGTTGTCCATTCCGACTTTGGCGTTTAGGTCCCCCATCAGTATTGTCAGATCCTTTCCTCGACACTTTGCTATAATTGATTGCAGTCTATCGTAAAACTGATCTTTGTCTTCGTCGTTGCCGTCGTTGGTTGGTGCATAGCATTGGATAATATTCATTGTAATCCCTTTCTTCATTGTTTTGAAAGATGCTTTGATGATCCTGGATTCATGTGGTTCTCATCCCACAAGTGCATTACGTGCTTTCTTGGACAGCATCAGAGCAACTCCTTGGGTGTGAGGAGCATTTTCCTCCTCGTGGCCGGAGTATAGTAGCATCTCTCTCGAAGCCAATGTTTTCTGTCCAGCTTGAGTCCAATGAGTTTCGCTGATTCCGAGTATTGTCAAGTTGTATCTCTTCAATTCTGCAGCTATTTGATTTGTCTTCCCGCTCTCCCATATTGTTCGAACATTCCATGTACCAATAAAAATATTTGATCTGGTTGTTAGAAGTGGGGGGGCATCGGTCTCATGACTTCCGAAGAATTTCGGCTTTCATCATCAGGCGTCATATATCCTTCTACTCCCAGGGCAGAGTTTAAATGGTTCATCTTGTTTAATCTGGTTTGCGTTTTTTTTTAGCAAGTTTGGGGTTTTTACGGGATGGGGGTGCTAGCCCCATGCCCAACCCTCCTCCTTTACTCGCGCTTGGGACCGGCAGTAACCCTAGGAGGGCTACACACGGAGTTTCGTAAGGTGTTCACGAATAAATCCTTCAAGTTATGTAAAAATGATTCCTTCTAAAGTCGAACTTAGAAACTACACTCATTATGAATTTTAATGTTATTAGCTGGTTGGTTCGAATCATGTCTAGTCCCGATAACACTTCATGTTAGTATCATAATGAATAAACAGGTAACCTGATCATCAATAGTGAAATTGCATTCAAACGAATTGGTTTTAGTCTTATTTCATGAATATGAAAGCCTTTAGTTATCTGGATCAAAACAAAACATATAAGCCAACAGTATACTTTCGTCAGTTAGATCTTTATGAGGCTTTACTGTTATATACAATAGTGTAACGCATTTAAAATCTCTTTTAATTTCTAGTTTCGATTATCAGATTGACACTGTTTACAATTGTGTCATTCCATATTTTCATTGATTGCTAGTTCACCTATTTTACCATTAGTAAACGTCTCATCCTTTTCTTTTATTCTTCAACCTTTTAGGTTTTCTTATCTGGGTGATCCTACACTCTCTGTCTCACAGAATATAAAGTACCTTTTGACTACACTCGAAATGTTACAGCATTAGGGATATGTAAACATGAAAAGTGTTAAGTTAATCAAGAATATATGTGAGTATTGATGATAATGAAATAGAAAGATTGCATAACTCATAATAATAAATGAATAGTGGTTGTTAAAAGTAAGTGGCTTAGAGTACTAGTGGCGATAAAAATTATTAAAAACTACTTGAACAAACATTTTAGCTCAGTAAATAAGTTGGCACTTGAGAAAATAAAATTAGTATAATTATTTGTGGTGGAGATCGTGAAGATTAGTATTTCATTTTAATTGATTGAATTCGTCAGAGATTGATATTGGTAGGGTAGCATTGAAAACTAGGGAGGATCGGACAGCTGTTTCATCCTAGTATGCGAAGCATCAACAGTACTCACTTTATATTCATGAATAATTACGTAATAAGATGTGTGCCAATAAACAGTTCATATTAGTTGTGAAGAGAAAATTTGAAAGAGGGTGACAAAAAATGAACACAAAAATAAAATTTGTTAAAAATTCATTAAATCCAAGAAAGGGACAAAATGCCACAATTTTCTTCTAAAGGTATAGACCAAGGTTAGTGGTTTAGATTCCTATCAATTATGCTAAATGTAACAGACGAATCAGCACCCGATTATGAGACTGTGGTGGTATACGGTGCATCCTTTAAAATGATTTAGTTTTCTCCACTACATGGGCGCTATCTCCCAACTGGGATGAAAGCGAGTCGCCTATACCATTACTTAACCAATCTGAAGAATGATTTATCGTTTGTTAACTATGCTGCTTAGCCATATCACCCCTCCATATGTAAAATTCTACAGAGATATCACTTTACAATAGCTAAGTACATATAACATACTTATTACAAACAATAACATAAAGAATTACATTGAAAGATAAACTGAATGTTTACTAATGAAATTTCATTTCTTCATTTCATTATCTTTAGACAATAAAACTGAGTTAATATTATCTTGGGAAAGTAAATGACCTGATTATCAATAATGAAATTTCATTCAAAATAGTTTTGACCCTATTCCATGGAAATGAAAGCTTTTGATAATAAGAATGTTATGATATTACCAGAAAGTAGAATATTTTTTTTCTGATCAAGTAATAAATAACTAATAGAAAATCTATTCTTTTTTTTCGTCACAGACTGATCTTCCATGGGTAGCAATGAGAACTAGGAAGCATCAGACATCTATCTTGTTCTAGTATAATACTCCTTAGAAGTGTGTACAAAACCAAACTACGATAGATACAAACGATAAAATAAATACCAATTCTCACTAAATCACTTCAATTCAGTTACAACAATCAGCTGATTAGTTAATAAGTTAAAGAATATTCTTAAAATTTTAAGAAAAAATTATGGCTTATAGAGTTCAGATTTATCAGGAGTGAGACAATTATCACTAGTGATAATGTATGATCATCGTTATGTATCATAAATTGATGAAGATGGGAATTCTACCACCGAATGCTGCGCAGCCCAGTAGCACTGATAGGTAAGTGATTGACACGAAACATAGAGACCCCGCATTTGATACCCTAAAAGAAATGGAGCGTGTCCATTGCAAAAGAGTCTCATACCTATCCGGTACTCCATGGCTTTCAGTAGTACCTAACCAAGATCAATTTCTGTTAAATACAAACGATACAGGAAATGCTAATCTCCACAAATACAACCTAGAGTCAGCTATTCTATGTAATAGTTTGATTCTATTAACAACTTTGTTTTTACATTTATTTATGCATATACGATTCATACTGATTGCAGAGTAGTGCCAACAATCTAAATATTGGTTATAGTCAAATTTTTATTCAGAGCTATATTGAGTATACGATTCTCATATATTGCAATAATGCCCTAAATGTTATATTACTTATAACAAAAGTAGATGATGATATACAACTTTGCTTCATTTTTTTTGCATACTTAATGATTTATTCGGTATATCGAAAAAAAAAACAAAGTAGTTAATCTATCCAATGATAAATAAAAGCATATCAAGACTAGACAGAAACAATTCTAAGCGATTACGTAATAGATGTACTGTATTGTATCTAATAAATGGTTATGATCATTTGAATTAGCTACTTCATACAATAGATAGTCTCTATATATTGAAATTTGATTAGATTTTTTTATAATATAATCAATTGGACTTTGATTCATATCCTTAATAACATGGTAATCTCTGAAGTACATAAACAAATTTTTATGGTTCTATTTAGAAATTGAACCTTTATAAAGAATTCAACACTTTTAGGCATCTTATAATTCTCTTAAGTAGTTCATGCATATCACCAACACTCCAACTTATGCGCTTGCTAGATATCTAAGCAACATTTTATAACAGCTACAACAAAATGTACACAATGTAGTCAAAGATACATATGATTTCAAATAAAAAAATATCAGATTTGATAGTTGAAGATATTGAAACAATCGTAAGCTATGATGTTGTATCTTTATATACTAGTATTCCAATTGATATATGTCTAGAATTTATTAATGGATTACTACAAAATGATCATTCACTGTCTAGCCGGTGCCCATTAAGTATCAGTTTAATCATGAAATCCCTAAGCCTATGCTTGAATTCAACCTTTTTCACGTTCAAAGGGATTCTCTACAAACAAACCAACGGAGTAGCAATGGGCTCCCCCGTTTCACCAATTGTAGCAAACCTTTTCATGACCCATATTGAATCCCACATTTTCAATAATGTCATTAGACCAAGGGTTTGGCTGAGATATGTTGATGACACTTTTGTCATCATCAAAAAGACTTTTCTAAGATCATTCTCCAAACGAATCAACAACCTATCTCAGAATATCAAATTCACTTTAGAAAGTGAAAATGAACACAATGAGTTACCATTTTTAGACTGCTTAGCTAAAAGAAATTTAAATGGAACTCTCAATCTGAGAATTTACTGCAAACCGACACATTCAAATCGATATATCGATTTCAACTCAGCACATCCATTCAGTGCAAAGATATCGCTGGCTCTAAACTTATTCAGAAGAGCCAGTAGACTCATTACATCTGAAGACGACAAGAAATACGAATACAAAAATATAATCAACATCCTACGGCTTAATAATTTTCCAATGAATATTATTAACAATTTGCAAAAACAAAACGACTTATTACTAAACAATAGTAAATTAGTCAAAACATGTTGGATTGGTACAGCCGTTCTACCTTACCGCCATGACACAACTGATGAATAACAAAGAATTCTAAAACAACACGGAATTCAAACTTTCTACAAAACTACCAACACCATTCGAAGTGCATTGGTTAAAATAAAGGACAAGATCCCTTTCACCTCAACACAGAATTGTGTCTACAGGCTAGGTTGTGTTGAATGTGATGCATTTTATATTGGAGAGTCATCACGAGAAATCAAAACTCGTGCCAAAGAACATGAAAGCTACACTAAACGACCTCCTAATAATCCTGTTGATCTTAAAAAATTACAAATTATATCAGCAATAGCAGTCTGCACATGTTGTCTGTCACAGCCATAAAATCGATATTAAAAATATCCGAATTATTCACAAAAGTTTTTCCAATTATAAGGAAAGACGAATAGCTGAGGCGCTTCATATTTTGGAAAACCCAACTGCACTCAGCTAAAGGGAAGGCCTATCTATCCTCCCATCATGAACTTTCTATCCAACTAACCACAATTAAAAGTACATCAAATTTCATACACATGAACATACATACAATTTAATTTTCACATATTGACATATTTTCCTCTCACACTAACATTTACATACATGTCTCATTTCAAACTACCTTGACCTGACCTACATGACTTGACATCATAACACGATCAAACTCGCATTTTGATTGTACGAGTTTATTTTGTTTTTGATTTGTTCCATTGTGGATTATTTAGTCTTATGTTAATTCAATTCGGTTATTCATTTCTCTGAAGAAGTGACTTGCACTAAGCCGCGAAACGTCAGAAATTTTAATTTCTACTGATTGGAATTTTACAAATATATATCAATTAGGATGGTTATTTTTGTGGAGATTGGTTATTTTGTTTGATTAAATATATTACAAGTTGATGTTGACAGGGTACCATTGACAACAAGGGAGCACTGGACAACCTTTTTGTTCTGGAGTGGAACTCCTTAGCAGTGCGCACCCCAGATTCCGTACCAGGGGCTTCAGGTTGACGCAAACGCTTAACCATCTTCACCACTGGGTCGGCATCCAATGGTAGTTTACATTATAGTTAGGTAAAATGAATGTATATGAAAATTGTACCGGTATGAAAAGTAATGATTGTCCTAGATGAAAACATTATTTTCAAATTATCATTATTTTTATTGTTTTAATTACGTTTATAATGATTAACCTACAAGAATTCATATTACTTAATTACAATACAAAAAGAATTACTTCAAAGATAATGTACATAATATAAATATACACCTGTTTACATTGGATGAAGCATGAAATGTTTTGGGATCCACTTTGAAGTAATTTAATCAACAGCTGTTTAATTTAAACTTCTGAAGAAAAATTAAAAAAAGAATTTCTGACGTTTTATAACCAACAATAAGTAGTTTATGTTTGTAGTTTGAGTGGTTGTAGAGATGGTTGAATTAGAATGGCAATATCATGAATTAACTTGGATTAGACAATCATTGAATAGTAGGAACATTGAATAAGTGCCTTATACGAATATTGAACTCTTTATTAGTCTATAATCAACGACCTTATATGAGAATCGAGCTCAGGAAATACATGTTTTTATGGTGTATAATAGTAGTAGTGAACAGTAGTCTTATCGTTCTGCTTTTATGTCATTCAGATTAAAGATGATTATGTGGAAAACATACCATTTGTCTATTTGTGTACAAATGGATAAACATGAATATATATGTTATATGTAATATAGTCAACAAAATACATTATTACAGTACAATCTTGAATATGGTCAATAGGATTTATTGAAAAAACTGTTCATGTTCATTTTTCTATGCTTAAATCTTCTTTTCTATAGAATTCAGAAAGCGTTAGCAAATTATGCAAATTAACTTACTTACTTACTTATGCCCGTTACTCCTCGCTGAGAAGCATAGGCCGCCCACCAGGAAGTTTGGGTTTTACGGGATGGGGGTGTTATTCCTATGTCCAACCCTCCTCCTTTACCCGGGCTTAGGACCGGCAGTAACCCTAGGAGAGCTACAGGCAGAGTTTTATCCTGGTGCAAATAAATTACTCACAATTAAATCATCTACTTCACCTTAGCATCATATCAATACAAATAAGCATATTCATATCTGTGAGATTCTATGCAGTATCTTCCGACATCATGATGCAGATATATACCGAGTAAGCAATATGTAGGTTAGGAATAGAGTACTAGGTAAATATTGTAAATCTATTGATGAATTAGTAAATATTTATCAGCTGAATTGTTATGACACGTATTATGTATGCTCTACCACTGCCTACCTCAAGGAACAATGCCAACTGGTATAGGAGTAGCCTGATAAAATGTTAGGGGCGGCCTAACTAAATCATGGCAACAGTCCTTAAAGTCATTAACAATTGAAATAAGTTATGTTATTAGGTGCAGTTAACCCGGTTGGGGTCCGCGTGGTGATCGCAACCATTGGTTAGAGACTATGTGTAAAATAGTTCAAAATAGTTCGTAATGGTAGGATACATCCACTTATCGTCTTCTTCTAAACTCTGAGCTTCTGAACTCATATTTTTTTACTGATTTATACTTTCGTCGATTTTCTCTTCAGCCGGTAGTCCCTTCCATTAGTACTAATACTCTCGTCATCGTCACAACTCTGCATTTTGGTCTAATAATTTCGACTCTCTCTGCTAGTTAGGGCACCATAATTTGAATCGATGTAGGCATGCACCAACTTCCACGTTGGGACTGACTGATATATATATATATATATATATATATATATATATATATAATACTGAGGTATACGGGGCAACAAGTGGGTTGTTACTTTAACAGCTTTTTTTCGAATTTACTTAGTTTCACTTATTTCTTGAGTGTTAATTGAGTTTATCTTGATATATTTGCTTGTAATCTATTGTGTTTACAGTTTTCATTGTTTGTCTTTATCACTGAACTCTCTGTCTCTCTGCCTGCAAAGGAAACTATTTACCCACCTTTAAATTACCCCTATTACTGGACCTATTACTTACCAGTTCACATGTACTTGTAAAAGCAGGTATATTGGATGGACAGTAAGATGGAACTTTTTTACGAATTATTGAATATATCCCAAAGAACTTATGCTTGAAAGAAGCAACTACTTTAAGAAGTCCAGTTATGCATCATCTGGCAGATACGGGACATGACGTCGATATGGCAAATGCTTTTGAAATTATCAATAAACAACATAATTTGATTTTATTAAAATTTGGTAAGACTATTGCAATTAGAAGATTAAAACGTGACCTGTGCATTCAAAACACATCAGTAGTTAATGTTCAATCGTTCTGGTAACATTAGATTGATAATCCAGTTTTATCTTTCAATTATAGATAACAGGAAGTCGGTGAGTTATACTCCTACTTTTTCTATTTTATTCCTTTTCTTCACATAGTCATAACAATAGCATAATAATAGTTACAAAATTAAACCCCTTTCATTTATTCACTAGAACTGTAATTCTTACGTCATCTATTGAGGTAATTATTGACCACTTTTCATATTACGTAATTACACTCTAGAATATTCATCTAATCTATTTATAACTACTCTAAATTTAGCCTCTTCACCGTTTCACTACCTAGACAATTTAACGTTATCTATCAAACAATTGAATTAACCTAATCAATATGTGTATTAATTATTTGAGTTATCTAACATCAACAGCCTGTTTGTAACTGATGAGACTGAATATAACGAAATGCATTGAATTCAAAGTATTCTGTAAATGTTGCTGTTCTTGCATTACTCAAATATTATCTCAAAGTTCCAGACACGTATATATATCTAGTTATATTTAGGAAATGGGAGAGTTACAATAACCTATGAGGTGTTGATTGTAGATTTAAATTTCTGTTTGTTTATCTTCTTTTGATGTAATAAGGTTGACAGAAATGAAAAGATTGATTATTACTGAACTAGTTAACTCATTTACGAATGAATAAAGCTCCTTCATTATGTCAACGATAGAGCTTACACATCAACGAACAGAAGATATAAACATTCAATAAGGCAATGATTTCTCCGGTTATATTTAACAATAATCATTGAAGTATAAATCAGAATAATAATAAAAAGACAATTGAGAATAAACAACAGTAATACAATAGGGAAAACAAATCTTGTCATCAGTATTATTTATATCGTATTAATCGAAATAAAAGAATATGACAGATGTGTTTATTCCCTATGAATTGTTAGTTTATCATTGTTTTAATACTAGCCTCTGTTTTTTAATTAACCATAGATATTTATCAGTTAAATTGAATTAACATACACTACTACTGATTAATCTAAGAAGCATGGACAAATAAAAGTAGTATAACAAATAGATGATCACGAAACATTGAATCTAAGTTCAATTAGAGTTGGATTGTAGGTTGATAAGTGTAATTCAAGACATATTTTATTTCTTATTTAGGACATGTATTCATTTAACTTGTAACTATTGTATATTATTGTTGATATTCATATTGAAACCAGAACTCAGTCTGTTGATGCCTAACATTATTGCAGTCACTAATGAATTGCTAATTTCAAGCATATTTACTCGTCAACAAGTACGTATATATAATTTGACAGTGAGAAACAAGAATTTTCGTTAACAAATCATATGTACAATCGAATCAGTTCATTTTGTTATAATGTTAGTTCACTAAAATATGCGATTGACAGAATATCTCAAATAAGATAAAATATGTGCCTCAATCTCCACTTCACAGTTGTTGAATACATAAACCTTTAAATTCACACTAATGATATAGAAAAATATAGCTTTATTTTTAGTTTCATTTTTAAAATGGTGTTTTCGTTAATTGAATTCGTCACAGATTGATTTTGGTTGTGTACCACTGAAAACCAGGAAACACACGATTGCAATGTGCAACCTTGATCCAGCCTCAGGAACTTCAAGTTGACAGACGCTTAACTATCCACATTAATGGACCGACATCCAATCGTAGAATTCCGGTTTCAATTAATTTGTGATATAGTGTAAACATTATCCATCCTCAACGGTGATAACTGTCTCACTTTCTACATGTCTGAACTACATTAGTCACGACTTCTTACAAGAACATCAGAAGCATCCTGATGTTAGTCTTAAAGAACCGAATATTGTAATTGAATTGAAATGATCTATGGTGTTAAGTGTAATTCAAGACATATTTTATTTCTTATTTAGGACATGTATTCATTTAACTTGTAACTATTGTATATTATTGTTGATATTCATATTGAAACCAGAACTCAGTCTGTTGATGCCTAACATTATTGCAGTCACTAATGAATTGCTAATTTCAAGCATATTTACTCGTCAACAAGTACGTATATATAATTTGACAGTGAGAAACAAGAATTTTCGTTAACAAATCATATGTACAATCGAATCAGTTCATTTTGTTATAATGTTAGTTCACTAAAATATGCGATTGACAGAATATCTCAAATAAGATATAACGAAATGCATTGAATTCAAAGTATTCTGTAAATGTTGCTGTTCTTGCATTACTCAAATATTATCTCAAAGTTCCAGACACGTATATATATCTAGTTATATTTAGGAAATGGGAGAGTTACAATAACCTATGAGGTGTTGATTGTAGATTTAAATTTCTGTTTGTTTATCTTCTTTTGATGTAATAAGGTAAAAAAAGAAAAGAAAACCTTTTCATAATTGTCACTATAGTCTTCATACAAAATGATACGTATATACGTATTTTATGATAATACATTGCTTACTACTTAAATAGTTATATACGTATAAATTTATTCAAATGAACTGACATTTGATTGTAAAAAAGGCTTGTTTGATAAAAAGAAAACAATAAAAAACAAGAGGTAACTAATATTATTTACGTATATTAATTTGGTTTCTTTAGTTTTATTATAATTTATATTGTTTTTTTCGTTGAAATTCCGATGGTGATGCAACAAACAACAACAACAAAAGAGAAAACAGCAGTATTAATAGAATAAAACAATAAGAATAACGAATTATTGGAAGATGTCCAATAGTCAGTAGATGCTCATGTTTAACATTACTATGACAACAGAACTATCTAATAGAGATTATTAATTTGATTTAATATTAATTTCATTTTGTTGTTTAAATGATGAGAAAATGACGTATTATAGACGTTGTATTATCAATAGCGGAATGTAGGCATGTTTGGCTAACTAGTCGCTAATAGGACCAAACAAGCTTCCTGAAATTTACTTTTCCGTCACAATTCAACTTAAACATTACCTGTGATAAACAGCTAAATCGTGGTAATCCTCTTAGGAGGCATATATAGTAACAGAGGCTGGTTAGTTTCAGTCCATGACAAATCAACTGGAAGATACAAACTCACTTTAATTCTATATATATGCATTGCATAAGTATAACTTTCTAGACTCAGTAGTTCAGTGGTGAACGCTGTGGCGTTTGACATGAACCGGACCAAGTTTGAATCCCAGTGTGAACGTTAACATTGGATTGCAGGTATATCCAGCCAATGAGTCCAAAATAGAACGAAACGTCTGTCTTGGATTCCAATTTTCCGTCACAATCCAACTTAAATAGTGAAAGATAAATGGTGATAAGTATTTCTGTTAAAATCCAATTAAATTGAATCTACGTTACGATAAGCTGTCAATAGTTAGGTAGAAAATAGCTCTTTTTGTCTAATATTTAATTCTGAGAAAATTTTACTAAGGAATATTCTGAATGATGATGACTGTCATTTGCATTTAATCTTTGGCTTGTATTCGTCCTCAACTGTTGTCGGTTAAGTGTCAATGGACAACTTGACAATCCGCTCCAGTGTTTCTACTAAATACTTGAATCTATGATCTAATCACGATTTCTTACTAGAACTTTAGGAGCGTTATTAAAATTCATCGCTAGTGAATTGAATATTTTAATTTAGTAATCAGGGTTTTGTAAATATTGAGTGTGAGTGATGAAGTTCATTTAAGCCGAAAGTGAGACAGTTGTCACTGTTACTATATTGAATAATCTTCGTATCTCAAGTCGGTTGAAATAAGAATACTACCATCGCATGCCAGCCAACTCGATTATGATTAAATATTCATCATAAGAACTAAGGGTTCTAGGCTCGATTACTTGGCAATATCAATCGTACACATTTTCACTAAAGAGTCATATCCTAGAATGAAGCATCTATCCAGTGTTCACAGATTTTCATTAATGCTCAGAAAAGGTCAATCTATGACGAATAAAACAATAAAGTGAATCCTGTAATCAATTAGAATTAATAAAATTTTCAATAACGTTTCAAACATTACTTATTATTATTATTATTCTTTGTAACTAAATAGTAAATTCATATTTCGCTGCTACTCTCTATTTAATTATAAAGTTTATAATCAGATATAATCAATATTACATAGTGAAGCTGTCGAAGACAAGTGATAACATAACACAACAGGCGAACCATAATTACAACAGGAAAAATGAATTTGTTCCATTTTAAGGGACTATTTATTAGCTGCAAGCAACTTTAGTTGATAACTTTAAAATAGATACATTATTTGCTAATTAGTAACCAATCTTATGTTTGTACACATTTATGTCAGTCTCTATGCGTCGATATCGTGTAAAACATGTTTTCACAGTGAGTAGCTTAGAAATAATCAGTAGAAAACCACAAAACTAGGTTTGTTGTAAACTTATACTGTACGGTATAGATAGAATCCAATCATCAATAAAGAATTATATTGAAATAATTTTGGACAATAATACGTGAAATATTGAATTAAAATTTCTGTTTTTGTACATTGCTGATCGTATATCGATTAGCTCGGTATCAGTAGCTTCAAAGCCACGAAATTGAGATCCATGGTTTAGAATTATCCTCCTCGAAATTGAGAGGGGCTGATTGATAAACGCCAACAAACATAAAGTCTAGATCGAAAATATTTTCTTTATAGAATAATTAATCAATCAATTCCGGCTACCCCATGTGGAGCAGAAGCCGCCGACCAGCATTCTTCAACCAACTGACCTGGGGTTTTATTTACAATTCTTCTCAAGTGCTATTCACTCTTTTCATGTTTGCCTCCGTTTCCCGGCGTCATGTATTCCTTAGTCTTCCTCTTTTTCTTTTGCCATGACGATTCCGAGTCATGGCTTGTCTTGTGATTCAGTTTGGTGTTTTCCCCCAATTTGTATCTTATTCACCTCCAGCGTCTTTTCCTAATTTCTTCCTCAGCTGGATTTTGGTTGGTTTGTTGCCTGACACAGAAGTTTGTTGCCGATGGTGTCTAGCCACGGGATCCGAAGTATGTTGCGCAGACATCTATTTATAAACAGCTGTATCTTTCGGATCATGCTTTTCCTAGTTCTCCTAACAAGTTTCAGCTCCGTACAATAGAAATGTCTTCATATTTATATTGAAAATTCTGGCTTTGATATTGGCTGACAGTTAGTTTGAGTTCCAGATGCTCTTCAATAATAGAAATACTGACCTTACTTTGCTAATCCGCGCATTCACACCTGCATCAGACTCATTTTGTTTATTGGTGACGCTGTCTAGGTATGTAACATTTTCCACATCGGCCAGATCTACTCCATCAAGTGAAATTGGGTTGGCTCACATTGTCTTGTATCTAAGGTTCTTGTTTCTCCCACCCGATTGACAGAAAAAGAATAGTAAATTTATCTAACTATTGCATATATTAGCACCAAGAATTTATAATTTTAGTACTTGTCCCCTTAATTTCAACTGTGAATACTTAATAAATTATCGCTTTCATGTAGTTAGATAATAGAAAGAGTAATATGAGAATCATACTTACTATTCAGTGATTCATATTACAAATATATCATACTTCATTTTGCATGTATTCTAAAACAGTAACTGATGTCGCCACTAGTCCAAGTGATTCATCATGTTTTGATGTTAAGTGGCTGAATATAGTCATAAACTTTTCTAACGACAAATACTGACTAGACGACTACATAGAAAATAAGAAATTTAGCTATAAAATATATATTCAACGAATTAGTTACCATGCACTACATATGAATATCATTATACTAAACACGCTAGTCGTTTGGGTTCGCGAACGCTGTATTAATAATTATGCAATAATTATTCTTACAATGATAATAGGAAATGAATGCGTACAATATTTTCAACGAAAAAGCTAATTTTCTAGTTGATTAACCTTAGGTAATACTTAGATCTTATGTTTAGCATATCTGGAAACATTTAGTTCAGTCAACCTCATATTACAATTAGGGGGGTTTGTGGAGATAGTTAATAGTCAATTTTGATATTACGAATTGATCTGAATCAGACAACCATTGATCACCTGGAAGCATTGGTAGCACAACTTATCGCGAATTGACTGAATTGAAAATATCAACCATTAGGAGCCGACTCAGTGGTCCAATGTTAAAGCGTTCACCGCGAAGCCAGAGGGTCCTGGGTTCGATCACCGAAGGGGTCGTGGATGCACACTGCTGGAGGAGCCCCATACTAGGACGAAACAGCTGTCCAGTGCGTCCAGGTGATCAACGGTTGTCTGATTCAGGCCACTTCGTGATATCAAAATTGACAAGCTCATATTAGCTAATTGGTGATCACCATGTAAAATTAAGTAATATTTGCAATAATCCAATGAGTAGAAATTAAGATTTCTGATGTTTCACGACTTCATGTAAAGTGCTTCATCAGAGAATAATAAATAACCTACCGAATTAAGTTACACTTTAGTATCTAGGCCACCTATTGAAATCACTACAAAAAAATAACCCATATAATGCTGTCGAAGATACATACGACAACAAATCGAAAATTCTAGATCTATCAATTAAAGATAACAAGACGATTTTAAGGCTTGATGTTATATCTATATGTATCAGTATTCCAGTTGATACACGTCTAGACAATATTAATAATTTACTGAAGAATGATGACACATTATGTTATTTACATTATCCTGTAAACAATAGTTTAATTACGAAATCTTTAAGACTATGCTTAAGCTTAATTTAGTTTACCTTCAGAGAAATTCTATACAAACAAACTAACGGAGTAGTAATGGGATACCCAATGTCTCCGATTGTGGCGAATCTGTTTATGTTGTATGTAAAATCCTTCATTTTCATGGACACCATCAAACCAAGAATTTGGCTTAGATTTGTCTATGACACTTTCGTCACTATTAAAATGATGTTTCTAAGAATGTTTACACAATTGACCAACACGTTATCACCTTAAATAAAATTCACTGTCGAAACTGAAAACGAACACAGTGAATTACCGTTTTTAGACTGTCATACTGAAAGAAATTTCAAACAAAACTCTCAATTTAACACTCTATCGATAGCCGACACATTTTAATTATTAGTTCTATTGAATTCCATTCAGCACATCTGGAACTCAAACCAACTGTCAGTCAATATAAAAGTCAAAATTTTCAACACAAATGTGAAGACAGTCAGTTATGTTGTATGGAGCTGAAACTTGGAGAACTACAAAAAGTATCCCTCAGAAGATACAAGTATTTATAAACAACTGTCTGCGTAGGATTCTTCGGATCTGTTGGTCAGATACCATCAACAACAACCTGTTGTGGCAGAGAACTAATCAACTTCCAGTTGAGGAAGAAATTAGGAAAAGACGCTGGAGATGGATTGGACACACACTGAGGAAACCATCAAACTGTGTCACAAGACAAGCACTGACTTGGAATCCTAAAGGCCACAGAAACAGAGGAAGACCCAAGAACACATTGCGTCGGGAATTGGAAACAGACATGAAGAGAATGAACAGCACTTGGGAAGAGCTAGAACGGAAAGCCCAGGACAGAGTTGGCTGTAGAATGCTGGTGGGTGGTCTATGCTCCACTTGGGGTAACAGACATTGATTGATTGGTTGAATAAATTAAATGGAATGTCATGGATTGGTACTGTCGTTCTACCTTATCGCCAAGACACAATAGATAATTTGTAAAGAATTCTGAAGTAACATAGGATCCAAGCGTTTTATAAAACATTCAACACACTCACAGGTACTTTGGTAAAAAATAAAAGAAAAGATCCTCTTCACCCCCCACACAAAACTGTTTCTACAGATAAGGTTGTGTCAGTTGTGGTGCTTTCAACATTGGTGAGTCTTCTTAAGAAATCATGACTCGTGCCAAGGAACATGATAGTCACATAAAACGATCTTCTAATATTCAATTAGGGCCTGAAAGGCTGTAAATCAAAACGACAACAACAGCGTATTCTATAAATAACAACCACAAAACCGACATAAATATTGTCAAAATCATCCAGAAAGGTTTTTCGAATTATAATGAGAGGTGTGTGGCTGAAACATTCCATATTTTGCTAAACTCCACTGCACATAATAGAAAGGTAGGTCATATCGTTCATCCGACATGGTCTATCTACCCTAACAACTACATTTAAATGTGTTCTAAAACATCAGAAATCGCAATTTCCACTTATTGGATTTTCGCAAATATATTAATTGATTGAATACGTCACAGATTAATGTAAGTAGTTAACCACTGAAAACCAGAAAACATTGAACAGCTGTTTCATTTTAGAGTAAAACTCCGCGGCAATGTACACCCTAGATTCCGCCCCAAAGGCTGTGTCACAAATAGATACACGTAAGAATTCTACCGCTGGATGCCGGCCCGCCCAGTGGTGCGGAGTGTAAGGCTTTCTCCAACCTGAAGCCTCTAAAATAGAATTTGGAGTGCGCACTGCGAAAGAGTCCCACACTAATGCGAAACAGCTGAGCAGTTCTTCTTGGTTTTCAATGGTACCCTACCAACATCAATTTATGACGTATTCAGTCAAATGGAAATACCAATCATCCCAAAAATAACCATCTCAATTGAACTAATATATTACTTCATTTTACAAACTATTTGTCCATGCTTGATCCATTTTAAGTTATTGACTCTAACTTTGGTGATGTTGTTTACATGCAGTGATCCCTCCTTTTTTCAATATGGGTTCAAGTCCTATCGACACTATAATTAAATCAATATTGTATTGATAATCGATAAATGACTGACAAGTGATGCAGAATCTAGATTCAGTACATTGTGCTCATCATTTGTAAACATCTTACACTTGATTCTTTGTATCTTAGTAAATTCAATTATACTATTCTTATGCTGAATTTCACATTTGAAAATCATATTTTAACAGTAAGGCCATGATAAATTAACTTAAGAAAAGTTCAATAACCCTAAGATAATCAGAAAACTTAATGTTTTTTCCAATATTACTCATGAATTCAGTAATAGATGTATTGGAAGTCTGTAAAAGCTTCAAGGGCGTTGAAAACATTTCATCGAATCACTGTCCAATTAAACTTCTAGAAGCATTGATGCAACATTTTGACATCTTCGACTGCGTTACTTTATTCTATAAAATTTGATATGTAACAATAGAGATACTTACTTAATCAGTACAAAGCTATAAATACAAATGAATTGCTATCTGGGTGGCTTTAGAGATTAAAGTGTGTAAAAGGCTGTTATGATGATTAGCAGACAATAATTTAAGCTTAGTTACAAGTTTCATCATTAAGTCCTTGAAAAAGAAATCAGAATTTGCAAGCTTTTAAGTCACCTAATCAAACTAAACAATAATATCTACACTACATTCTATGATATATTACTTTTATAATGTTAGAAAGGGCTTTTATGATTGATGCGTATGATCAAGTTGTCGATGCCACCTTGTGCACCCGAAGTCACGATAATAATTGCCAATGATAGGTTCTATCTGGCCACTACATGTTTCCCTGGTGCCTACTCAGTCCCAAGCGCGAAATAGGAGAACATAAGATTGATGGATCAACTAAACAGAATCATATATTTAAGTTGGATTGTGACTGGCAAGCGGAATCGAAGACTCGCGTTTCGTCTTATTTGGGACTCATCGGCTGGATGTGGTGTTTGGCACGAAGCGGACTGAATTCGAATCCCAATGTGAACAACAGCATTGGGATGCAGGCACATCCAGCCGATGAGTTCCAAATAGGACGAAACGCGCGTCCTGGATTCCGCTTGCCAGTCACAATCCAACTTAAATACATAACTTGTGTAATAACGCTATATCGAGGCAATCCGCTCAGGGTGTACATATGGCAACAGAGACTGACCAGTTTCAGTCCATTCTAAAGCAACGGGAAAATACGAACTTTTCCTAATTACATAAACAAAATCGTATTATAATTCAGGCATTCCTTTATATATGCACAGAAGCTGATCACTCAGTCAACCAATTCGATTACTAACATTAATACAAAACAAGGGTAACGGTGACTGTCATCTGGAGCAACGTAGACACAATCGATAATCCATAGTTAGTAAATGGAAAATGATATACTAACAGTTAATGTGTTAAACGAGGAGGGGGATAGGACAAGGGAAACAACAATTATGGAAATAAAATGTTCACTTTGTATGCAACTAAATATTATGAAATAGTCTACAGAAAGACAGTTTTCAAAGATAATCAATCTTCTTTAGCTGTCCAAAGTATCGAATACATGATAAATAAGACTTTTAATCAAAGGTATGCTATTAAATTATCTCATTCGGTGTCTATCTTACATAACGCCACTTATTCAGACGAATTATTTCCATTAACATATATCTATGTACACTGTGGTGATCTACAATAATTTGTTCATATAAATCAAATCAGTCATTTAATTTATGAGCACTTTAAGCCTTTAATGATTTTATAACCATGTTAATGTTTTGTAATTCATATATCCCTTCGTATGTGTGTTTGTGTGACTGCCTACTTGATGCCTTCATTACATTACTTTGATGTAGTATACTTTCCTGATTTTAATATGCTTCACACGTTACTAGTCATTTTATCCTCACCCATTTCATTTATCTAATATTTCACTATCATATGATCTGATATACATTTTCCTGGTCAAATTATTTGTTGGCTTGTTTGTGCTTCGACTACAAATGGATACAATACACTTCAATGAATACTAACGATGAGTTCTTACTGTATTTTTTTCATGAATGTAATTCGAATTACTAAGTACTAGTAATATACATATACATACACAGTTACAAACAAAGAATAAAGAGTTATAATTTTGTCTTTATTTAATAGATACATTTCAGTATGACAGACGGATACTATTGTTAGCAATAGAAATAATCGTGTTAATGATAGACAGATGTCAGACATTATGCTTCATTTCACTTGAAGAGAATAAAATTGCCTTACAATAAACATAATAAGACTATCAAGATAATTAGTCAATGAGTATAGAAAAAAAGGATTTCCACATGAAATAAAAGTAGGTAGATATATGGAAGAGAAATGAAATTGTTTTATTTGCACTTAGATTGAACAATGAATAAGGCAGTAATGAGATAAAATTGGTTTGTTTGAACAATCTTTAATAGTGTATCAATGGATAATAGTGATGTGCTTTCTTTTTTCCTTTGTGATGGAAATATAAAATGTTTTGAATAATAAATCATTTATAGTGAACTACTGAGGTTTTTCTATGGAAGAAAAGTGTTCGCTTACATTACAAGATAGATTTAATGATTTATAATAATAACTTATAGGCAAAGAATTTATGTTTGAATTCAATGTCATGAATTGACCTCGGTTAGAAAACGATTGTATATCGGTACAACTGAACTAACTTCATGAGGTAATTATTGGGGTTTCTGTGAATGAATGCAGTGGGTGAAGTTCAATATCCTGTAGTATAAGACAGTTACTAACTGATAGCAAAAAATAAAGCACATCAGTTAGAATATGCTTGAATCTTCCCGTTGATTTGTTATGGACTGAAAGTGATAAGTTAAGTCCTGAGAGGATTGTCATGATAAAAATTAATTCACAAGTACTATTTGAGTTGGATTGTGACTGGCAAACGGAATCCAACCAGCGTTTATTTTTAATTTGGACTCGCTGGATGGATGCACATCCCTATGTTGATGTTTACACCAGGATTATAACCCAGTTGGTTTCATGCCAAATGCCACCGTGTTCACCACTAGACTACTGAGTCCAAACGTAGATACTTGTGCGACTGGTATTTACATGTAACTAAGGTATATTTGCGCGTACATCCAAATAGTACGAAACGCGCTTCTTGAATTCCGCTTGCCAGTCACAATCTAACTGGAACAAAAGTACATCAACTATATTGCGAATTGACTGAAGTAAGAAGGAAAAGATAATGGACGCTGGTTAACTCATTGACCTAAGGTGTAAGTGTACACTACGATGCTTTGATATTCCGAGACAGATTCCTTGATGGAGTCGTGAATTAGCATTGGTGATAGATCCTATACTAGTACCAACCGGCGTACTTCAGTTCTTTATGGTTTTTTAACCTAAGTGAATACACAATTATTAATCCAAATTAAATAATATCCACAGCTTCAAAGCGGAAAGGATTTTAGCAGCAGTCTTTAAAAACTTCTGTCCATTGTTTCAACAAGAATTAAGACTAATATGTGGCGAATTAAATAAAGGTTTGAATTCAACATTTAAGGTGAAAATTTTAACTGTTGATATAATGCGTTAACCGAATGCTTAAACTGAAAAATAACATTGTGACGAATTACATTTAAACTGATTATTATGTAGTTTACAGCACTGTGAGAAGAAAAGAACTGAAAACCACGATTTTCTGGTGAGGTATATTAAGACCCTGATAGGGACAAAATTCATTTACTCTGAACCAAACTGCCAACACATACAAATCGAGCCACTTAGTGAATATCCTATCGTCTGACTTCAGGGAACTGTTAATATTCACATGTAATGACACTGCCTTGACTCTACTAAACACGATGACATAACAGTTACCTAAGTAACATTTTACGAAAGTAGATTAACTTTATTCGAGTTCACTTTTAATTAATGCTTATTGTGAGTAGAAAATTCATAATATTAACATAACATTGTAAATGATAACAATCCCAACTACATCTAAACATTTACGTCATATAAAATGTGAATAACTTAAGAAGGATATGATTTATGGAATGGGATGAATTTGTCATATTTTGAGACAATTTGTCATTTGTAAACAGCCTAAAATCAGAAAGAATTACCTTAGAATGTTTCTGAAATGTACACGTTATTCTCGTTGTTCAAAGTGTGTTTGCAGATTAATACTTTTGAAAAGTTTACTGTATTACTGAGCTCGATTCTTAGGTATGTTATACTAGAAATAAACAGCTGTCAAGAGCTTCTTCGATTTTAGTGATTATATAGATCACCCCAATTCATCATATCTAATTCACATTCAACTATCTCCACAATACCTACTTATAAATATTATTAGTTGACTAATTTTTGGCGGTAGCTCCTAGTGAAGCGACAATTTTGAAGAACTTTTAGAATGTCAGTTTCGAATGTTTTATGCTCTATATCGAACGTCTAAATGAACAGAAAATTTAAATTGGGATCGTTTTGTGGAGACAGATTTCTTAGTTTAGATGTAAATATTCGTCATAGATTGATGTCGGTTAGCCATCACTGTAAGCCACGAAGCACTAGACATCTATACACCCTCAATTTCACTAGGGAATCCAACCCAATGCCTTTAGGTTGGCGGCCACTTTGCCTTCTGCACTACTATGGTAGAACTCCACCAGTCATGACTTTTCGGACGTGTTAGGAGTTACACTGTATCAGTGGGTGATCATCAGGCCATATCGCGAATTTTCTAGAATAAGAAATTCTACCATTGGATTCCTGCCATCCCACTGGTTCTCAGGACTAGGCGTTGTCAATGAGACGTGAAGGCTTTGGGTTAGATTTCCTAACGGAATCATGCTATGTATTGCCAACATGGGGGTGGCATCCTAAGACGCAATAGATATCTAATAATTCCTTGTTTTCAATGGTATCCAACCAACATCAATCTTTGTCGAGTACTAACAATAAAATGTAACACCTCACTCCATACAATAACCTTTATTTCATTTTTATCGTATTCAGTAGTAACAAAGTAACTAAGTCAATGTACCCATAACTACAGCAGATTATCATTATAAATATTGATTACTACAAATAAACACACTGAGACAAAAGTTACTCATGAAAACAGAACACTTTTTTTTTAATAATTTATGGTAGTTACATTCATGTTATGCACAATTTAGAATAGTTACATTTTAATCGATTATGTATCATTTAGTATGTAAATTTTGTTTTTTTAATGTATCTTGTTTACTAACATTTATGAACTTCGTAATTGTACATTTACATATCCATGATAAAATGTACCATATGAATTAAGAAGTATGTTAATTGAATTATTTCATGAGACTAGGTCTGTTGCCTAAACTAGAATATATGAGAAAAGAGTTGACATTTTTGCATGCAAACATACATAAAATCTATGCTTCATAAAGTGATAATAAAGTATTTTGTTCAGTTAATTTTATTTGTCACAGAATGATATCAGTTAGATACTAATGGAAACTAGAATTCATAGTGATGTATACTGTGTGAAACATGAATGCCTTGAGTTCGATTTTGGGATTGAATAGATGGAGTTTACTGCTAATATAAAATCTCAAACTATAACGAAATAGCTACCTTGTACTTTATGGTTTTTATTAATACTCAGCAAACATTAATCTGTGATGAATACAGTCAACTATACTTCATACCTATCCAGCTCAGTACAAATTTTCTGTTAATTAAATTGTTCTTTATAAAGCATTGAATATTCAAAGGTACGATTCCTAAGGTTCATTGAAGTAATAATGAAAATAACACAGTTCTTAACCGAAAAGTCAGTTACTGAACATAGAGATAATTCTACTATTTAATGAATAAATGATGCTATTTACTTAAATCAACCGAAATAATGATAATTACAGTATCATTTGAGATAACAATAATGCTATTGTCATGTTGGACGATTAAAGAAGAGTAACGAACTTTCAGAACTATGTTTCAGAATACTGTTTCACTTATGTTAGTTGGGGGGGGGGTTAATGTAAACATTTTATTTATAACATTGTTACGTTCCTTTTACCCTATTCTCCCGTTTAGTATATTTACTCTCAGTATATTGTTGCTTAGTCGTGCACAAGTTGTCCCTATTCACTACCACTATCTCCTTTGTTCTGTATCAATGTTAGATTCTTGATTGGTTTACTGTGTGATCTGATTTTGTGTATATATAAAGGCATGACTGAAATACAATACGGTTCTGATTCTAGTCCGGCTGGTCTATCGTTTTGTGTTCTTCTGACTCTGGCTTGAGACCGAGTGGGTATAGGGCAGACACTCATAGACGAAACACCTCATTGGTTTTCAATAACCAAACCAATTTTCTAGAATTTGGATTGTGACTGGCAAGTGGAATCCAGGACGCGCGTTTCGTCCTGTTTGGGACTCATCGGCTGGATATACCTGCATCCCAATGTTGATGTTCACAGTGGGATTCGAACTCAGTCCGTTTCGTGTTGAACGCCACAGCGTTCACCACTAGACTACTGAGTCCAGACAGTCACACTTGTGCAACAGGTACATTGGTACTAGGAAGAGCTTGTACATTCCCGTTGATTTGTTATAGACTGAAGCTGGTAAGTCATTGTTGCTATATGTGCATCCCAGTGTGAACATCAACATTGGGATGCAGGTACATCCAGCCGATGAGTCCCAAATAGGACGAAACGCGTGTCTTGGATTCCACTTGCCAGTCACAATCCAAATTATATAATACTTGTGAAAAAATCGTTATATCGAGGCAATCTGCTCAGGATGCACATATAGCAACAATGACTGACCAGCTTCAGTCTATAACGAATCAACGGGAATATACAAGCCCTTCCAAACCAATTTTCTTTACATCATAACAGATATGATGGTATTACCATGAATGAGTTCATTAGTAGTCAGTAATCGAACAAGTTCACTCTATAGAACTCAGACTAAAATCAAAACTCAACTCCCCCCCCCATCTTAACAAAAAAGAAAACTGTTTGATTTTTCAAAAAAATATAAAGAATCTAAGTAGGAACAGCCAGTATAAGGATTTTTAAAATTGTTCACTAACTCAGAATAATAACTTAAATCATTTTGTCTTCTCAAAGACCAGACACCTATTCAGAAAGAACTTAATTAATAACGTATGGAATGATGTTTATCAATAATAGCTATCCTGGGATCACTGCTAATTCATTTAACCTTCAATGAAACATGATATCAAACATTCATGAAAGCTCACTTTCAAATAAAAATAGAGTCAGCGATCTTGAAATCATGTACTTTTATGATCTTTGATCACAAAATATTATTCAACCAAAACTTCACTTAACTTTATTTACGTGATCTCGATTTTTTAATGTCTGAGAAATAAACTCATATTGATAAGCAATCAAAAGTTTACTGGCTTTTATGGGACAAGATATTCTTGAGGCACAAATCAAACATACCCCAAAATCATCTCAAGCATTGTCTTAATTGGCTGTTAAGAGTAATACGTAGATTAATTAACACTTCAATTCAAAAATGTCTAGTAAATTTTAGACTTGCTGCATCACTGAAATCGCTTTATCATGTAAATACCGGAAAGACACGGATTACATAGAACACAGATTAAAGCCTATTCGTTACGTTTAAATCTTATGTCCAATCATCCATTCGAATGCTCATACCTTCCTAATCTTTATGCTAACTGACCAACTGTCACTAATCCATTCATCCACTTTCGTAATTATTACTTATTAATAGATGTTGTAGGATTATTGAGTTTAAATGTGTTATCATGACTTCACCTAGGTTAGATAATCACTAGAGATAAATGAAGTCAAAAATGTAAACTATTAGACATATATGTTTGTTGATAGATTGTTCAAAATGTATAGTACAATGAAGTCACATTTCCTGGATCATCACTTTCTTCTCACCACGTTATCATAATGTTACACTAAACTACTAGCTACAATGAAGCAAGATTTTAGCTGGCATAAGATTAATTTATGAAAGTTAGAGATAAACAAATTCTAAACATTGTATCACTCTTCCTCCCCCCCACCTCCCACCAACCACCACCACCACCAGTAGCCTAAATCATGTCAACAGGCAAATAACGTATAGTTGAAGTTAACGTAACAATATTTATCAACGATTTGGAGGTCATAGGTAAGATATCTCAAAATCAATACCAATAAGGTAGCGTATTCATTTAATCCATTGTATTTTATCTCGATTGGTACATTATTCAGATATTGATAATGTTAATCAACAATTTGAACTCAACAGAATTTCATTCTGTACTGTGTGAACAAAATTGTTGCCACGGCAACCTAGGCTTAAAAATGTTTAAAGTATCTATATGATTTCATTAATTACTCATCATTAAATCAGTTGACAGTATCAAAGAAATGTCATTCTACGATATATTACTTCTATATGAACAAGTAGTATAGATAATCCAACATTACCACGTTCAAACAATCTATCTGTGTTGCAAATAAACAAATAATTCTGTCTTGCATAAAATAATACTTTTTAATTTATATCCCAATACTTTATAGGTATAAACCTTCCAGATTATAGTATTATGATCTATGCTTCTAAAATTAATATACTTCAACCTTACCAAGTGCCCGGCAGTTACTTACCGATAGTAATGGATGAAGCCGCGTAAACGTATCTTGGATT
The DNA here is from genome assembly GCA_034768735.1 of Schistosoma mekongi. NCBI lineage: Eukaryota > Metazoa > Platyhelminthes > Trematoda > Strigeidida > Schistosomatidae > Schistosoma > Schistosoma mekongi. The sequence continues at coordinate 41,635,857 of CM068308.1, read as the reverse complement.
GCCTGTATTAGAAATTTCAATCGCTGTGAATCAATTCAGTAGTCTAACAATAAAGTTTACCGCAGAGCCAGTACAGCCTAGATCCGATCTCTGATAAGGTTATGGATGCCGAGTTCCACACTAATACAAAACAAGTGTCCGGTGCTTCACTAGAGATCAACGATAGTCTAACTCAGATTAATTTGTGACATGAAATTAATATAATTTAGTTTTATGACATGTTTTGTTATTAAATGAATAGAAATTGAAACATCTAACATTTTACGACTTAGTGTAAACCGCTTCTTCATAAAGTAATAATATTAGTATTCTTTGAAGAAGTGGCTTACATTAAGTCATAAAGTGTCAGAAATTTCATTATAAACCAAATCGGTAATTTAAGCAGAAATTGTAATTTCTAGCTAATGGTTATTTGAAGAATTAGATCTATAAATCACCTCTTGACAGATTAATACATTCTTGATTAGATGAAGTCCGTTATATCTAGTGATAGTTTAATGGATGTTGCATAGAATTTCATCTGAATAGTTAGTGGGTTCAAGTGTCAGTCAAAGGAATAATGCATTAACAGTTAAGTAGTGATATCTTTTAGTTACAATATATAATGGAAAAATTAATTCAGATGCTACCAATATGAGATATGTACGAAGTGGAAACTGACGTATATATGTATGTATATATATATTTATTTGCCTTTTACCCCTGGTGAGGCATAGGCCAACGACCAGGATTCCCCAGTTAACTATATCTTGGGCTCGCCTTCCTAGTTCTTCACAAATCCCGATGAATGCGTACTTTGGTTATCATTATTTCCTTCGATCTCAACGATTTAATGTTGGCGCTTGTCTTGTGATATAGCTTCATGATTTGTTCAGCGTGTATCCTGTCTACCTCCAGAGTCATTTCCTAATTTCTTCTTTGGCTAGATGTTGGTACTTTCACTGCCACAGTAGGTCGTTCCCGATTGTGTTTGGCCAGTGGGTTCGATAGAGACAACTTGTTTCTATCTTTCGAATGATACCTTCCGTAATCCATCATACAAGTTTCAGCTTCAAAACTCTCTTCACGTTTATCTTGAAAATTATGACTTTAACATTGGCTGACAATTGGTTTGAGTTCCAGATACTTTTCTCTAATTGTGGAAATGCTGCCTTTGAATTTCCAGTCTGTGCCGTTACATCCGCATCAGATTATCTTTGTTTATCGATGATGCTGATCAGGTATGTAAAAGTTTCCACATCTTCCAAAGATTCTTTGCCTAGCGTAATCGAGTTTCTGCTGGCTGTGTTGTATCTACAATTATGACTGCAGTGTCAGGTGACGGTTTTTTCAAGTTAAAAATGTTCTTCAATTGTAAATTTGTTGATCTCGTCTTACCACACTGTGTCTTCATGATGAATAGTAAATAAATAAAATTTTCGGTGGTGTTATTAGTAGTAAAAACGTTAAAAATAAAGTATATGATCCTGGAATGTACTATTACTTCGTGGAAATAAAGATAAATAAAAATATTTGGCTTTAGGACATAGGAGCACCCAAACAGTGAATGTACATAAGACCTTATGACTAATTTTGAGCTTCATTACCCATGAGTCACCATCTATTGATTATGACAGTTGTGTGTATCCCAGATGGGTAGTTAGCGTCAGTGTACTTGAAAAACTAATAAAAATGTGTCTAAAAGATACAGCTAGCGTAAATGTAGTTGAATATCCTGATACAAATAAACATTATTGCAAAGGGCACAATCTAACTAACTAACTCGTAAAGTGTCAACAACTACATCGTGATTAAGATTTGTACAAATGATTAGCGTCAGATAAGAGAGAATAAGCAGACTAACTACGATTGCTAAAAAAAGGTATATAAAATTTTATGCTGAAGCCAACATTCCCCGAACAAAATTCATGTATGAATATTAACAGTAGTATAATGTAATCTTCTGCAAATGAAGAATCATCAACATTAAACTCTTTCTTGATACTTTTCGTCATATTCGTTTGGCAAGCACTGAATGCCAGGTAGTATTAAACAGCAGTTTTTGTTCCCAGTATTTTTAACCACTATTAACTGATTGAAATTTAAATGTAGATCATAGGGTCCTAAGCTCGTAATAGATAGGTTGGGAGCTAGCCATCAGGTTCTTATTTCATCACATTGTAACTATGAATTTTGTTCGATCACATAACCACTTGGATTGGAGAGTTCGATTGAAAAGCAGATATCAATAGCAAAACAAAACCTTTATACTCGAAAGCTACAGGTAGACTAAAGTATCATTATAAAGTGACATCATCTCATATATCCCTATCTTTAATGCTTGACGAGTTTCAAATCAGTTTTATTAAACATAACATACCAAAAAGAATCACCTACTTAGTATATTCATAACAAATAAACCATGGAAACAATATTGCCATGTATGCTTTGCATCAAATCAACATTCAAAAGAGACTGTGCATCTACGTTATAATTGTGATACGAACTCCTGAATGGTCAGCTTCAACTATTACACTAACTTCTAAAAATTTCTTACATAAACAACAACTACATTGATTGATTACTACATATTGATCAATATGATATTAGCTATTTATAGTCCTGAAGGAATTCTATGAATGATCAAGTTGAAGTACGACAACTGGATATTGACAAGAAACTTTGGTCTCATGATTTTTCTTCAGGTTATCTTATAAATTACTTTTCAAGGTAACTACAATTATACAAAATAAAATGTAATATCAACATTATAACTTAACACTTTATTTATATCATAAAGTTGATTTAAAACAATTTGTCCCTTTGATAAATTTGGATAATGCAATAAGAAGATGAATTTTATCAGAGCTATGTGATATATTTGCGCAATACATTTCGAACAATCTGATCACACATACACTTGTTAAGGCATTTATATATGAAAAAATAAAGGTCACTAGACAATTAAGAGTATAAGCTAAGTAAACAAAGATAAGTAAACAACGATAATAAAGATTACAATGTAAGTAACACTACCAAGGTAGGTTGAGGGAAAGTACAAATTGTTTTTGAACACACATGGGGGGGTTTGAACTTCCGTATAGCTAAGGCTTCAACAAACTTTAGTATACGTCCTAAAGCACTTTTATACAACACCACAAAGGTTGATTTGATATCAACTATTTGGCCTGTCTCAACTAAGTGTTTAGCAATAGACGATGAGGGTTGTTTATCCTGTACTTTTATTTCTCCTTTCGAGTCCATTTGTTTTCGGAGCCATTTAGGTATGTGTTCAGCTACCCTTACATGCAATTCACGATTGCTCCTCCCTATGTATGTGTCCACACATACACGTAAATTGATAGATACAGTGGGATGTGATGCATTGGTTTACGTGCTGTTTAGGCTTATTGTGAATCAATGACCTATACTTTTCTATTACAACTACCTCAGCAGCATAAAATGTTCTGTTAACCACTGACTTAAGCCTTTGTTTTAACACAAGGCTATTTGAGTCACCTCTGAAGGGTAATGTGATATAAACTGATTTTTTGGGTGCTAGTAATACAGTAGGTTTCACCATACTGCAACATTTCCATCGATTTATGAACTTCTTTGGATATCGGTTCAGCATTAACGTTTCTGTCAGTAATTTGTCATTTTCTTCAATAGTGTCATAAGTGCAAATACGATTAGTCCTATTAAATAAAGCTTTTACTAGGTTCTTTTTATACTGCACTGGACAATAACTATGGAAGTTCATATACTGCTCAGTCCATGTAGATTTTCTGTAGACAGAGCGTTTGATTGATCCATCATCCCTCCGATTGATTAATATATCCAGGAAAGGGAGTTGGTTGTTATTCTTCTCTTCACAGGATAAACTAATATGATTTTGTATGGTATTCAGTTCCCTTAGTAACCTATTTGCATCATCGATTTTCGTGCAAATAATTAGGATATCGTCAACGTAACGTTTATAGAGGTACATTTCTCCTATTGAATCGCTGACTAGGTTTTCTACATGTGCCATGTACACATCAGCTAACAATGATCCTAAAGGGCTACCCATCGCAACTCCATCAATTTGTCTAAAATATTCACCCTCAAATGTGAATTGTACTTTGTCTGTGCATAGTAATAATAAATCTTTAAGAGTTGCTACATGAATAGGTAGTGAAAAATGACTTGTCAAGATATAATCACATAAAATATCAATAGTCTTTTTCAGAGGGACGTTAGTAAACAGGGAATTTACATCAAAAGAACACATAGTCTTTTCTTTGATATCAATGTCACATAAATAATCTACCTTTATTTTTTCATATATAAATGCCTTAACAAGTGTATGTGTGATCAGATTGTTCGAAATGTATTGCGCAACTATATCACAGCTCTGATAAAATTCGTCTTTTTATAAAGTTGATTATTTTGTTTATCATGACACATACATTGTAAGATGTAAATGTGTACAACACCTACATCATTATGATTAAGCATAATGATAAGTTAAATTTGTCAATCAAAATGGTTATATGATCAAGAATTTACATTAACAATAATAACATTCATTACATTGTGAATGTTATTAGATAGATATTTTAAACGAAAGGAAATATAATAAATCAGATAAGAATTTAATATAACTGTTATTGTTACAATTTGAATAATTAAAAGTTAATTAGAATAAGTTTATATCTTATTGTTGATTTGTAATAGATTGTAACTAGTCAGCCTTTGTGTACAACCTTTATGTACATGAAACGCTTTCCATAGATTCCGGTTAGCAGTCACAATCCAACTTAAATATTACTTGTGTACTATCGTTATATTGAAGTAATACTCTTAGGATGCATATATAGCAACACAGGCTGACCAGTTACAATCCATTATAAATCAACGGGAAAATACATGCTTATTCTAATTACATATATACCCTTTGCACAAGTGTGACTCTGTGGACACAGTAGGCTAGTGGTGAACGTGGTGGCGTTTGACACAAAGCCGATTGAGTTCGAATTCCGATGTGAACATCAACATTGAGATGCAGGTACATCCAGCCAATGAGCCCCAATTAGAACGAAACACATGTCCTGGATTCCCCTTGTCAGTCACAATCCAACTTAGAAATTAAAAGTTAAACTTAGAAAATGTATTAAATGATTTTTTTGCTTTCATTAATTTCTATTTCGTGATATTCTATGAATTTTGAGACAATCAGAGAAATAAAGTAGTTTCAATATGTTGTAGTTTTTTACCATGTTCATTGTGAATGGATAAGTATATCCAGACACTGAAGAGTTCTGTATTAGGACGAAACAATTGTCACCAGTAACCGAATTCCGGAAATTTAATGAGAAGATATGAACACTGGTTAGGTAGAGCAGAATATTTTGTGAACTGATTGAATGTGACAATATTGTTCAGTAGATGACGAATTAGCAGTGTGATTTATGTTCTCACTACGGTAACTGATGGAAAATGCCTCAATCTGTGGTATAAACGTACATTATAAATGTTATAGTATTAATTAAGATTCATAATAATTCAATCAATCATTTCTAAATGAAAAAAAAACTGAAATTTTGGTCTACTAACATTGAAAACTGAAGGAAACTGGACATCTGTTTCATTCTCTTATGAAACTCCAAAATGGTAGTATATACTTTCGATTCATCCAGTGAATTATTGTAGATATATAGCACAGATTAGTGGAAGTGGATGAGGGATTCTACCATTTGGTTGTGAGACCCGGAAACCCTTGAATCAGTTCCTGGAAAAAACAAGGGTCCCATACTGAGATGAAATAGCTGTTTAGTACTTTATGAGTTTGCATGATAATCAACCAAAATCGATCCTTTATGAATGCAAATAGCTTAATAGAATACATGTCTCCACAAAACCACTACAGTTCTGTATGATTCATTAATTAAATATTTGTTCTTGGTTTTCATCACACACTGATCTTTGTTGTGTACTATGAAACACCAGAGAGTAATTTAAGATTGATGTTTCGTTTTTTTTTATGGAACTATACAAAAATGTGCAGCTGTAACAACATCAGGGATTGATAAAAGCACTATACTTCAGGCCTGTGTCTTATAAGTAAGTAGTATTTCTTAATCATTGATAATTGTAATGAAATTTTAATCACTTAATTTACTTCGAGACCATTAAGCTAATGGCTTTACACTACATGAAAATATTTCAAAGCATTAACGTCTCTTTACCAGATTGTTGTTGAATGCTTCATTAATTTCATAAGCTTAAAGAAAATCTTCACTAAACAAGATTGTCTTTCATACTTTGGAAAACACTGATTTCAGATCATGTTAAACTCATGACTAAACATTACTAAATACTTTATCACCGTTTTACAATCATTTACATAATACTTATAAATAAACTGCTCACATTATATTCTGTGGTTACACAAAACAAAGTTATAAAGAACTTTAGCTAGTAATAAGGCTCAACTTCTGTCTTCCTGTTAATTTGTTTTGAACAGAAAATGCTTAGTCTCTGCTGCTATATATGCATTCTGAGCGGATTACCTCGATAGAGATGTTAATCACATAATGCATAACAAATCAACGGGAAGATACAAGTTTACCCTAATTATATATGCATCAGCTGCACAAATATGAATGTCTGGACTCTGTAGACTAGTAGTGAACAAAGTGGCGTTTGGCACGGCACGGACTGAGTTCGAATCCCGATGTGAATGTCAACATTCAGACGCAGGTAAATCCAGCCGATGAGTCTTATATAGGACTAAACGCGTATTCTGGATTCTGCTTGCCAGCCATAATCCAATTTGAAGACTTTACTTAGTGTCTAACTAAAGAAAAACATGTTCAACTTCTTAATTTTCGTTTATATTAAATGTGAACAGCACAAATGTTATATTTGGTGTTATACGTTAGTTGGGACTAATCAGCTTTGTACATTTACACTCAACTTCGATATCTGTCACAACAAACGCTCAATGCATTATCCTCTAAACTATTATGCCCAGCTAGTCAATATCATATTGAAAAGGTAAATGTAGTACATCATGATCAGACTGTAGCTAATAGTAAAATCAGCAACTGTTAGCCTTAAAGATAAAGTAAACTGCATCTCATGCAATGTCGTTTATTCGATGACTCTTATCATAGTATATCTCTGTAACTCTACTAAATGTGAACGTCAATATCCATACACTCTATTCATTATAGACAGCCCTGCACTTACATGATATTATTGATGGTAGTAACTACGATACTATTATGTTATCTAACGCTTGTTTACTTGATCGTCGCGCTTATCTTTTATTACTTTTAACAACTAAGAATTTAACATTCCAATGAAATTATTAAAACATTCGTCTGTGTGAATAATGTTCACTTACTTTATATAAATTGGATTGTGACTGGCAAGTGGAATCCAGGACGCGCGTTTCGTCCTATTTGGGACTCATCGACTGGATGTACCTGAATCTTAACGTTGATGTTCACAGTGGGATTCGAACTCAGTCCGTTTCGTATCGAAAATCACCGCGTTCACCACTAGGCTACTGAGTCCAAAACAGTCACACTAGTGCAACGGGCACATTAGTATTAGGATGAACTTGTATATTCCCGTTGATTTGTTATAGACTGAAGCTGGTCAGTCATTGTTGCTATATGTGTATCCTGAGTGGATTGCCTCGATATAGCGAATTTTTCACAAGTATTAGATAAGTTAGATTGTGACTGGCAAGTGGAATCCAGGAGGCGCGTTTCATCTTATTTAGGACTCATCGGCCGGATGTAGCTGCATCCTAATGTTAATGTTCACATCAGGAACCTCATTAAAATTTACTATTATTATATTGATATACCATTTTCAGAATTGCCTGAGTACATTATTATTTTTGAAACAATGCATTGGTATTAACATGCAAACCTTATTATTGTATATTTTACTGTAGTTTATTTGGTTATTTCTTCCAAATTTATATTCACCAGTGGTTGTCAGCATATTAATGCGACCATGCTCGTAAACTGGCATGAATTCTGCAGGACATTTCAGAGATTTATTATTATTATTATTATTATATCCATCTCAGAACCGTCGACTTAAAAGTCAACTAGGACAAACAATGACAGTTCAAACTTCATTCCTGAATAACACTAACAAAATAGTCTAAATTCCCATTAATATTAATTAGGTTTGATATCTTAAGACATCTATAAAATTATTGGACTATATATATATATATATATATATATATATATATATATATATGCAATGGATATCAAGTTCAATATCATTTTCTGAGAATTGTCAGTGACATAAACTTGATCTATTCATCAAGTACTGCAGCCTACTTTCAGTGTTCTACTATTACTTCCTTGGTATATATATATATATATATATATATATATATATATATATATATGCATATCACTACTAACCTCATGGGATATGTCAAGTCTAGGTAAACATTTCAAAAGAGTAGTATTATGAAGAGAAACAACGTATCTTCAAGAAATAATGAAACATAACAATTATCGTCTTATCAATAATCAGTAATATTCATAGAAGTTCTCTTTGTATTCAATGACATATAAGAAAAAATGAACACAGTAGAAAGTCATCAAATATAAATCACTTTGATATATATGTATATATATATATACATGTATACATCTAACTATGCCTATGTCCATAGATGTATTAAAGATGACTAAATGTTTATATATTAGATATAATAATCATGAATTACATTTTTTTTTGAAGTACTGTTTATATTACTTAAATAAATATGAATCGGTTGATAGTATGTAAATCAACTAAGTAACTTAGTAGGATGTATTGATTCAACTAAATTGTGATAATAAATAAATAACAAGAATCATTACTATCTTCTTTTGAAGGTTGTATATAAAGATATAGAAAGCTTGAAATTTATCTCATATTTAATCACTGTAAATATTTAGTTCTTTATAAGAAAAGATATAAGAATTTACTTGTATTATATCATTTTATAACAATGTAAACAGTAGGCAATTCAATCTCGTCAATCATTGTTTGTTTGACAGACGGTGTTTTACGTTAATATCAGCGGTGTAATAACGATGTAAATACTGTCTGTATAGTTGACATTATACTTTAATCAAATTTTTATAGTAGTTTATTATATCACTGTGAATAAACTAATGATTCTTCTCAATTAAGCTATTTATTCAATGAATACTTTCATAGTATGATAGAGGTTAGGTTTGAAGTAAAATCGATGACTATTAGATGTGACAGTCTTGTGAGCGATGCTAAGTTGAGATGGGAATGAGTACGTTTTATGAGTCTTATGTGCTTTAGGGTATTCAATGGTTGCCTAATTAAGATTAGTTATTAATATGATCTGTCGTGTTCAGTGATCTTAATGTGTTGAGATAGTTTTTTTCTAAGAGGTATTCAGTTTACTTGTTCATGCCCATCATATACTGATGTCTATAGGATACCATCAAAAAATATGAAATACTGAATAACTGTTTCATCCAAGTATGAGATTTCATATTTGCAGTGAGCAATCTCGATTCCATCAAAGAATACAACCTAGTTCCTTCAAGTCTCAAGGCGAATACTTAATCATTTGCACCACTAAGCCCATCCGCGTCCAATGATTAAATTCCCACTTCCGTTAATTCGTGAAATGGTGAAACAATAATCAGTTATGAATAGTGACAACTATCTCACTCCAGGTAAGTGTGAAATCCACCAGTCACGACTCCTCACTAGAATGTCAAGAACATCCTGAAGTTATTGATTTTTGAACCTATAATTATATTTAAATTAAATGGATATAACGGAGTTAGGTATTAAGTTTAGTTGCTTTTCCTCTTCATGCATTGATGTTGGGTGATTACCACTAAGACTTGTCTGCCGTGAGGTAGTATACACCAATGATAATGGATGATCGTTTCGCTATATCACATCTTGGTGCACAGCCTTAAATCTTATCCGTTACAAATTGTCCAATTTAAATTTACTATAAACAATATCAAGCTTTAGTACGATGTTCTTAATTGTTTGATTCCTCAGTAATTATCTGTAACTAAATTGTGCAATATTTATCAATAGTTTTGATAACATATAGTTAACAATGATTCTTTAGATTCATTAAAGATTGATGTTGGTTCGGTACCAGTAAAATCCATGGAGGACTGTATAGCTGTTACGTTCAATTATCGGTCTACTCAGAAGTGAGTGACATGGATTCCGCAGTGTAATAGAATTCTGATCCATCACATTGGCGAACACCTACCTTTTTGGAACGTTAGACTCATCGACGTCTAATGATAGAATTGCCACATTCATCAATATATGATATCGAGTGACGATCATCCATTGTTATTGGTGATAACTGTCTCAATCCCAATATGCTTGAACTCTATTAGTCACGATTTCTAACTAGAACCTTATGAATATCTTGAAGTTAGTTACTTATGTGCTAATTATTGTAACTGAATTGGTTTCAGTAGTACCTTACCAACATCAATCTATAATGAATTCAATTAACTAAAATTAATGCCATTCTCTACAAAAACAACCTTTATTTGATTAACCACCAGTGACACTTTGATTTCAGCTGTTAAAAGCTTTTATAAATAATGTAATTAGGTAACTGAAGTTATTTGATAATAAACTCACTAACACAATAAAATAGCTCTCTAATCATTAGTGGAATATAATGTTCATTATAATTGGGGGTTGTAGAGATAGTTAACTGTCCATTTCTGATATCACGATTTGGTCTGAATCAAATGACTACTGATCACCTAGACGCACTGGACAGCTGTTTCGTCCTCGTATGGGACTCTTTAGCAATGACCATTCACGACCTCATCGGAGGTCGAACCCAAGACCCTCCGGCTTTGTGGCAACCGCTTTACGATTGGACCACTGAGTCGGCTCCTGACGGTTGATGTTTTCAATTCAGTCAATTCGTGAAACGTTTGAGCGATCGCATCCATGCCGTCGGTGGGTAACTGCCTCACATCTGAAGCAGTTGAAATCCGACAGTCAAGTATTCAAACAAGAACTTCAAAAATTACCTGAAGGAGCTAGTCACTAGTGAGTTGCTATTAGTTACAATTGGTGGGGATTGTGGACCAATGGTAAAGCGTCCACTGCGGAGCCAGAGAATCCTGGGTTCCATCCCTGATGGAATTGTGGATGCACACTGCTGAAGAGTCCCATACGAGGACGAAACAGCTAACCAGTGCTTCCAGGTGATCAGTGGTTGTCTGATTCAGATCAATTCGTGATATCAGAAGTGGGCAGAATCTGAATTGCTATAATCAAGAATTGCAACCCAATTAAAAAACCAAATCATTAGTGAAAAAGATTATACAAAGTAATTTATTATTTTTTCTAGGAATACTTTGCATGTGATTCTGAGTTACGATTTTAACCAATAATTTCGGTTGGAGTACTTATAAAGGGACCGAAAACAGATACCAGCCTACCTGGAATGTACTGGTTAGATATAATCTACAGTAGCATATCTCTGAAACCTTAATAGGTCAAACACAGAATATGTAAATCACACTGCAAACTTGACACTTTTAGATTTGTCGTCTACATAGCTAACTTCCAGCATTCATTAGATCTTTTTGAATTGTAATATACCGTAACATGTTGTACAAGGTTAGACCTACAGTTTTCATACATTGCCAAGTATCTCAAAGATGACATATTCAACATCTTTAAAATAGGCTATTCTCACGTTGAACTGAGGTGGCTTTGTAGAGACATGTATTAAGATTAGTAGCTTGTGTTCGCCACAGGTTGGTGTTAGTTGAGTACCTTCCAAAACCAGAGAGCACTGGATAGTTGTTTCATACTAGTATGGTAATACTCAACACTTCACACCCTGGACTCCTGACGCACTTGAACCCATAGCCTCCAGGTAATATAGTAAATGCATAACTGTCTGTACCATTATGGTGGCCGGCGTCAATTTGTAGAATTTTTACTTCCATCTGTTTTTAACACAGCTATACAATGCTTCATGGCTTTCAGTGACACCCAAGAAACGTCAATTTGTAACGAATACCAAGTATTATAAGTTACTTACATTTATTATCATGGTGGATGCATGTATTTTATAAAACTGTTGCAACAAGCTGACTATCTCACTCTCATTTTGTTGATAAGCAAAAAGCTGTAGATATACCCACCTTTAAATACGAAAGTGTGTAGTTTTATGAGATTAAATATACCACCATTTGATAGTTCATAATACCTATTATTTATTTGCAAATTGCATCGTCTATCTACTTATCGTTAGGTTAAATGCGTTTAGTTTTAAGCTGTATTTTGCATTCATGGAATATTGGGATCTATTATATGCATAACAATCGTAGCTACGTTTGGGAATGGTGACTACTTTCCATGATTTCTGCAGTCTAAACAGTAAATAAAATTCCTCACTCCGCTTAGCGCTACTCGGTTACAAAATGTGTTCAACTGACTATTCTGTGATTGCTTTTTATAGACAGATTGATTTATGTTCCTGTTTCTCAGCCTTGTCAGAAGTACACCAAGAAATAAGATTTCTGGACGTGCTTCAATTTCTAGTATAAACTCTAGGGCTGTCTGACAAGTATAGAAAAAATGTAAGATGGTTTATTGTTCGACATTCTCGTCGAAAACTTTGATCAATAAACAAAGTTGGTTGTTCTCAAACTGAGGCATAAAACAAACTGCAGTCTTAGAAATATTGATCATTAGAGACAGAACGTAGTCATTTCTGATTTAATGTGTATTCATAAATACACACTTACTTACTTATGCCCGTTACTCCTCGCTGAGGAGCATAGGCCGCTCACCAGTGTTCTCCATTTAACTCTGTCCTGAGCAATTCTTTCCAATTGTTTCCAGTTGCTGCTCATCCTTTTAATGTCTGCTTCCAATTCTCGCCGCAGCGTGTTCTTTGGCCTTCCTCGTTTCCGTTTCTCAGCAGGATTCCATGTTAATGCTTGTCTCGTGATGCAGTCTGATGACTTCCGCAATATATGTCCTATCCATTTTCAACTTCTTTTCCTAATTTCCTCTTCGGCTGGAAGTTGATTTGTCCTCTCCCATAGTAAGTTGTTGCTGATGATTTCCGGCCTGCGGATATTCAGTAATTTGCGTAGGCAGTTGTTTATAAATACTTGTATCTGTCTGATGATGTTTGCAGTAATTCTCCAAGTTTCAGCTCCATACAGCAGGACTGTCTTCACGTTCGTTCGAATTGAATAGTCTGACTTTGAGATTAGTTGATATTTGTTTTGAGTTCCAGATGTTTTTCAACTGTAGGAATGCTGCCCTTGCTTTGCCAATCCTTGTCTTTACATCTGCATCGGACCCTCCTTTTTCATCGATGATGCTCCCCAGATATGTGAAAGTAATCACTTCTTCCAGAGTTTCTCCATCAAGTTGAATTGGGTTGGTGCTCCTTGTGTTGTATTTGAGAATCTTGCTCTTACCCTTATGTATGTTCAAGCCTACTGATGCTGAGGTTGCTGCTACATTGATTGTCTTCGCTTGCATTTGTTGGTGTGTATGTGCTAGAAGAGCTAGATCATCTGCGAAGTCCAAATCATCGAGTTGCATCCTACTTGTCCATTGAATTCCGTGCATCCCCTCAGATGTGGAGGTCTTCATGATCCAGTCGACCACTAGGAGGAAGAGAAAAGGTGAGAGCAAGCAACCTTGTCTGACTCCGCATAAATACACACCGATAGGAATAATATGCAATAGAACAAAACAGTTGTTCACTCCTCTTAAAAACCCCAACAATGCAATACCTAATGAAAAATTTTCATTTATATGCAGATACTCGTCTAAGATAGAAATGATTAAAAGTCGATTTCACCCTATGAACTTCAGTAACCTTATCATGCTGTATATCAGTATATGATAAAAGAAACCTGACGTATTGTTCAAGAAAGAAACAAGTTATTTTGATGGAAGGAGAATTTTCCTCTCCGAGATCAATATATACCAACGTTCAACTCAGTTTAGTGTTTTTTAACAGACAGAAAAATATTCTTGATTATTCTTGACTTTAATGTGTCACTTATTTAGAAGAAATCATTCGGAAAAAAACCGCAACGAACCGATTATATGCTTGAAATTTGTATCCGCTTTCTTTCTGCCTCAAATTATCATTATGTAAGCTACCTGCTAATAAAAAATTACCTAACAATTAGCGTCGTACAGCTATACAAACTCATGTGTTGGCAATTAAGTAAACAGTTTGATCAAGAGGACACCCCTTACCGAAGCTATGAATGTCATGCTCTAATAACAGAAGATACTTTCACATTCACTAGTGAAGTCCGAAAATGGTACTTTTTACTAACCATTCAGGATTGGCCAACTAAATTCATACTAATGATGGAGCCAATTATGCTGCAGTACATATTTTCAACCAATCAGAAGATAGTAGTAGTCTACTCATATTTTATCGGTAACGAAAGAATGTTACATGGTGCATAGAGATGTTACGTGTTTAATAGGTTTTTTTATGTTTCTTACAGATTTCACTATTTCATAAATGTAAGAAACAATAACTATTTCTATGTCTATGTTGACAAGTTTAAAATATTCATATTTCTAAGTCTTTACAAGTTAGAAAATTGTTATTATGGCTTCTTTAACTTGTTTATAAATGAGAATTAGTGTTGGGATTAAAGGGTCAAATGATAAGATTAGAAATTAGGACTAAAGTTAAATTTTAGACTAAGGTTTAAGGTTAATTAACCTTAAAGTTATGAATAGAATTGACTTATATGTTGCATATAATTGTGTTCGCAATAACATTTAACCATTTTAACAGCATAAATTATGTCTTGCTCAATCTTAAATTATTTCTTAATAATCTTTCCAGTGTTTTTGAGTAGCTTGCAGATGTATTGAAGTAGCTAATTTCTAATAAACTAATTTCACATGACAATGTAGAAGCAGCTATGAAGCAGTAGGCCTCAACATACACAAAGGGAAGAGCATAATCCTCCGATACAAAACGACAAACACTAACACAATTATACTTGACGGAGAAATTCTGGAAGACGCTGAAACCTTTACATATTTGGGCAGCATAATCAACAAACAAGGAGGGTCTGATTCGGATGTGAAGGCACAGATTGGTGAGGCAAGGAAAGTATTTCTATGACTGAAAAACAACTGATACTCAAACCAACTATCAGTCAAAATTAAAGTCAAAATTTTCAATATGAATGTGAAGAAAGTTCTGTTGTATGGAGCTGAAACTTGGAGAAATACGAAAAGCATTCTTCAGAAGATACAAGTATTTATAAACAACTGTCTGCGTAGGATTCTTTGGATCTGTTGGCCAGATACCATCCTACGTTGACGGAAGTCGGGCACATGGGAATGATATTTGACAATGTTTGAATAGCAGGACACTCAGCCAACTACTATGTACGCAAAAGCTCGCGTCACACGAAATGACCACAATACAATATGAGTATAACTGTGAGTAGATCCTACAGCAGAAATCTCGACTGCGACTAAGATAATTACAAACGTTTTCGTCTCTTACGTACAAGACATGATGCATTTGAAGGCATTCAGGAGCTGAACTATATTTTCTCGTCTTTCACGTTTACCTAGTGCATGCATCATCGTATGATCATATCCCAGACTATCAGCTATAACTAACTGAAACAACAGAAGTCTTTCAAATAAAACGATTATTAATGAATGCTTACCCAACATTATCTGTCTGATATGTAGAATCAATGCATACCACTTCTGGAAATGTATGGTATATTGCAATATATTCACGCCTACTAAAGTAGTCTGATACACCTTTCTGTTTATTTTCAAGATAGCACATCAGGAGAGCATATTGTTATTATTCTATAATGCAGGGTTTTCAATAGATTTCTTTAATTTTGTATAGGTATTGTATTGGTTTGCATATTGTCCTATCCATGTAGTTTACTTGTCCAGGTTTCTTCTTAATGAATCATCTGATCCTTTTGTGAGCAGAACATCTAGAAACATTATTTTACCTTCATTTTCTTATTCGTATGTGATTTTATTAGTCGCGTTTTAATGATGATTTTATATCAAAATGAATATTCTTCGTTCAAACGTCTTTGTTTTGACAAACATTGGATTATTTAATCAGTTATTATATCCTAATTCGAATGTATTTGAATCTTCCCATTGATTTGTCATGGACTGAAATTGATCAATCTCTGTTGCTATATGTACATCCTGAACGGAATGAGTCAATATAGCGATTATTCACAAGTATTATTTGAGTTGGATTGTAACTGACTCATTTTAGTCCATAGAAAATCAATATGGAGATCCTAATATATCCAAATTATATATATGCATTCTCGTTGCACAACTGTGACTGTTTGGCGAACGAAGTGGCGTTTGGTATGAAACAAAATGAGTTCGAATACCGGTGAGAATTTCAACACTGGGCTCCAAATGCATCCAGTCGATGAGACCTAATTAGAACGAAACGCTCGTTTGGAGTTTCGTTTCCCAGTCACAAACTAACTCAAGTAATTATTATTCCAATTCAATGAATTTACTTACACCTGACTAATTTCAATCATTTAAGGTTATTTCATTTAAGATTTTCTCTCTTTTTCGCTTCATAGTTTCTTCTCTAAGTACTGTGGTTTTTATTCTTCCCCTCTCCCCCCTTTAAAAATAGAGAATGTCCTTCTCTTCTCTTGTGAATCATTTCTACTTCTATCAAACATCTATAAAAATACTTGTAAACAATAAACGAAACATTGTCATGTGTTTCACAAAACTTAGAAGAAAGAGAACCCCGGTTTTCTGTTGTTTTTTTTCCTTTTTCTAAAAAAAAATTAGAAAAAAAAGCAAAAATTTATTGTTTGTTCTTTTTTTTCTCTTTTTTTAAAACAAAATTCTTTCAGTTTACTAAATACACGCAATAAATAAAAAAAAGAAGAAGAAAGTTACCTACTCATGTTGTTTAAATTGTCTATTATTCATTATTCAATTTTTATCTTGTTTCTATTTTACTTATTAATGAAGTCATGCAATATTTTCTTTTAATGAATAAAATAAAATACAAAATTTGAATAAAATAAATTCATTTATGAAAAGATAACATTTCAATTAGTTTAGGTAATATGATTAAAATGTTACATTCTAATAATGTATACTTTGAATAGTTAATGTAAGCAACAATTGATTGGCATTCAATTGAATGTACAGTCAATTAGTTAGTTACAACATAGAACTTGGTACATGGGTACACTAGTTCAAGTTGCCATAACCAAATTAACAGATAGAGATTTAAATGTCGGATCTAATCCCAGAGTAGGGGAGGTTGTAACAGAGTTAGTATCAATGGAAAAGAATAGAGATCGGAGATAAGATTTAAGAAAATATGATTCAGTAAAGAGAAAATTATGTAAAGTTCAGAAACTTATAATTTGGGAGGAAAGACAAGGAGTGGATACACCTGCGCTATTTCCAACAACTTTGAGCCATATCACTTGAGGTCTCCAACCATTTGTGATGAGCGTTACGCGGACCCCAACCAGGTAGTCTGCACCTATTAACATGGCTCAGCCCAATTGTCAATGACCTCATGAACTGGTGCTATGTTTTGGTTTGGCCGCCCCTACCTTCTTTCCAGCCTACTCTCACACTAGACAGCATTGCTCGTCGAGGTAGGCGGTGGTCAGGCATACGTAACACATGTCACAACCACCTCAGTTGATGAAGATTTACTACTTCGTCAATAGACTTACCGTATCTACCTAGTACTCTATTCCTAACCCACGTATTGCTTACTCGGTGGTCCCAGAAAACACGAGCAATGCTTCGAAGACATCTATGATCGAATACCAGGAGCCTACGAATATCCTCTATCCTTAATGGCCATGTTTCACATCCATAAAGTAAGACGGATCGAACTACTGCACAGTGAATGCGTCCTTTGGTCAGTAGTCGGATGTCTCGCTTACGCTACAAGTGACGTTAACTCTCAAAAGCAAGTCTGGCCTTACGTATACGAGCTGAGATTTCAGAAGACATCAGACCGTTAGGACTGATGAGGCTCTCACGTTAAGTGAAGCAGTCAACCCATTCAACTGCTTCACTCCCTATCACTAACTTCGGTGCCGAATCAAGTCAATCCTGAAGTAACATTTTGCATTTGGGTGGAGAGAATCATATCCGAAACATCCTTACATTCATGTTTAACGTAGTCAAAAGATTCTGCATTTTACTAGCATCATCACCCAGGACAACAATATCAACTGTATATACTAAGTCAGCAAGTTTATCTCCTGAAAGGAGGTCAACCCTGGAGAAGTCAGACGATGATAATGTTAACTCTAAAAGTATGTCAGTGATAAAATTAAATAAAAATGAATGTACAATATAATGTAGTACAATCCGATGAATTTAATTAATTTGCATTGTGTATAGTTGTTATGAATTGATGGCAACAATAATGAAGATGTGAAAGATGATAATGTATATCATATATCATATATATCACAAATTGATGAAAATGGAAATTCTGTTAGTCGATGCCGGTTGGCTAAGTCGTACAAAGAGATATCTGTTTGCCAACCTGAAGGTCTTGGGGTGGAATGTAAGGTGTGGACTAGTGAGGAGTCCAAAAGTTGGATAAAACTGTTGTCCAATACTTCCTGATTTTCAGTGGTAATCTACCAATCTGACGAAATCAATAGACTGAAGCTTAATACCGATCTTCACAAACTAACTCAATTCCCTATCTATTAACTGGTATAAAAAGAATCTTAATATACATATATATATGCATAGATTTTTCACAATATAAGGTGTTTGCTATCACTTATATATCTCTTAGCAAAATGTTTTATAGAAATTTTATCCAAAAGGAGATTCATAAAACTTCGGCGCCTAGCGTATGTAAGGCACATGAATAAAATGTATATTTGTAAATAATCTCAGCGAATGAAATTAAAGAAAATTCCGACGTTTCGTTCATCAAGCTTGTTCGAGTTTCTTCAGGGAAATAACCAAAATTAAAAAAAAATTATCGAATATAAATGCAAATAAGAGGTCAAATTTCAATATGAATGTCCAATCGAATCCAGAGTATGAACTCATTTTTACACGAGTCATTATAAATGGACAAATGTCGAAATGTTGTGTGTGACGGCAAGTCTACATTACGTCTGTAGTTACACGGTACAATTATTTATGCATATATACTGCTCTGAGCTGTTCATGGAAGGAGACAGACAATCTGAAGATTGACTTCCTATAAAATTATGTAAGTTTCAGTGAGTAAATGCATATAGTGATAATTATGGGTCAAAGGATAGATGCATACTTGCAACTGGTAATTGGACTAAATAATTTTAAATAGAATTAATCAATCAATACATAATTGCAAATGTAAGGGAAGTTGGAGTGGCAGATACTGCTTGAATTCATTTTTATAATAGTTAGCTGCCATGGTGCAGCTAACAGTACTCCATCTCGTCGATTAATAATGTTAGGATTTACTAATATGTGTACTGCTTCAGTTGTTAAACTTTGTTTATAAGGACTAAAACCTTTTAGAATGATTTTAGTTCCGTCGAAATTGATGGTGTGCCCTGTTTTCCGCCAACAAAATATTCTACAGTGTGGATCCGAGAATTTGAAATGTATTTTAATAACGAAAAACTATCAGTTTGGGCATTAAGAAAAGACGAAGAGAGCGAAGAAATTTATTTCCAATTAGTTTTTCATCAAATCTCCACATTCTGGGTGAATGAGGTAATTGTTTTCGATAGCATAAATTTAAATGAAATGGTACATTATTGATTGCATAATATCTAATTGGAAATGACTACTAAAGTAATTACAAGAAATCTGATGGTTATGACTGTTGCGTACGAATTAAATGGCAACTAATTTTAAAACCATGTTAATAATTATTACATCACTGAGTTGATATTAATTAGTTAGTTTATTTAAATGTAATCAACTCTACATATATGTGTTAATAAGTCATCTATTGTCACAGGTAAGTAACAGCTACACATTCAACACGATCAAAGATTACTCGTCATGTCGATTCACCAAGATATTGACTACCTACTTCTGAACAGTCCTATATAAAAAATGAAAAGCTGTCTTTCAGTTCTTTCTGACTTTCAGTTATTATTTGACCCAAATATAATTCAACTTACTTTTGATATTAGTGTACAGAAAAGAATATGGAACCATAGACGGCTTATAATCAGTCGTTATTAAGAAATCACAAGAAACTAATTGATAATGATTTATTGATAATGATATTTTTCATATAAGAATATAATATACAAAGCAGATTTCATTAACTACTAGATTAGATTCCATATTGTCATACAGTATACTATGCACTACATTATCAACTATACAAACCACTGAAAGTGAATGTTACCTATATTCAATACTGTCCAAAGCATAATGTGTGAATAACCATAAAGCATGATCTAGAAGATAATCTCTAGTTGTTATTTATGCATCATAAATAATAGTTTTCTACTTAGGATAATGATACCACACACATTCACACACTCACACACACAAACAGTTATATTCTGTACTTACAGTATTATTTACTATCACTCAAATCATATAAATTATTTACCTAAATCATATTGAATACAATAATTGTTTATATTCTAAAGCTCATAAACTTTATTACTCATCACATTAATGGTCAAAAAATAAATAGGAAATTTAAAATTAAACATAATTTATTACTACTTAGATAATTTATTTATAAGTAGTATTGTAAAGTTATCATCTTATGTTAACTATAAGTAAATATTTTTGACTAATTAAGTTTATCATTATCTATTATCTATTCTTATTGGGCTTATAATCAGTCGTTATTAAGAAATCACAAGAAACTAATTGATAATGATTTATTGATAATGATATTTTTCATATAAGAATATAATATACAAAGCAGATTTCATTAACTACTAGATTAGATTCCATATTGTCATACAGTATACTATGCACTACATTATCAACTATACAAACCACTGAAAGTGAATGTTACCTATATTCAATACTGTCCAAAGCATAATGTGTGAATAACCATAAAGCATGATCTAGAAGATAATCTCTAGTTGTTATTTATGCATCATAAATAATAGTTTTCTACTTAGGATAATGATACCACACACATTCACACACTCACACACACAAACAGTTATATTCTGTACTTACAGTATTATTTACTATCACTCAAATATATATATATAATATAGATAGGTAGATAGATAGATAGATAGATAGATAGATGCACTACGAACTTGAAATAAGAACTAGTTTAAAAGTACACTTCGCGACATATAATTTTCATGAAAATTATTCCTTATTAGGTTGTATTGTGGCTAGTACTTGGTGTCTAAGACACGTGTTTCTTCTTATTATGGACTCCTCTGTTGAATGTACCTGAATTTTAGTGTGGATAACCACGTTAAGGTTGGAATTCGGTTTGATTTGTGTCAATTTCTACAGCTTTCAACACGACGGTAAAGTGTCCAGTAAACCATACTTGTGCAACTGGTATGTTTGTGTATTTTATTAGTTGTTAGTATACTTCGTTAACTTGTTATAAATTGAAATTGATCGGTGAAAAACTAGATAGCGTTTAATACATAACGAACTGAGTTCAAGTCCTAATGTGAGCATCAGCACTAGGATACAAGTATGTACAGATGACAAGTCCTATATAGAACTAAACGCAGGTCTTGAACTCTACTTTCCAGCTACAATCCAACTTATTTCATACTTATGATTGGTAGTTGTAGAAAGGTGATCTGTTTCGGATCCACATATTGCAACAGATATTGATAAACTTTAGTCTATAACAAATTGACGGAAAGATACTAATACCTCAATATTCTTCCTTATATGATTTGGAAAACATTATGTATAAGGAGTTATGTAAAAGAAGGTAACCTACATGGATATGTGTTTAAGATCGGCGAATAATTTGTTTACAATTTACTTTTGGAGGTGACTTTTGGAGATCTGTTGAGAAGACTTTACCTGTAGACTACAATCAAATCAAGTTCTTAACAGTTACATAATAATCGAAATGAATAATGATCATACAAAGATGAGAATCGACTGCATTTAAAAATGAAAATTAGTGGATGCCTCAGTGTAATGATCTGAGAGTTAAGTATTTACTACTAAATTAAAATGTTTTGGATTCGATATGTGGTAGAATTTTGGTTGTGTACTTTTGAAGAGTCACATGCTAAAACCAACTGTGTGTCCAGTAACTCATGGTTTCTAATGATTATTTAAAAAAGATTAGTCATTCATATAAACCTACGGAATATAAACTTTTTCGTCGCTAGTTATAGTCAAATTTCAGATGATTTGTTCCATCCAGGTAATATGCACTTATTAATGTCACACAACAGACGAGGATTATGTAGACTGTTTTCGCGTTTTCATTGGAGCATCCTTAGCTGTTTTTCCAGCTTACTCATTCAATTTAAATCATCACACAGTAAGATGAGATGTAGTGCATTGAGTATAGTGTACCTTACAACACTGTTCACTAATTTACAATATTTGCCCAGCACACTGGATCTAATGTGATTAGAACTTATCTAGAGGAGCAATCATATAAAAACTATGCTTCATAGGCACCAATAATCAATTGGTGATCACTCACATACAGACTGATCAAACTACCGTTTATCTGTAATTAAAATATTTATATCCTACAAAAGAGTAACACTGTAAATATACCACTTGTTCATAGTCAACACTAAGATTTCTGTTGTTTCGACATTCCCTAACTTATTACATAGATTTATTAACTAATATCCAAAAGTATTACGTAATAGAGTTAACTAACAGATTGTTTTTTATTGTCTCCATTCAGACTATTACAAAAATAATTCTAATTACAAATGAAAGTTTCATTATTCTCCGAATTGAATTATTTAATCAAAATTGTCAAAATGGCTCCGAGATTAAAAAATCAACAGAGAGATTAAAATTTCTTTTGTCTTTTATATGCTGATGAGCTCTTGTTTTTATTTTTTTGCCTTTCTAACTTTATGTCTAATCTAAAATGGTAACAAACTGTTTTGCTTTCTTCTGTTAGAATGAGAATAGTGGACAAACATTGTTAGTTCTCCTTTTTATTTTGATTACATAACAATAAACATCATGAATAACCGGTAATACAATTCAGTTATTGTACAGTCTATCAATTATGTATTGTATTTTGATCATTTGTATCTGTATTTGATCCTATTTAAAAGTTTGTTATAGGGATCATTTTGATAAAATAATGTAACTAACAATCATTTTCTCAGAGTATTTAATAATATTTATTGAAAATAATGCAGTTGTGAATATAAATAGATGATATTTAAGTTGAATTGTGACTGGCAAGCAGAATCCAGGACGCGCGTTTTGTCCTGTTGATGTTCACACTGGGATTCGAATTCAGTCCGCTTCGTGCCAAACGCCACCGTGTTCATTACTAAGCTACTGTGTCTAGACAGTCGCACTTGTGCAAAAAGTATATATGTAATTAGAATAAGATTGTATTTTCTCGTTGATTTGTAATGGACTAAAACTGGTCAGCCCCTGTTACTGTATGTACATCCTGAGAGGATTGCCTCGATATAGAGATAGTACACGAGTAATATTTATGTTGGATTGTGACTGAAAACTTTAGTGATGAACGCAGTGGCGTTTGGTGCGAAGTGGACTGAGTTTGAATCCCAGTAGGAACATGAACATTGGGATGCAGATACATCCAGCAAATGAGTCCCAAATAGGACAAAATGCGTGTTCTGGATTCAGCTCGCCAGTCACAATCCAACTTAAATATTACTTTTGTACTATTGCTATATCGAAGCAATCCGCTCAGGATACATATATGGCAACAGAAGCTGACCAGTTACAATCTATTACTGATCAACTAGAAAATACAAGCTTATTCTAATAAACAGATCAGTTTTCCATTGAAACTATGATAAAATGAATGCGTATTACTGTGAAACGAATTGTACAAATAAGACTATGACGCTAGTTGATTGAAGGTAGTCTCAAGGTGGAGCAAGTTTATCTAATTTTGTAGTATATAATATTGATATATCTCTGTAATTCTTATTGAGAACGGTGTAAGATATGAATCAATCCTACTCACTTTCACAAACACCATCACTAATAAGTCATTTGAATTGTGTTTGAATTCTTATTGGAATGAGAGTTCAGTACTGTATATTATCTTATTTGTAAAATATTTTTAAACTGCGCCTGTAGCCCCTAGGGTTGCTGCCGGTCCCAAGCCAGAATAAAGGAGGAGGGTTGGGCATGGGCTAGCAACCCCATCCCGTAAAACAACAAACGTGCTAAAAAAACGCTAACCAGTAAAAACCTTTATAACCATTTTTACTCTGCCCTGGGAGTTGGAAGGTATGTTATGACGCCTCATGGTGAAAGCCGAGTTTCTTCGGAAGCCACGAGGCCGATGTCTCTTCTGACAACCAGAACAACAATTTATATAGGTACATGGAATGTCCGCACGCTGTGGGAAACAGGGAGGACCATGCAAATAGATGAAGAAATGAAAAGATACAACCTGAAGATACTTGGAATAAGAGAAACGCATTGGTTGCAAGATGGACACCAACGGTTATCCTCGGGGAATGTGCTTTTATACTTCGGCCACGAAGAAAAAAACGCCCCACGCACACAAGGAGTAGCATTGGTGTTATCCCAAGATGCATGGAAGGCTCTTGTAGGATGGAAGCCTCATGGACCTAGGTTCATCACTGCATCCTTCAAGACGAAGAAGGAAGGAATTACAATGAATGTCATCCAGTGCTACGCACCCACCAATGACAGCCACGAAAATGACAAAGACCAGTTCTATGCGAGGCCGCAATCAACCATCGATAAATGATCAGCAAAGGACTTGGCCATTCTGATGGCAGACTTTAACCCCAAGGTTGGAGGGGACAACACCGGATATGAAGACATCATGGGACAACATGGACTAGGAGAAAGGAATGATAACGGTGAGAGGTTTGTAAACTTATGTGCCTTCAACAAAATGATTATAGGTGGCACCATATTCTCCCACAAACGTATACGCAAAACTACATGGGTTTCACCGGACCACATCACGGAGAACCAAATCGACCACATCTGCATCAATAAGAAGTTTAGAAGGACCATGGAAGACGTAAGAGCAAGGAGAGGAGCCGACATAGCTTCAGATCACCATTTGGTGGTGGCTAAAATGAAACTGAAGCTGAGGAAGCACTGGACAACTGGAGCAGCAGTATTACATAAGTTTAATACAGCCCTTCTCCGGGATACTAAAAAAGGCAACGAATTCAAAATAACTCTCAACAATAAGTTCCAGGCATTTCATGATCTACTAGAAGAATTTGGAACTAATATGGAAGACAACTGGAAAAAGATTAAGGAAACAATAACTTCAACATGTCAGGAGGTTTTGGGTCTCAAGAAACAACACCAAAAAGAGTGGATTTCTGTTAGCACTCTGGACAAGATCCAAGAAAGGAGGAACAGAAAGACAGCGATCAATAACAGTCGGACAAGAGCAGAGAAAGCCAAGGCACAGGCCAAATACACCGAAGTCAACAAGCAAGTGAAGAGGAGCATCAGGTTGGATAAACGGAAATTTGTTGAGGACCTAGCAATGACAGCGGAAAAAGCTGCAAGAGAAGGAAACATGAGGCTGTTATACGACACAACGAAGAAACTAGCTGGGAAATTCAATAAGCCAGAACGGCCAATCAAGAACAAGGCTGGCAAACCAATCACTGAAGTGCATGAACAACGGAACAGGTGGGTAGAGCACTTCCAAGAACTCTTGAATAGACCAGCCCCACTGAACCCACCAGTCATCGAAGCACCAGCCACGGATCTCTCTATAAGCACAGACCCACCAACAGTCGAAGAAATCAAAATGGCCATCAGACAGATCAAGAATGGTAATTCAGCAGGACCAGACAACATACCGGTGGAGGCAATGAAGACAAATATCGAAGCAACTTCAAAGATACTCCACATTCTCTTCAGGAAGATTTGGGAGGATGAACAAGTTCCAGCAGACTGGAAAGAAGGATACCTCATCATGATACCAAAGAAAGGAGATCTCAGCAATTGTGAGAACTACAGAGGCATCACTCTACTGTCAGTACCAGCAAAGGTCTTCAACAGAGTGTTATTGAACAGATTAAAGGACCCAGTCGACGGCCAACTCCGAGATCAACAGGCCGGATTCCGTAAAGATCGATCATGTACCAATCAAATCGCTACTCTACGGTTCATTGTTGAACAATCAATTGAATGGAATTCACCACTTTACATCAAATTCATCGACTATGAAAAAGCATTCGACAGCGTGGATAGGAGAATATCATGGAGCCTTCTACGACATTACGGCGTACTCGAGAAGATAGTCAACATCATACGAAATTCTTACGACGGACTACATTGTAAAATCGTGCATGGAGGTCAGCTCACAGATTCATTCGAAGTGAAGACCGGTGTCAGATAAGGCTGCTTACTCTCGCCCTTCCTCTTCCTACTGGTCATCGACTGGATCATGAAGACTGCAACATCTCAAGGCACTCTTCGAATACAATGGACAACATCGACGCAATTAGATGACTTGGACTTTGCAGATGACTGAACTAGCTCTTCTTTCTCACACACATCATCAAATGCAGAAGAAGACCAATAATATAGCAGCAGCCTCTACTGCCAGCAGTAGGCCTCAACATACACAAAGGGAAAAGCAAGATCCTCCGATACAAAACAATAAACACTAACCAAATTATTATAGAATTTGTATTGTGACTGGCAAGTGGAATTCAGGACGCGCGTTTCGTCCTGTTTGGGACTCATCGGCTGGAGGTACCTGCATCCCAATATTGATATTCACACTGGGATTCGAACTCAGTCCGTTTCGTGTTGAACGCCACCGCGTTCACCACTAGACTACTGAGTCCAGACAGTCACACTTGTGCAACGGGCACATTGGTATTAGGAAGAGCTTGTACATTCCCGTTGATTTGTTATAGACTGAAGCTGGTCAGTCATTGTTGCTATATGTGCACCCCAGTGTGAACATCAACATTGGGATGCAGGTACATCCAGCCGATGAGTCCCAAACAGGACGAAACGCGCGTCCTGAATTCCACTTGCCAGTCACAATCCAAATTCTATAATACTTGTGAAAAAATCGCTATATCGAGGCAATCCGCTCAGGATGCACATATAGCAACAATGACTTACCAGCTTCAGTCTATAACAAATCAACGGGAATATATAAGCTCTTCTTAATACTAACAACTCCGCCTGTAGCCCCTAGGGTTGCTGCCGGTCCCAAGCCCGGATAAAGGAGGAGGGTTGGGCATGGGGCTAGCAACCCCATCCCGTAAAACAGCAAATGTGCTAAAAAAACGCTAACCAGTAAAAACCTTTATAACCATTGATTGATTGATTCTTAATACTAACCCAATTACACTTGATGGAGAAATTTCTGGAAGACGATGAAACATTTACATATTTGGGCAGCATAATTGACAAACAAGGAGAGTCTGATTTAGATGTGAAGGCATGGATTGGTAAGGCAAGGACAACATTTCTATAACTGAAAATCATCTGGAACTCAAACCAACTGTCAGTCAATATTAAAGTCAAAATTTTCAACACAAATGTGAAGATAGTCCTGTTGTATGGAGCCGAAACTTGCAAGGAGAACTACGAAAAGTATCTTTCAGAAGATACAAGTATTTATAAACTGTCTACGCAAGATTCTTCGGATCTGTTGGCCAGATACCATCAATAACAACCTGTTGTGGCAGAGAACTAATCAACTTCCAGTCGAGGAATAGATTAAAATAAGACGCTGGAGGTGGATTGGACACACACTGAGGAAACCATCAAACTGTGTCACAAGACAAGCACTGACTTGGAAACCTAAAGGCCAAAGAAACAGAGGAAGACCCAGGAACACATTGCGTCGGGAATTGGAAACAGACATGAAGAGAATGAACAGCACTTGAGAAAGGAAATTCCAGGACAGAGTTGGTTGGAGAATGCTGGTGGGCGGTCTATGCTCCACTTGGGGTAACAGGCGATGATGAGAATATTTTTAGCTAACCACTTGAATTATTAATAGCTCATAGGAAAAATAGACTTTATAGGTGGGTGGCTTGCGTTCGGACCTTACACGAAGGATCTGTTTTTACTTAATCCCTTAGTAACTAAAAGGCGTTGTTGAGATTTCTGACACTGGTACAGTGAATGGAGTACTGTAATTCTATAATATCTTTAACCAAAATTTCTATATTTTACCAACTAAACTGATATCTGGTTTTGTTCAAAACACTGATATCAGTATCAATATATTGAATCACTCCAGCCTCAGTCTTTGTTCACGTATTTATAATTTAAAAAAGTGTACAATTTGGTAGTATAATATTTGATTGAATATATCACAGATTGATGTTGGCAGGGTACCATTGACAACAAGGGAGCACTGGACAGGTGTTTCGTTCTAGTGTGGAACTCCTCAGCAGTGCGCACCCCAGATTCCGCACCATGGGCTTCAGGTTGACGCAAACGCCTAACCATCTGCACCACTGGGTCATCATTTAATGGTAGGATTCCCACTTCCAGTGCTCCCTTGTTGTCAATGGTACCCTGCCAACATCAATCTGTGATATATTCAATCAAACAAAATAACCAATCTCCACAAAAATAACCATCCCAATTGAAATATAATATTTCATATGGTTACAACGATTTACTTAGTAGATGTATTTATCTTCACTAATTGTTGTATCTATTAGTCTGCATAAAATTAAATTTAGTGATCGAATACGTCTCGGAAGGACACTCACTCCAAAAGGCTTCATTATTCTACTGACAATGTTCCGGAAATGATTTTTTCCTACATCATTCAATGACTTTGTAGTAATATATACTATAACCACTACGTCTTTAGATTCCTTATTATGCTTCGTCAAGAAGTCATATCTGTTGGATTCCAATGAAAACCATGGAGAGAGAATGCTGACAGTTGTTTTGTCCCAATATAGGAGTGCAATTTCACATACCGCAGATCAAAACTAGTACACTCAGGTGTCAAAGTAAACGTTTTACCATTAACACTACTAGACTGACCTCTAGTGATAAGATATGCACTACATATTAAAAATATGTCTTCGTTAAACCATTACTACTTAACTAATTTCTTTAAGTCATGTCACATTTAACTTATGAATGATGCAAAAAGTAACCATTCAATAGATGGCTAATTTGTTATCACCTTATTTTCCACAATTAA
Source organism: Schistosoma mekongi (assembly GCA_034768735.1). Taxonomy (NCBI): domain Eukaryota; kingdom Metazoa; phylum Platyhelminthes; class Trematoda; order Strigeidida; family Schistosomatidae; genus Schistosoma; species Schistosoma mekongi. The sequence goes on along the minus strand of CM068308.1, from coordinate 41,606,471 downwards.
GTGATAATACTAAAATGTAACACTTTTAGGCCTAATCATTAAGTGATAATGTTAAGTGAATTATATTATACTGAAAAGGAATAATGTTTAAGCAAATATAATCTATATCTGTTATCTGTATTCTTCAGTGATTTATCTTGGTTGGGAATTAATAAATTGAAAAACTGTTTTGTCCTAATATGAGATTTCTCACCTGTGAACACCCTCAATTCTGTCAAAGAATCAAATTCAGGACATTCAGGTCTAGAGGAAAACGCTTAAAAATATCTGGACCACTGGGCCCAGAGCCTAATAGTAGAATTTTAATTTGATCATTTTGTGAATTTTAACGGATGGAGCTCAAACCTGTCGTCAATAAGAAAGTTACTACTATTGACAACCAATGATCGATGGGATAAATCACAAATTGATGATAATGGGTTTTAAGCTATTAGAAACCGTCCTATTCATGAAGACTGTTTAGCGTTCACCCTGACACTTGAAAGTTCTGCCCTCTATTCCATGAAAGAATCATGGGTTCTCGCTGATAACATAGAAACCCATAGTAAGACAACACTGCTATCCAGTGATCGACTGGTTTTCAATCATGCCCAACTATCATTAATCTGTAACCAATACAAGTACCAAGTTAAAGACTAATCTAGCGTTAAATCAAATCTAAAGTAAATTTACATGTTAATTTATAACAATCATTGTTGACCAATATAAATAAATATGACTCATTGAATATATTGCATTTTTGGACAACGATATACATTTATCAATGTTCTAAGATAAAATAACAACCTGTTCAACTAGTAATTACATTGTAGACAAACATTTCTAATGAACAAAATATCAGTATTTAGTCTTAATCACATTAAATAATGTTTATGTAAAGATATAGAAGTAATTGAAAATAACATTGTCATCAGTAGATATAATGACAAAAAGAAGAGGACAATAGTTCTTCGACTACGATAGTGTAATGAGTGGATGTAGTTGATGTCACCAAATGAAAGCTACCATTTTGAATAAACTGATCACATACATACACATACACACACATGTATATAATACTTAATGTCTAGTCAGATGGTACTTTATATTCTGAGGGGCGTGTGGTGGTTGAGTAAGAAGATCTGGAAAGAAGGAGAGTGAAAGAAAAGTTCAAACAATGAAGGCAATCAATCAAAATAAAGAATGACACAATCTTGGAAAGGAGGCAATTCCATAATTGAATGTGATTTGAAATCCGTTACATATACCTGTTAATTATTTGTGTAATAGGTCGATGTATAGTTGTATATTGATCACTGAAACATCATTTCGAAATAGAGGATAAGAGTAACCTTCAATAAAACATTGTCATCATCGTAAAGTATATACCTATTATCTTACATTGGCTTTAACAATGTATATATGATTGAATCATATCCATTTGTAATCACTAATTCAACTACATATGTAGATATACATACATACCAAGGAATAATCAGACATTTCAATTTAAGGTAGAGGGATGTATGCCAAAATGTCTACAAAAGCAATTTATGTTTAAGCGAGACAAGCGTTAGAAACCAGATGTCATCTTTAATAAAGGCATATGACTTTCAACAGAGTATGTAAAGATTCTTGACTAACTGTAAAAATATCCAATTCTTCAAGGTTTATATTAATACTAGATTATGAAATATCTATTAGTTAATTTGCTGTATATTGAGACATAATTTGGATTGTGGCTTTCACGTGGAATTCAGGATACGTGTTTTGTTCTGTTTGGGGCTTGTCGGCTGGGTGTATCTGAACCGCACTGTCGATGTTCACACCGGAACTCGGACAAACTTCGTTTTGTTTCGAAAGTCACTGCGTTCACCAGGAAGCTAGTGAGTCAGATAGTTACACTTGTGAAACAGATATGCAGATATAATTTACGTAAATTCCAGTTTGGACATCAACACGTGTGAGTGACAATCCAAATTAAGTCATACCTGAGAACTTCAGCTGTACTGAAACAATTCGCTCAGGATTCAGGTCAATTGCAATCCATATCAAACCAATGGGAAGATTAAAACATATTATAAGCTTATTTTCCACGTGTAATAAGAATGTCTGAATGCTTACTATTCTGTTTTCATGGTATTTACTATTCGGAGAACTGAAAGTTATTCACATTGTAATATAATGCATCTTATATAATACGCCAAGTACCATGAGCTTCTTATTACCTCATAATAATTACAGTTTATGTATAATTTCCATTTATTAGAAAATTACGATTTCAAATTAAACAATGTATTCTGTATAACAATTACATAACTTTAGTACAACAAGATGAAATGTCAGTTGTTAAAGTTTGTATCTCTATATACTAGAATGACATCAGTTAGTCAACCAACAGGCATTAAGATGCACTAAAAATTTGTTTTGCCCGAAATAGGGAACTCCCTCTCTGGTACTTATTAGATATAAAACTAAAGACTATCAAGACACACGTTGAGAATTCTATTTTTTTACCATTCTATTCGTATTGTATTTCTACTTAGGCTAGTCCATAATGTAAATTACATTAGTTAAAGTAATAATGATAAAATTAGGATCAATTTGTTTCGTCCCATTGATTTGTCATGGACTGAAACTGATCGAACTTTGATGCTACATGACAAATCAACGGGAAGATACAAACTCATCCTAATTACATACATATCCATTGCACAAGTATGACTGTGTGAATTCAGTAGCCTAGTAGTGACCGCTGTGGAGTTTGGCATGAAACAGACTGAGATCAAATCCTAGTGTAAACATCAACATTAGGATGCAGATAAATCCAGCAGACAAGTTGCAAATGGGACGAAACACATGTCCTAGATTCCGCTTACCAAGTACAATCCAATTTAAACAGTAATAGAATGTTCTAGAAGATATTTGAAATAGTCACGTTATTGCCGTTTCTCTGTTCCAAATAAAAATACAAACGTTGAACAATTAAACAATGTGTATGATTTTCTATAATTAGATCACTTAGTAACTTAAGATTTTTTTTCTCCTCTGTAAATCTTAACCGTAAAACATACATTATCCCATCACTTACAGAATACACTTCATAACATTGAATTAATTTAAGTTGGATTGTGACTGGCAAGCGGAATCCACGACGAGCGTTTCGTCCTATTTGGGACTCTTCGACTGGATGTACCTGCATTCCACTCTTGATATTCACACTAGGATTCGAACTCAAGATGCACATATGGCAACAGAGACTGACCAGTTTCAGTCGATTACAAATCAACGAGAAAATACAAGCTTATCCTAATTACATTAAATTAATTATTCTTTTGATATGATTGTTTTTTATTCTATTTTTTATTAAAATTAAAGAAAAACAAAGAAAGAACTTAAAGATTTATTATACAAAAAAATATTTATCTTCTTTTGGAAAAATGTTACATTTTTATCTAAAAAAATAAGAGAAAAATCTAAAAAAAAAATGTATAAAATAAAAGTCACAAAATGATGGAGATTAGAGAAGAAGGATATGGGGTGGTGGTAGAGTAAGTGTGTAACGTGAGTGAGTGTCACAGAGTGGAAAGAGGGGGGTTGGATGTATGCGAAATTGAAAAACACTTTCATATAGGGGAAAACTTTATGACAAAAAAAAAATGAACTTTTGACCTTTGTTTCTAAACTAGATGATTATGATTACAAAAACGATATATGAATTTTACCTGTTGAAGTTTAACATTGTTATTTCTTTATATAATTGATTGTCGGTAAAGTTATTATTATCACGAAATGTTACATTAATTCATTTTTCAAGAAATATCTAACTTGAGATAGAGAAGAATTCAAGAGAAGTAAATTAATTGTACATGTTGAGTTGAGGTGGTTTTATGATGATTGGTACTTGATAATGTTGTTTGCTCTAATCACTGATTGATATTGGTTGGGTACAATTGAGAACTAGGGAGAGATGAATAAATGTTTCGTTACAGTATGGAACTCCTATGCAGTGAGCATCCTGGATTACATGATGATAATTTGCAGTATAGTTAAATACTAATCTCCACAAAACCATTTCGATTTATCTAAAACAGTTAACTCACTGCTGATTAACTTCAAGGTGCCCCTTAAGTTCTAGACAGAGGTGGAGCTTACACTTGCTATGTCACAAATTGATGGAAGTAGGAATTCCACCACTACACTCTGGTTAGTCCAGTTGTGCAGATTTTGAAAAGTCTACCGTTAAATCTGAAGGTCCTGGTTACAATTCCCTGACAGAATAGACGTTTTACACTTCTATAGAGTCCTGTATTGTACGAAAATAGGTGTCCAGTGTCCCGTGGTGTTAGCTGTATGAAGATCTAGCCTCACTTTGAATATATTCAGAAACGGCCTGTTCTCGTACAGAATTTTGGTAATTTAGGTTTTGTTCCAAGAAAATGAAACTCTAGACGTAGCAGATCTTATGTTTGGACTTTATTGGAATTTCCTCTAAAATGTCTAGTCTTGAATTATACAAAAGTAATGATATGAAGTACACCTGGTATACGACCAAGTTACGTTTGCGGTATTACCAGAGCAACTTCTAACTATTGAACCCACTCTGACGAATCAGAATAAATCAGAAGGCAATGAAGGATGGAAGAGAAGTGAATAAAGCGTCAGTTGGATAACAACGTCTAGGCTGGCAAACTAGAGGAGATGCTTCCCACGGTTCGGCGTGATGTGATCTGGTGATGATGCGTGACCGAGAGCCTTCAACTAGTCGTGTCCGCTAAAACAAATATGGTCAGCATCAATGTCGAGGACCTATGTAACTATTTATTTTGGGGATTATTTACCGCTACAGACATATTAATGCTAAAATCATCGTCCAGGATGTGGTAAAACATTGTTAGATCAGGACAGAGAAATCATATTCATGCATCTCAACCTATTGTTATATAGTAGATAAGACGGATCTTTCTCCGTTTTGGTCCTTGTACACCAGAGCCGTTTTAGTACATTCATTTCATACATGAAGTATGGGCTCGCGGCTTGGATTCCATGCTTCAAATTAGGCCTCGAATATGTGGAACATAACTTTTTCGATATTTCCTCAATCTTCAGAAATGGTTTTCAAATAGCCCACAAGATCTGGTAGCCATTATCAGCAGCCGCCTTACAATTAAGCTTGATTTTGAGGTCACTACTAACTATGACTCCCAAATTACTATTATCTACAACTTTAGGTAATAGGATTACTTTTGTTGTTTAGCTATGGAGTTTGTCACAATACCCAATGTGCAATATTACACTTGCACTCGAGTTAATTTTCAACGATTATCGATGTGTTCACTCAACAAGTGAGTCGAAATCTGGCTGTAATCTTACTTTGTCATCTACTTTGTGAACAGCTCTCCTGACTTTTATATCATCCACAAATAAGAGAACTCATGATTTTGTGATTGTAAGTCATTGATGTAAACTAAGAAAAGTAAAGAGTTTAATATTGTTTCTTGGGCAATTCTACTGCTTATTGACTGCAATAATGATAATCCACCAATCACTCTCATACACTGACTTTTGTTATCAAGAAATGGTTCAATCCAACTCTCCAGTTTCACTCGAGGAACCGTGTAACTGCTCTTATCGTTTAACAGCATATATATATCTTGGATGGCTTATTTATGTTACATATAATGAAAATTGAAAATCTCCGATAGAAAGCCAATTTGTACATAAGAAAGTTATTAACCACCAATCTTATATCTGATAAGGAAGATATCAATTCCCCTTTCTAAAGTATAATAAGTGAATACTCTTCGGTTAAGTTCATATGGTTATTTGGAGATTGCTTGTATTCGTAATTGACAATTCAAGGAGCACTACTAGACAGCTGTTTGGTATAGTAAAGGCTTATTCTACACAAATATATGACATTATCAAGTATCAACCAAACCCACGATCTACAGGTCTGTCAACGAATGCGTAACCTTTTAGTACCATTTGAGTCAGTATCCAGCGAATCATAACTATTCACCGCAAACTTATCATAAATATAAAAATCAATTCACCATAGACCTAATTCAAGATTCTGTATTAGTGTTAATTTTTCACCACTAATGAACTTCAGACGTGTGAGATGTTAAACTGTCATCGTCAGTGGTAATAAATGATCATTTCATCGCAAATTATTCGATGTAAAAATTTTACCAGCAGACACCGACCAATACAATAATACTATTGATTAAACATTAATCAAAAGACATGAAGTCAATATGTTCGATTTTCACAGTCCTATACTAAGACAAAGCAACAATCTTCAAGTACTTCATAATTTTCACTAATTTCTAACTAAGATCAATCTTTAACGAATACAAATTAGAAAATCCCCCCCCCACCCTATTCTGTAAAAACAAAAAAAGAACATTTTTTTTACACATTACATCCTGTTAATAACAGTCATGGTAAAGACAATTTTCCGGAAATAATTCTAAATTAAATTAATGTCTACATCCTGTATTCATTTATCTTCCCCACTTACATTGTCACCTGTACATTGTATACAAATGGTAACATATTTCCTGTGGAATAATTGAATAAATCAATTGTATGCATAATGTTACTTATTTATAATTTATTCATTCAATTAGGATGGTTATTTTGGAAGTGGGGAATTCTACCATTGGATGCCGACTTAGTGGTGCAGATGGTTAAGAGTTCGCGTCAACCTGAAGCCCCTGGTGTGGAATCAGGGGTGCTCACTGCTGAGGAGTTCCACACTAGAACGAAACAGCTGTCCAGTGCTCCCTTGTTGTCAATGGTACCCTGCCAACATTAATCTGTGATATAGTCAATCAATTTATTAATTGTATGTTTCATACATCGGACGATATTGTTCAATATTGAAAATGTCAAGATTTTCTCGTAATGTTCTAAAGTAGACAACTGTTAAGCCACTTATAAGTAATTTGTTTTTTTCTGTTCTGTGGAATTCATCAGTTTAATAATACAAATAGAACTTGTAATTGATTGTTGTGAAGATTGTTGAATGTCAATTTGATATAATGAATTAGTTTGAATTAGACAACTGTTATATCACCAGAAAGTAATGAACAATTGTTTAATCATAGTATGGAATTCTTAGGTAGTGAGCATTCACAACTTTATCAGAGATCGAATCACGGACCTACTGCTTCCGTAGCAAACGCTTTATCATCAGACTACTGAATTGGTTCATAAAGATTGAAATTTCTAATTTAGTCAATTCGTGATATGTTTGCATGGCATCATCCATTGCCATTGGTGGCTAACTGTCTAATACTCAACAGGGTTGAATTCTACTGGTTGCTTCTTCGCACTAGAACTCCAGGAATTACCCTGAGGAGTTAGTGACTAGTAATCTGGTACTGATTGTAATTGGTTGTTGGGGAGGTCGTTGAATGTTAATTTAATATTATGAATTGGTTGCAATTAGACAATCATTGTTCATCAGAAATCAATGAACAACTGTTCCGTCATAGTATGGGACTTTTCAGCAGTGGACAACCATGAATTCATTAGAGATCGAACGCAAGACTTGTGGCTTTGTGCTTTATAGTTTCCTCCTTAATAATTAATACGTCTAAGTAGCGAATTTTTTATGATTTGATGTTTTAATTTATCAGATACTGGTTTCAGATCAATATCAGTGGAAACCAGGGAGGAATGAAAAATGACATATTCGTCTTATATTTGTACTCATCGTCAGTGTGTATTGTTCATCTCATCAAAGATCGATCAAATACAGGACTAGTGCAATGAACCAGTCAGCGCCATTGGATCAACCAACGTACATGTGCATAATTCTTATTGCAGTCAGTATGTAATATGCTTCAGCAGTCATTCAGTTAAGAAGACATGGTCGTATGAATGTAATAGAACAGTTTTATTCTAATAAAATGCACATAGATGAACATTTTTAGATGATTTACCTAAACCAAACCAATTATGAAACTACGTATCAGTAGTTACTCACAAGCATTAACAGACATCGTTTTCCGATAAGCAATTTAAGCCTAATCATGTAGCCTTTTTATTCATGAATCATTTAACCTACATATCTAGGTGCTTAGGCTTGATAATAATGTTTTTAATGATAAAATACACTGATCTTTGAATGGAAGTAGTTTTGTAAAATTAAGTATTGATTTTAGTTGTTTGTGTTTGTCATAGATTGATGTCAATAGGATACCACTAAAAACTAAGGGACGTTGAACAGTTGCTTCCTTTTACTATGAAACTTAGCAGTGAACACCATCCACTCCGTCATGGAATGGAACTCAAGATTTTCAGGTATCACGACGAATTCATTATCATCTACGCTACGCCGGCTGGAATTTAATGGTCCACTTACTATTTTGATGAAGCTATAAAGTAGAGCGACGAATATCCATTGTCGTCTGTGATAAGTTTTTCACTGTCGACGAATCTGAACTCCATAGGTCACGACTTCTCATTAATACTGTAGGAATATCTTGAGGTTAGTCACTTGTCAGCTGAATATTGTAATTGAGCTAAAGCGCTTTTGTGGAGATAGGTGTTAAGTTTAGTCATTTGTTACCATGTATTGTTGTTTAATGATAAAAAACTACTGAATATAAGGTGAAGATATATATCTATAACGTATATTATATTCAAGATTTGCTTAGGCTTTCGTTGGCGACAGAATGTAGTAAAATAACTAGAGTATATTACAGAGATGAGAATAGGTGATTCTCACTGTTAATCGTCAACAATTATTTTCAGCAGGCCAATCTGATGAATTCATAACCAGCTATATGCGATCAGAATATAGCAAGTGTAAAGGTTGTATAATACAGCCATATTCTAGTATCTACTACAGAAACCAAAATGTTGATTTGTACATCCCACAATTTCTTTTAGTTGAAGTTCAGTGTCAGGGTTATGCAAAGATTCATTTTAGGTACACTATTGGGTTAAAATTATGGTTTGTTTAGACTGAGTTTTGATTTAGGTCTTAGGTCGACTTATGTGTCATATATCGTTTATTTATCTAAAATCCAATAATTGATACGCTTATCAGTACAAAATTTACTTCATGATGTCAAAAGTCACTTTTATTAGAATTTTTTAAAGGGCTTAATTTCAACAGTCCTGAAGAAACTGAACAAGCAGCAATGTAAGGTAGGGCACAATGTATTGTAACTTCGGAATTGGTATTTTAGGTTACTAATTTGTTGTATAGTTAGGATTTATGGTAACAAATGATAATATAATCCGACTGACACAGTAAATAGTATTTGAAAAGGACCAAATCGGTGAATAATAATCTGTTTTTGCATCGTTAATACTGACTATTTATGTCTTCCCCACAAAAGCTATGGGTTAGTAAGACTACATGAATGTATGTGGTTCATGGTTTGAGTCATTATAGAGTGCATCAACGTGTGGGATTTTCGTGAAGGATGCAAGCTGTAATCAGTCTTCACTTTAAATTTTTTGAATGAAACAGCCGATAGCTTTTCAACTACATACATGAATTTCTTTGTTGTCGTTCCTGGGACGCAACATCAACAAAGCCACTAAAAAAGCTATAACTTCGCTCAGGATGCACATATAGTAACAAAGACTGACCAGCTTCAATCCATAACAAATCAACAGGAAAATACAAGTTCATCTTAATTACATATGCGCCCGTTGTACAAGTGTGAGTGTCTGGACTCAGTAGCCTAGTGGTGAAGAAGGTGGATTTTGCACGAAACAGACTGAGTTCTAATCCCGGTATGAACATCAACAGTGAGATGCAGGTACATGCAGTCGGCGAGTCATAAATTGAAGGATTTGCAGGTCCTGGATTTCGCTTGCCAGTTACAATCCAACTGAAACGTTGAATTCTTAGGTTTACTACTTCACAGATAGGTACATTATATATATATATATATATATATATATATATATATATATATATATATATACGCTACGATGACATTAGCATACTTCATAATACAATCTCATTGATTTACTTACTGAAGACAATAGATAATATATAGAAACATTCTGACAAAGTTTGACATATCATTCAGGCTTGTGTATATCACATTTCACATGTCATATTTTGTCTAACACTATAATAGACAGTAGAAACTGTAACCAAACTCTTTTGCTTTTATGCATATTTACCATGAGTGTAGAATAAAGATATGTATCTATTTAGTTGCTATGATCAACTAGAATGTTTTATGAATAAATTAATTTTTGTATTATTTAAATTCATTGTACTAGTGACTTTAACTAGAAGCATTTAGTTAGTAGTAAGAAAAGTTTAATGTCAAATAAAATCATGCAACTTTTTATCTTATTTTTGCAGTTTGCTACCAAGGTGAAAAAAACATCTAAAAATAAAACTGGAAAAAAACATTTGATTGAATATGTCATAGATTTATGTTGGCAGGATAACACTGAAAAACAGGAAGCACTGGCAAGCTGTCTCGTTCAAGTGTGGAACTCCTCACCAGTGCGCACCCCAGATTCTGCACTAGGAGCTTCAGGTCGACGCGAACGCCTAACCATTTGCACCACTGGATGATCGTCGCTCTACATATCACAAATTGATGGAAGTGGGAATTCCACCATTGAATGCCGACTTAGTGGTGCAGATGGTTAGGCGTTCGTATCAACCTGAGGCCCCTGGTGCAGAATATGGAATGAGCACTATCAAGGAGTTCCACACTGGAATGATACAGCTGTCCAGTGCTCCCTGGTTTTGAATAGTACCCTGCCAACATAAATCTGTGACATAATCAATCGAATAAATAATCAGTCTCCACAAAAATAACCATCCTAATTAAAAAAATATTGTTATTTTCCTCTTCCAAATTATCAAAAGTAAAAAAGTGTTAAGTACAATTCATAAACGCCTCATGGATACAATCACTGTAGTCAACAGATTCAGTAAGAAAATGATTTTATTAGACGTTACTATGCTATTCATACGAGTAAAATACCGACAATATGATTCACGTAAGAAGAGTTCTGTTTTTATCAATCTCATTTACAAAACTGAACAATCATGTATATGTATGATATATTTATGTATATATATATGATACATATATGCATGATATCAAAGTAACATAATAACATTTGTAACTGATTGAATTCGTCACAGATAGATACTGGCAAGGTGCCAATGAAAATTAGGAAGCAATGGACAGATATTTTGTTCTAGTGTGGAACTCCTTTGCAATACACACCCTAGATCCTGTCTTACTGGTTTTAGATTCTCGAACGTCTAAACGTCTCCACCATGAGAACGAAGTGTAGGATTCCCATTATCTTTAATTTGTAATATAGCATAATGATCATCCATTAACATCGGCGGTAATTGTCTCACTTTCTATAAATCCGAACTCCATCAGTCACGATATCGCATTAGAACTGCAAGAACATCTTAAAGTTAGTTACTAGTCAGCTGATTATTATATATATATATATATATATATATATATATATATATATATATATATATATATATATATATATATATATATATATATATATATATATATATATATATATATATATATATATATATATATATATATATATATATATATATATATATATATATATATATATATATATATATATATATATATATATATATATATATATATATATATATATATATATATATATATATATATATATATATATATATATATATATATATATATATATATATATATATATATATATATATATATATATATATATATATATATATATATATATATATATATATATATATATATATATATATATATATATATATATATATATATATATATATATATATATATATATATATATATATATATATATATATATATATATATATATATATATATATATATATATATATATATATATATATATATATATATATATATATATATATATATATATATATATATATATATATATATATATATATATATATATATATATATATATATATATATATATATATATATATATATATATATATATATATATATATATATATATATATATATATATATATATATATATATATATATATATATATATATATATATATATATATATATATATATATATATATATATATATATATATATATATATATATATATATATATATATATATATATATATATATATATATATATATATATATATATATATATATATATATATATATATATATATATATATATATATATATATATATATATATATATATATATATATATATATATATATATATATATATATATATATATATATATATATATATATATATATATATATATATATATATATATATATATATATATATATATATATATATATATATATATATATATATATATATATATATATATATATATATATATATATATATATATATATATATATATATATATATATATATATATATATATATATATATATATATATATATATATATATATATATATATATATATATATATATATATATATATATATATATATATATATATATATATATATATATATATATATATATATATATATATATATATATATATATATATATATATATATATATATATATATATATATATATATATATATATATATATATATATATATATATATATATATATATATATATATATATATATATATATATATATATATATATATATATATATATATATATATATATATATATATATATATATATATATATATATATATATATATATATATATATATATATATATATATATATATATATATATATATATATATATATATATATATATATATATATATATATATATATATATATATATATATATATATATATATATATATATATATATATATATATATATATATATATATATATATATATATATATATATATATATATATATATATATATATCTGAACTGAGCTGGTTTGTGGAGATTGGTAATAAATTTTAGTCGACATGTTTTATTATGTAAGTTTGATATATTTGAATCCCAAATCCTGGCGTTATAAGTAATACTGCATGTATTAAATTAATATGAAGACGCTGATATAATTTCTTTATTGATTTATTAAATTTCCTAAAATGTACAAACTTCTAATCATCTTACAACAACTGTGGCACTCAGCTGAAACTGTATAAATCTTCAAGTGTCCCTGGATAATATAGTTCAACAATAGTAAGTATAGTTGTTTGCGTTAATCATAGGTTAATGTTGGTCTGATGTCATTTTTATGTCTGAATTCTACCAAACGTTTAAGCTGTCTCGGTGAAATCTAGAGGCTACGGGTTCAAGTTCCATGAGCAAATCGATGGTGAGTTCTGATGAGAAGTTCCATACTAGAACGGAAAAGTTTCCCAATGTTCCCAGGTTTTCACTGATCCCTAACTAACATCAATTTGTGACGAACATAAACAACCTAACTTATTAACTGTCACCACTAAAGCTATCTCAATTCAATAGTAGATATAGTTACAATATATATTGAGTATCATTCAATAAAATATGTCGGTTTCCAACGATATATACAATTTGAAAATATAGCTGACAGATGGAAATATTTTCTTGTGAGGAGAGTCTTTATTCAACTATAACGTTTAATCTGATGACATTTTTATACTCTACTCTACTCATCATGAAATACACTATAAAAATTAAAACAGTTATTATTCTAACTACCATTATTTATACTACTGAATATCACGACAGTAGTTTTACTACAAGTGATACTTGAACAATAGAAAACATTAAATTATTATATCTGTTTTATAAATGAAATTAACAATACAAAGAAATTTTTGTCAGTAATTGTTTCTCTCATTAATAGATTTCTTTAAAATGTTAATATAGGCGCCAATAGTATCTATTCATAACAGAATGAGGATAAGTCATATATATATATATAATTGTCCTCGACGTCAAGGCAATACAGTTAGCTGAATCGATGAATGAACTATCCGTCATCCGTAGTTCTCACTAAAAGTCAACAGTCTCATCGTAAGTGTAGTATTGTTCATGAATACAAAGTGAAGAAAGAATGAAAAATTATGAAAAGTGGTGGAAACTTCATAAGTGAGATCATAGAACTCATTTTAAGTAAAGCATAAACAGTTTGATTTACAGTTATAACATTTTCATTTAGTAAGTTGGTGATTAAATCACCTCTCCTATACACACATATTTTGGGAAGTTTTCTATATCAAGCCAAGTTCTTGGTGGAAATTTTATAAAAATACTTCATCGATTCCTCAAGAAGAGTTTCAGAAGCCGAAGTTAAGACTTTAAACTACTCTAAACAAAAAGGATTCATTAGTAACGCCTAGAAACATTTGAGAAAATGGTATGTTATATTCTGAATGGATAATAATATGCTTCTAAATGTGACACTACATGAATGGATCACTTTCGTGCCAAATAACTGTATCTAAAATACATATTTACACAGATAATACTTTTGTGTACATCTGTAAGCTTTTGATATTTATCTAAAGTTCGAAGTAGAAGATCTCTGGAACATTGAAAAACGTTATAAAATCTGGATATAGCATTCTGATACGAGATTCATCAAAAATCTCTTCACAGATCAAAATAAACTAATACAAAAAAGTTGAAATTCAATGCATCTGTTGATAAAAAATTTACAGTTTCAATCGGATTGTGACTGACAAGCGGAATACTGGATGTACTTTTCTTCCTACATGGAACTCGTCATCTGGGTGTACCTGCATCCAAGATACTGGTCTAATTCATTCTATGATAAATCAACAATAAGATCCACATACATTATATATATATATATGCCCGTTGCACAAGTGTACCTGTCTGGGCTCAGTGGCAAAGTGGTGAAAGCAGTGGCTTATGGCACTATGCGAACTAAGTCGAAGTCTGGTGTGAACATCAACACTGGGGTACAGGAATATCCAGCTGATGGGATCTGGTTAGGACGAAACGAGCTTCTTGGATTCCTGTAGTCACAATTCAACTTAATACTTGTGATCCATCGTTATATCAAGGAAAACCGCTCAGGACACACATATAGCAACAGGGACTGAGGTGGATGGTTTAATTGTTGAGCTTTCACTAATAAGCAGAACGATTTCATCGGTTTAAATGTCTGACGTCCTCTTAAAGTACCATTTATTGCTGAATTTTTCGGCAAATCTGTGCTCTACACACAAGACAGTATATCACAGTTTTGCTAACTTACGAGATAATTAACCCACCATATCACTATGTGTTTAGAACAGAGGTAAAAAGGTGGATAAAAGTAACAAATAATCAATGACAAGTGATATTTTTTCCTTTTTTATTAGAAGGATTTTCAGTCTTTGGTAATAAGTATAGTAGGTTTGTGGACCTATGTTAATCAGTTTAGTCTTTATATCAGTATGGGTTCGCCTACTATTTGCAAACGTTTACAAATGCAACCGATGAAATCTTTAGGATAGTGCCTTCCAGTTCTTGTTTATTCGATGATAAAAAAGGATTTCCATAATGAGTTTGCGAGGTTTTGGTTTACGGACCATTTTATGATGCTATTTGAGAAAATTTGTTAGATTCACACCTAAATTATTATTTGGGTCCACGTATTTTAACATATGGTCGCCTTGGGTTCTACAAGAACTAAAAGAGAAAAGTTCTAAGAACATTAACAGGCTCATTGTTAGAGAGGTTTAAAAGTTAGTCACTAGATCCATACCTGCCCATTGAACCAGCTCAAGTATCATTATATCCTTAATAAGTTAGGGGCTTGTTACTTGAATACAAATAGTCAGGACGGGGTCCAAGGTACGTGGGATATAAAATTCATAGCATATCTTCATATATGCGAATGCTCTGCGGAGTGATCATATCATACAAAGCCCTTTAGCTACTGAGTTATTGTATAAAGTGCCATAAGCAAGACAACTCTTTGAAACCAAGAAGCACTGGACGGAAGTTTGTTCATAGTATGGAACTATTTAACAGTGAAAATATGCGACTCCATCAGGAAATCGAGCCTAGAACATTCAGGTTGTTTCTGTGAAAGCTTAATCATAAGACTAATGGGCTGGACGTTATCCAACAACTTATATTTGTAACGCAATTAATCTCCGATTTATATGCATCACATCATCCAGTAATAAATATATGTTTGCAAGTAGAGACTAATGACGACAATTTTAAAACGTCTAACCCGTAGATAGGCTGAATATTAAGTATTTCACAACTTGTCAAGTATTCCTGATCATTAATATATGTGAATATAATGAAGGTAATCTACCGTTTAAAGATGGTTTAGTTGAAGATGGATGAAAGGAAATGCTAAAACTGTTATTTCATGTTAATCAACTTTCATCAACAAGAACTATCGGTAGTTTTAAGATGAAAGTTCAAAACACTTTGATAAAAGTTTATAAAACAATTTCATGAGGAACATATGAGCAATCCACAAACGCCAACTAAAAACCACATAATAGAAATCTGTAATGATCAGTGCATCGTTGGAAAGTGAATATTCACTAAGTTTTATGGATAAGAAGATGTAAAAAGTTTGGAATATATAGCTTATTGGTTACGTTTCTTAGAAGTACTCGTTTATAAATTTAGAAGATTAGTCTTTCGACATGCTTAGAAGCCACTTTTACACAGTAGTCAAAATAACATTTTATTTTCTGCTAGATTACGTCTAACTTATAACATCAGGAAATCGTTCACAATTTCAGTAAAAGATGATCTCGTCTGTTTGGTTGACTCTATGTGTATTTGTTAGTTGATATATTCTTGTAGAGCAAAGTGCACAGGCCTCAGCCAGACTTCACTTTCAACACTAATACGAGAATATATTCCAGAGTGAAGGAAAAAGAGTTAAATTTTGATGCTTGAACATATAACTAATCAAGATCATTCATCTAACCCACAGATTGACTTTAGATTTGTTTGCAGAATTTCTTCCTATCTATCATGATTTTTTCTTATTCAGCTTCTTAAAACACCTAAAGTACTGGATATCCATAAGATAAAGCTGAAACATTTTGTGCAAAAGTAGTATGTATTATGTTTTTCATTACCTAAGCCTTAAGCACACTTTTGATATTATTATTATTATTAATAATAATTCTGTCTCAACGACAGTTCACATATCCCTACCCTGTTTATCTTTCCTACTTTGGATAGTCTACGACATTCGATCTGCCTAATGCCTCAGATTATTCTTTCAGACGTAATAACTTTCATTATCATAACCTACATAACTGCATTTTGTTTTTTTTGTAAGGTTTTTAGATGTTTTTAGTATGTAGTGTATAAATAATACATTTGCACGATTACATCCGGTAGAAAATTTCAATTATCTGGTGTTTTGAGGCTTTACATTAAATTTGGCCTCAAGGTTCGAAGAAAAGAGGAAGACCAAAGAACACAATGCATCGGGAATTGGAGGTAGATATGAGACGAATAGAAAACACTTGAGAAGAATTGGTAAGGAGAGCCCAGGAGATAGTTGATAGCAGAATGTTAATTGATGGCCTATGCTACAGTAGAGGTAACAGGCTTTGATTGATTGATTGGTTGGTTGATTATAGCCTTGTTTTAACTCGTAACTTTGGAGAATGAATAACTAATTTAAATTAACAGTTGTTTAAATGGTGCAGAGAGACAAATCAAATCAAAATGCTTAATTGCTAAACTAACTACTAAGAACGGTCCAATCCTGTAAATATCATACTTAGTTGGTTGAATTTGTCACAGATACATATATTAGTTAGGTACCATTGAAAATAGAAAGCACTGGACAGCCGTTTCGTTTTAACATGTCGTATATGTCAAATGAGTGATCAGTGTATGTGAATTTAGATGAAAAATGGAGGTGGGACAGGTGGGTGAAGAATACTAGTAATGTGAAAAGGGTAGAGTTAACTTGTCAGTAGGTTCCTAATGTGAGACTGAATATTGTATGTGTTAGATGTGTGATATTTTGAAAAAATATCTCAACTTGGGTGATTCATAAGGCCCACTATTCTATTTAGTACAATTGGGTTTAGTAATATATCAGAAGCCTCAGTCACTTAACTTTCTTTGTAGTTGGAAAAGCCGTTTGTGAATTACTTTAGTGTTATCAATATCGATTTGATGGTCGTTGAAGAAAGCATGTACTGCTATTACTGATTTTATGTGTAGCTTTTCAGAATCTACCTGATTATTAAGTTGCCTGTTTGTGTAACTCAGACGTTCGCTGACTCTAGTTACAATTTCTCCAGATAAAATTCTCCAGTGTAAGAAGTATCGCAATCGACACAGCCTAATCTGTACACGCAATTTTGTATGAAAGTGAAAAAATCTTTTCTTTCACTTTAACTAATACATTACGAAGTGTATTCGTCGTTTTGTAGTAGGATTTTGTATTGTGTAGCTTGAGATGTCGTTGTAGTTCTCCGGTCATCCCTTGATGGTGAGATAGAACCACTATACTAATACATGGAGGATCATCTGAATTTGTGTATATTAGATGGTTAACTCATTTTTCAATGTTTGTAATAACGTCTATCGGAAAATTGTTAGTTTAAAATATGTTTCTCATATTCTTCATTACTTTTTCGTTATCATCATTTTATATGGTAATTTTGGTCACTTTTCTAAATAGAGTGAAAAGGAGAGGAATTTCTACACTGAAGCAAATTGTTGAATTTAAGTCTGTCTACCATTTAGAGTGTGTAGCTTTACGGTCAACAGTAAGACTGGAGGCATAACTAGGACTCCTTCTAACTAAACAATCTAAAAATGGTACTACACCATGTATATTTTCATTTTAAAAGGTGACATTGATGTGTAAAAAATGTAATAATCTATTCAGAAAATGCTTTTAGGAAAGTCTTTTCTAAGTTAACAAACGTGTTATCTGTGATTCTACAGCTTCATATTGAACTCGTTGAAAAAGTATCTCTTCTTTGAAATTTATTTTCTAAATGTTTAAATGGAAGTTATAAATACCTCGATATGGCTAGTTAAGTATTTAGAAACCATGAATAGTTTAAGTTATTAAAATAAATTCAAATAATTTCGATGTCTTATCCCCATAGTTATCAATGAAAGACTCTGTACACATATCATCTCGTTGATTTGTTATGGACTGAAATTCAACAGTCTATGTTACTATATGCATATCCTAAGCATATTGCTCCAAGACAGAGGTCATTTAAAGATATAAAATAGATTAGCTTTAAATAGAATCCAGGAAAGCCAATGGCTGGATGAACTTTCATCATAGTGTTAGCGTTTACATAGAGAATTGAAATCAGTTTTTTCGTATCAAACACTACTGCATTTATAATTAGCCTACTGAGTCCTGAAAAATATATGAATACCTTAAAGACATTTATACAAATCTGTTGAATATATGTGGTAACCTGGACTTAATAGTTTAATAGCGATCGTGGCGTGACTTGACATGAAACAAAGTGAGTACTAGTCCTATTGTCAGCATCGACACTAGGATTCACGTAAATCCTGCTGATGATCTCCAAATATGCATTCAAGTTTACACTTACACTTATCACACATATTTAACACAATTGTTTTCAATTATTATTTGAGCTGGATTATGGTTGACAAATAGAATTCAAGATGTGCGTTTCGTCTTATTTTAGATCCGTCAGCTAGATGTGCCAAATGCAAACATCGATACTGTTATACAGGTATATCTAGCTGATGAATCACAAATGGGACGAAACACTCATCCTGGATTCCTCTTGTCAGCAACAATCCATCTCAGACAATATTTGTGAACTATCGCTATATTGAAATAATCTACTCGGGATGCACACATAGCAACAGTGACTGATCAATTTCAGATCATCGCGACAATCTAAATACACTCAAATGCCAATTATTCGCTAATATCAAGATGAAACTTACTTTTTTTTACTCTTGAACAATGTACATTAGTCAATGCATGTAACTGAATGCATTTCAAATGTAACACATTAATTTCTGTTTAAAACCATGAAAAAAAAGTAATTGAGGTTGTTATCACTCATTTAATTTGTATAAATAATTCAATAGATAAACAAACGTTTTCATCAGTATTTTTATTGACGGTTGTTTTCTTTTGTTCTGGTTTCTCTAATTCCAAAAAAAATCTTTTTAATGTTAATAAATGTGACAATCGATGTGTATAGTAACTGATTGTCTTTTTTGAGTTGGTTATTTATATGAAGGTCGGTATTGACTGAATGAGTCACAGATTGATGTTGGCATGGGGGGGACTAGATAGCTATTTCATTCTAGTATGAAACTCCTCCGCAATAAGAACCCCCTCCTCAGATTCCGCACCGTAGGCTTAAGGTTGGCGTACACCTGACCCTCTGTACTACTGGGTCGGCGTTCAATGTTAGGATTCCTACTTCCACCAATCTGTAACTTATTCAATCAATTAAAATACCAATCTATGCAAAAATAACCATCTCAATTGAACTTACAATAATCACCTACTAGTAACTAATTTCAGGATGTTCCAGAAACTCTAGTGTGAAGTCGTGACTTGTTGGGAGTGAGACAGTTATCGTTAATGACAATAAATAATAGTCTTTTGTCTACATGTTAATTGACATAACAAAATATTTGTAATATGTATGAACAATACATGCTACTTAGGCTTAACCTTGATCAGAAGTAGTAGTTTAAGTAGTATGAATAGTAATAGTAGTAGTAAGTGGAATTAATAACAGAGTATACTTATTTATCTTAATTAAGTTTTATGGAGACTTTTATCCTACTTCTACTAAGCACTTATTTTGATGAAAAATTCCTTGGATTCCTAGCTGAAAATAGTTGCTAGTGAAGTTCAACCATATCAGGTGTGTAGTAGTTACTTCTTCAATTTATAGTGTAGTGCAGAATTCAAACTTAAGAAGAATGTTGTACAACGGATATAACAATCGTCCAGGAAGTCCTAGTGCTCATTGATTACAAAAGGTTACTCTACGAGGTCAAATATTAATTAGACAATCTCCTTCCTCTACATTTTTTTTATTGTAATATTAATAATTGGCAATTTTTACTATTAGTGCAGTGACTTTAGGGAAATCAGCTTTACTAACAATGATTTGTGAATCAAGGACTCCTGTTACTCCCTTTTTATAAAATACAAGTGTTTGCAATAGCTAAAAATCTAATCCACTTTAAACAAAAAAGAACTGGATAGTTATTTCTTTCTAGTGTGGAACTGCTCCTCCATGATACAATATTAACAAAAGAGAATATAAACTACTACAATTCAATATCAGCTCACTAGCCATTTACTACAGAAAGTACATTTTACAGCCTTTGTTAAAGGGGCATGACAAGTAGAGCCCAACCATATCCGGGAATTAGGAAATTGTTTATCGATATCAGATTATGAAGTAAATATAACAGGAATTAGCTGAAATAAGATATATCAATCTTGGAATCGAAATTCAGTGGTTTAACAGTTAAGCACTCTGACTAAATTTGAAGGTCTTGGTGACCAATTTTTTGTGGTTACATGTATGCTTACTACCACTAAGGAATCCTGTAGTAGGACAAAACGACTACTCAGTCCCTCCTGGTTCTTACTAGTTATATAACCCAGGTAAAGTTGTGATATTAAAATTAGGCATAATCATCTTACAAATCAATTACTACAAGATATAAAGTTCTCGTAAAAATTCGTAACTGAAGGAGTTTTGATATGTTGCTAGTAAAAAAATTACTATAAATAGCACTAGAGTCATAGAATTATATCCCAAATTAACTGAACTAGAAATCTTATGCACGGACGTTGGCAGACTAGAGCAACGATACTTATGGTTAAAAAATCGTTACAAGACCTAACGGTTCTTTGTAAGATTACTTAATAGAGTAGAGAATATCCATTAATGACACGTTCTACGCTATGATGAATCAAATAATTCATTTTATTTTTCAATGATTATTCTTTCACACAGAAATGATTATCATCTAAAAGTTTGACCTAAAAAAGAAGTGTATTCAATTGTGAAGAAACTAATTAGTTAAGGCGAAATTCATTAAATTGATATTTGAAATTTGTGCGTTACTTTTCATTCTTTTTGTTTTTTATTCGGTCAATAAACACCTAGTTAACATCTATCATTACAATAAAGAACAAAAGGCATGAAATTCTTCAATGTCAATTGTTTCAATTTATAATTTATTGCTAGGCTTTTGTGAATTAAGGAAAACACCTCGATACCTGCTAGCAAAAGGATGACCAGCTACACAACAACAAGTAAGCTAAGCTATTCACAGCGCTCCAGCCCAGCTAACTAGAAGGAGAAGTCCAAAGTCAGCAGAAGCGTTTAATTCCACAGGCAGCCTGGCAAACGGAATGACTCACACATCTCATGCATATATATCCAAAAAAAGAGAGCGTCCTTGAAATGTCACAAATAGCGTACTAAAATAAACAACGAACCAATAAGATTTAGCGTCTCACTAAATGGGTAACATAAACTGAAGGTGAAAAAGAAACTTTTCGGTGCGAAAACGAGAAACTTAAACTTATACCAATAAATCACAAAAATAACAGGTTTACCAAGTGAATTATGGGGATCTGACACCCCCCCAACATTTATAAAGATTATTAGAATGTGAATTTGTGCACATGTAGTAGTATCTGCATATAAAATGTTTTCTATTTATACATTTTTTTGGGATTAATGACATCCAGTATAGCGAAGAGTCGAGTGATAGAACACTTAACGATTAGGATGTGTTTGTGTTATGACGTAAGAAAGGAAGATTTTGGTTGGTTGTAGCGAAAGCCAATAAAGTGTGCCTAGTTGATAATGCGCATCTACCCTATGCCCACTCACCCCCCCCCCCCAGGCCGATAATAGAAGAACCAGAATTGGGAACCGGAAACAACGTATTATATTTCAATCATGCCTTTACATATATACAAATTCAGACCACACTTTAAATCAATCAAGAATCTAACATTGGTACACAACAAAGGAAAGTGTGGCAGTGAATGGGGACAGCTTATGTACAACTAAGCAACTGTTGTTCATAGTAATAAACAATATACTAAGAGTAAATATACTAAACTGGAGGACCACGTAAGTGGAACGTAACAGTCATAGAAATAAATTGATTATATTATCCAATAATAATAATTGAAATGATGTTCTAAAGCGTAGTCCTCGAAGATAGTCAATCTTCATTAGGTGCCCGGGATATTAGTTTGCATCTTTCTATTGATTAGTAGTGGATTTAAACTGATCAGCTTCTGTGGTCATCAATGCATCCTGAGAGGAATGACTAAATGTAGCTATTAATTACAAGTACCATTTAAGTTGAATTGTGACTGGCAAAAGGAATTCAGGACATGAGATTCGTCTTATGTCGGACTCGTTGATTGGATGTACCTGCATCCGAAAGTTGATATTCACACTGGGATTCGGTCTATTAAGAATCAACGAGAAGATATAGACTCATCCTAATACATACCTGCTGCACAAGTGTAATTGTTTGAACTCAGTAGCCCAGTGGTGAACGAGATGGAGTTTGAACGAAAAAGATTGAGTTCGAATCCAGATGCCAACATCAATATTGGAATGCAGGTATATACAGTCGATTAGTCCTAAATAGAACGATTTGCACATCCTGGATTCCACTTGCCAGTCATAATTCAACTTAAACTTAAGCATTACTTGTAACCTTATAGAGTTTTCTAAAATTCTACTTTTAAGAATCATCGAATGATTAACAAGAGGTAATAGGTATGAGAAGAAACTTTACTTTCTAGAGTATGTTTTCAGTTATTTGGTACATTATGGGACATTTGTTTCATTTCGTAAAAATCTCTTGAGTAATATTTTGTATCAACGACCTTATGACGCAGAACTTAAAAATGAAATTAATGTGTAACAATGGCAAAAACACACCATAATCAATCTCTAAAATACCCAACTAGATCAAATTCGGCTCATTAAGAACTAACTTCCTAATTACATTAAATAATCTCATGCAAGAAAACTATAACTACTCCCTCCTAAACAGTATTCATATTAAACCTCTACTAATGAATCAACTAGAGATGAAATCTTCTATATGTCTATTGGCTGATGAATGATCTGAATGACATCCTACTAAACATCGCTGCCATACTTCATTATTCTTCTGTCTTATATTTTGACGCTTTCACAGTCTAATTTATTACCGAATGTATCCACATGAAATAATATTAACGAAGATGTCATGGCGTTAAACACAACAGTTACAGACAACAACTAACGATACACCAGGTCAACAGACGAAACAGTCAGTTTATTGTAGAGAAAATCAACGTGCTCACCTCACTAGGATGTACGTGTTGGCAATATCAGCTACCAAATCGATGAGCGCTTTACAACCAAATCATCCAGCTGAAAGTATACAATACTTTCGATTCAATTGTATTATTATTATTATTATTATTATTATAGGTTATTTCCCAGCTGAAGACACAGCCACAAAACAAATGTGATTACTCTGTTGTTTGCCATAAATGGTTAGTCAACTTTGAGTATCATTGAAAACTTAGGAAATGCTGGTCATTCGTCCTGTCCCATATATATGACTTCTCAACAGGACACCTTCAACCTCAACACGAAACCAGACATAGGACCATCAGATCTTTTATCATCATCAGAATAATTGAATCGGCCAGAGTTCAGTAATAGAATTCCCACTCCAATCAGTTCGTAATAAAGCACAGTGATCAAGTAGTAGTATTGATGATAAGTGTCTCATTCCAGACCTGCGTGGACTGATCATCACACTTTTTCACAGTGACAAAAGAAGAAATTCTCTTACTGAAAACTAGCCGAACCATTTTTAATGATGGTTTAGTGTTTATTACAAGACCCGAAGATCTTAGGTGTGATATGCTGTTATAACTGAAGGTTCCAACTAATGAGGTGTCTCACACTAAGATTAAATAGATATCACTGAGTACCTCCCCCCCCCCCCAACGTTTTAAATGGCACACAAAGGGATGTCTAGAACATCAACAAACAGCAGATTAAATACCAATTTCCACTAACCATTTCATCTCATTCTAATTATAATAAACAATAATTATATAGTATGTTAGTTTATTCTAACCAATTTCTGTATCTATAACTGTCAATAACCTCAATTGTTCTGTTTCCTTAGGGTTGATTAGTCATTTATTCTAATGAGTTGTTTGTATTCATCATGTACATATTTGATAGGCTTGCATACTTATAAATAATTCAGTAGTAAAAAAATTACCATGTGAGTTTTGATACTGATATAATGATAAAAGAATTATTAGTTTTATGTTTACATGGACGTAACTCATATAAATAGAAACATTATATTTACTTAGTTCTTTCATAGGACACATCTCAATGTATAATTCATATAATGCTCTGATAGATAAGGTCTATCTATGTTCTATTACACTTTATACCCAAAATCTGTCTTGATGTAAGAAATCGTTTCAATGAGTTAATGGTAATACAAACCTAAAGTTCAGGATGGTTGGAGATAGTTAACAGAGTGTACTGACAGTATGGCAGTTCACTCTGTCTTACTTTATGGATATGTAAGGTAGACATTCAGAGTAGACGACACTAATTAATTATTGGTATTTGACCATCGATGTCTTCGAAACACTGATCGCGATAGCTAGGATCACTTAGTAAACAATAACGAGGTTTGAAACCGGGTATTATGGAAAAGTAGCAAATCAGTTGATAAGATCGCAAATCTCCATCGACTGAGGCGATTGGGACTTATGTTATGTATGCCTAAGTACCGTCTACCTCGACGCGCGATGTTGGTTGATATAGGAGTAGGATGGAAGAGAGATAGGGACTCCCAAAGTAAAACATTGAGTCATTCCATAAAGTTGCTGACTGCCGGTTTGAGTTGTGTCGGTAGATGTATATTACATGGTTGGGATCAGCCCAAATACAGTAACTACTAGTTGGAGACGTTGGATAACATGGCTCAGAATCGGTTACGATGGGGCATATGTATCCACTCATTGTCCTCTCTTAATTTTGTGAGCTTAAAATCATTTTATAATTCTCGTTCCAGGCTTCATCACTTTTTCCCTGAACCATATTCTATACGTTCACACTTCGTCGTTTTTATTGTTATTATCATTGAATTAACTTCGGCCTCTATTAGTGTGGTGTTAATCTTGATGTGTGGAAAATTGAACCCATACATGCATGTGCCAGTTTCTACGTTGACCATACATATATACACGCACGCTCACTAACAGTATGAAATAAGCACAAGACTTTGGTCCAATTAACAGTAAAACATTGAGTCATTCCATAAAGTTGCTGACTGCCGGTTTGAGTTGTGTCGGTAGATGTATATTACATGGTTGGGATCAGCCCAAATACAGTAACTACTAGTTGGAGACGTTGGATAACATGGCTCAGAATCGGTTACGATGGGGCATATGTATCCACTCATTGTCCTCTCTTAATTTTGTGAGCTTAAAATCATTTTATAATTCTCGTTCCAGGCTTCATCACTTTTTCCCTGAACCATATTCTATACGTTCACACTTCGTCGTTTTTATTGTTATTATCATTGAATTAACTTCGGCCTCTATTAGTGTGGTGTTAATCTTGATGTGTGGAAAATTGAACCCATACATGCATGTGCCAGTTTCTACGTTGACCATACATATATACACGCACGCTCACTAACAGTATGAAATAAGCACAAGACTTTGGTCCAATTAACAGTAAAACATAATACATGTATCAATAAGTCATTTAAACCAGTGGTAATCTCGTACGTAATAGAATTCTATAGGTATTAAGGACTGAATAAAGATAAATCTGGCTACTACCCAGTGATCAATCGAAGATGTACAGTTCTTTAACCAGAATAATGATGTCCACAAATTATAACTGGCCTTTACACATCACTAATGTACTTATGTTTTATTATTCAAGGCCCCCTTAATATATATGACATGTACATGCACTGTACTAGCTGGTCCACATCATGATTCCATAACTTAACTCTCAATAATCACTTGTTTCTCCCCTTTTCTGCTTTTCTCTTAGTAAGTTCTGACTCTTCTGCTTGATAGTCTATAGTTCATATTCTTGGTTTTTATGTTGAGCTCAGTGATTGTGACTTTATCTTCCTTCCTCTATGCTGGCAAGCTATATTTTATCCGATTACTATTCTCTAAGATTATACTGAAGAAAGTATTTTATTTTTATGTTATAGTCTGGGTTTCTACACAAAAAAAATACATTACGAAAAGTACTTTCAGATTGCGTTCAGTTAGCGGAGTGCCGTGTTATTTCATTGTAAAATTATGGGTTATAGAACTTATTCGCTTCAAAACTACGGTTGATGATACATAAAGTGATGATTATTAGGATGAACTTGTATTCTCCCATTGATTTGTTATGGATGAAACTGGTCAGTTTCTGTTGCCATATATGCATCTTGAGTGGATTGCTTCAATATAGCTATTAATTACAAGTATTATTTAAGTTGGATTGTGACTGACAAGAGGAATCCAGGATGGGCGATTAGTACGATTTCGGACTTATCCGTTGGATGTACCTGTATCTAACTTAAACAATACTTGTGATTAATGACTATATTGAGGCAATCCTCTCAGGGTACATATATAACAACAGAGACTGATCAGATTCAGTACACAACAAATCAACGAGAGGATCCAAACATTTTCGAATTATACATACACACACGTTGCACAAGTGTGATTGTCTGAATTCAGTAGTCTAGTGTTGAACGAGCTTATTTTTTATCACGAAACAAACTGATTTTGAATCATGTGTGAACATCAACATTCACAAGCAGATACATCCAACTGACGAGTCTCGAATAGAACGAATAGCTCGTCCTGGATTCTGCTTGCCAGTCACAATCCAACTTAAAGTGATGAGTTCCTGAAAGTACCAAACATTATTTGTTCAGAATAAATTATCTACTTAGTATGTGTTGACAAGGATTGTTTATTAAGTGACCACATTCTATGTTAAAGATTAATCTCTGTCATTGACAGGGTAGCAAATGACCATTCGTGAGGGATTCTTTAATTAATCTATGCTGACACATTGCTTTACCTGCTATCCACAATTATGAATATTTATGATTCTGATCATTTTTAACAGGACATTTGTTAATCTCTTTTAATGACACATGATAAAGTTTAGAATGTTGTGAAAGATTACAGAAGGCTTTATTAAGGTTTTTGTAACCTGCTTTTGATATTTGAGATGGTAACTGATTAGTCTTTGTTACTATATGTGTATGGTCTCTATAACACAGTGACCCAAGTTCCAGGATATTTTGAATGTGGCTAGTCCTACAATGTGAATTCCTTATAATACTAATAGTGATTGATCATTTTTTGTCACAAACACTTACAACAGAAAATTTCAAACTCTTAAAAATACCCTCTTGACTAATGAATATGATTCTAGTCATCTGAATTTAGTAACTCAGTCGATAATTTATTAGTTATTTGGATTCAAAGATGTTAGCTTTAAGTTTCACTGTATACAACCACTTAATTGTGCATATATTTAATTTGTAATTACCAAATTGGACAATACACACACCCCCCACCCCCCAAATAAAAGCTGACTGCCAGTCGTATACAAAATATCCTAAATGAATAATGAAAGTGAAATTGAGATGGTTTATGGAGATTGGTATCAAGTTTTAGTTGATTGAATTCGTCACAGATTAATGTTGGACAGTTGTTTCGTCCTAGTGGTGGAAATTCTACGATTGAATACCGGCCGACTGATACAGTGGTTTAGGCGTTCTCCAACACAAAGACCTTAGTACGAAATCTAAGTATAGTGAAAGTGCTTAATGTTTAAAATACTAGTTAACATGTAGTATATCAATATGATGAAAAACATGATTTTATGTCTGTAAAACCGATTCACCAGTGTATTTGATGGAAGGTGAGGGGAGTGAGGTGGGGGGGGGGCAATGAAAATAGAAAGTTGTTTTAGACTTATACATTAAAATTTCTAACATAAACCATAATCATATTGTCGGTATAAACACAATAGTTCATCCCACATTAAATATATATATATATATATATATATATATATATATATATATATATATATATATATATACGAATACATTTATACTACTTATGATAACAATAAATTAGTAAGAAGTAAATTATGCCTTTCTTTTTTGTGATATATTTTTTTCCTTTTCTTTTTTTTCTTTTGACAGTTAACACAAAGTGTGCATAAAAATAAGAACGTTATATTAAAACATACATATTAGTAACTAAGCAAGTTTTTCTCAGTTACTATTCATTTCTTTACAAAGAATATCATTATCATACTTCTTTTTTCTTTTTGTTTTAGTCTATATAAACATTAATTTTTTTTTTTTATTTGAAGTTAAATAATACAAATTACTTTTCTGTCTAATGTATTCATTGTACTGGTCATAGTTCATGCAGTCATTGTAATATAGTACATTCTAATTTATATACCTGTTTCTATCATAGTGTTACAGAGAGAGAATTAGTTATCATAGTTGATGGGTGCAGTTAGGAAGTTTGTTACTAAAACGTTTATTATCTTTGTTTCTTTTTTTTTCTCATGAAATAATATAGATATATATGTTTAATGTATACTAAACTACTGTTACTACTATCACTTTATGTATATTGTACACTCTAATCATTCGTTGATTAGAGTGATATACGACGTTTTATCTTTATAGAAGTCGAATAATCGTAAGGAATACAATATTTACAATGAATATAATCATAAGTATTTATTACAGTAATTTATCATATTCTATTAGTATAGTTTGTTACTAACTTCTAAACATTTAAGTAATATACTATAGACTTGCATAAAATAAAGTTATTATAAGTACAAAAGTAAAAACGAAGGAAATAATAATTTTCTTTTAGGTTTTATACAGATAAGTATTTATTATAATGATTTTTACTGGAGATAACGAATGTAAAATGTCGAACTAAATGGTCATCATTATTCAGCTTACTGATTGAATTTGATGTCGGTGATTAATTAAGGTTGGAACTCTTGAATAGGCCAGCTCCACTGAACCCACCGGATATCGAAGCAGCACCGACAGATCTCCCGATAAATGTCACTAAGCCAACGACGGATACAATCAAGATGGCCATCAGACAAATCAAAAGTGGGAAAGCAGCAGGACCTGACAATATACAAGTTGAATCACTCAAGTCAGATATCGACCTAACAGCAAGGATACTCCATGTTTTATTCAAAAAGATCTGGGAAAAAGAACAAGTACCGGCAGACTGAAAAGAAGGACATCTTATTAAGATACCAAAGAAAGGAGATTTGAGCAAATGTGACAACTAAAGAGGGATCACACTGCTGTCGATACCAGGGAAAGTCTTTAACAAAGTATTGTTGAACAGAATAAAAGATTCAGTGGAGGCTCAACTTCGAGATCAACAAGCTAGTTTTCGTAAGGATCAGTTGTGCACGGACCAAATTGCAACGCTACGGATCATCGTTGAACAATCAATTGAATGGAACTTGTCACTGTACAACAACTTCATTCATTATGAGAAGGCGTTTGATAGTGTAGATAGGAGAACACTATGGAAACTTATTCGACACTACTGCCTAACAGAGAGACACAACGGATTCTTTGGTCTTCGTCTTTTCCGTTACCCAACAGGATTCCATGTTAATGCTTGTCTCTTGATGTAGTCTGATGATTTCTGCAATGAATGTCTTATCCACTTCCAACGTCTTCTCTTAATTTCCTCTTCTCCTGGAAGGTGGTTTGTCGTCTTCCATAGTAGACTCTTCTTGATGATTTCCAGTCAACGGACATTCAGTACCTTGCGTAGGCAGTTGTTTATAAATACTTGTATCCATCTGATGATGTTTGCAGTAATTCTCCAAGTTTCAGCTCCATACAGCAGGACTGTCTTCACGTTCGAATTGAAGAGTGTGACTTTGAGGTTAGTTGATATTTGTTTTGAGTCCCATATGTTTTCCAGCTGTAGGAATGCTACTCTGGATTTGCTAATCCTTGTCTTTACATCCTCATCGGACCCTCCTTGTTCATCAGTGATGCTCCCTATGTTCGTGAAAGTATCCACTTCTACCAGAGTTACTCCATCAAGTTGAATTGGGCTAGTGCTTCCTGTGTTATATTTGAGTCTTGCTCTTTCCCTTATGTATGTTCAAGCCTACTGATGCTGAAGTTGCTGCTACACTGGTTGTCTTTGCTTGCATTTGTTGGTGTGTATGTGATAGAAGAGCTAGATCATCCGCGAAGTCCAGATCATCGAGTTGTATCCTACTTGTCCATTGAATTCCGTGCATCCCCTCAGATGTGGAGGTCTTCATGATCCAGTCAACCACTAGGAGGAAGAGAAAAGGTAAGAGTAGGCAATCTTGTCTGACTCCGGTCCTCATTGTGAATGCATTTGTCAGTTGTCTTCTATGAACAATTTTGCACTGTGTTCCGTCGTAAGAGTTCCGAATAATGTTGACGAGTCTCTCTGTTACGCAGTAGTGTCGAAGAAGCTTCCATAGTGTTTTCCTGTCTACGAAACATAATACCTCTCATCACCAAAACAATTTAAATCCTAAGTACAAACATCTAACAATTGTTTCAACTTAGTAGCCGACACAATTAATTTGTCTAAATTTAAGTCACAAGATCATTGATTGGCTTTGACGTATTCTATTCATTGAACCGTTTATTCCAAATGACTCATAAGTCAAGAAATTAAGGTCAATAGATAGAAACAAGAAAGACATGATATTAAAAGTAATCATTATTATTCTATTCCACTGATTATCACTTATAGTTACCACCATGCTATTGTATTAAAAAAAACTTTCACTCTAAAAATTTTCTCATATGATGTACAGAATAAGTGATGAGAAAATGTAAAGAACGTGTGTCTATGCCTGAGTATATGAGTACATCTAACGTAAGCATCTCTCGTCCCAGCCCCCCTCCCGCCATCCTCCACTTCTCGTTCTCATCTACTTCTATAATTTTTTGTCAATCAGTTTCCTATTAAGCTTAATTAACTGTTAATATTTTTTGTTATAATATTAGTAACCGTAGTAAAATACAATTATTTTCATTAAAAAAATTTGTTCTCAACATCATATACTACTATTATCTACTTTCTATTCAATTGACTAATGCATGAATTAACTCTTAAATGACATGAATAGTAAACAAAATACAACCTTCTTTTTATTAAATCTTTCTTTTTGACTTCAGTACGGTTTAAAAGAAACATTTATTATTTCACTAAATGTGAACTAATGACTAATCCTACAATTTAAATAATGCAAAAACGACAACATTTACAGAATACTTTGAATTCAATGCGTTTCGTTGTACTCGGTCTCATCAGCTACATCCATGCTATCGATTTTAGATAACTCAAATTATTAATACACATATTGGATTGTTTGTCTGATAACATTAAATTGTCTAAGTAGTGTAACGATAAAAAGGTTGAATTAAGAGTATTTAGAGATAGATTAGATAAATATTCCAGAGTTTGATTACGTAAAATAAAAAAAGAGGCTCAAAATTATTCCAACGAATCACGTATGAATGAAGGTTCTAGTGAATAGTTGAGAGAGTTCGATTATGTTAGTGTGAAAAAAAGGAATAAGATAGAAATGTAGGAGCATAACTCACCGACTTCCTGTTATCTGTAGTTGGAAACGGAAACTGGATCATCGATCCAATACTCCCAACACAAGTGAAGATTAACTAATGATTCCTTTTGAAGACGCTACGTCAGGTTCCAATCTTCTAATTGCAATGGTTTCAACAAATGACTAATCTGCCATTAAAAACAAATCAGCAGTTTCACAGAAAACAAACGTAATTAAACCATTTTCTAATAATAACTGTTTATTATTCTACAATTAAAACTGTGTAATAAAGTAATTATGATAAGCTTGTATTTTCCCGTTGATTTGTAATAGAACGAAACTGGTCAGCCTCTGTTGCCATATGTGCATCCTGAGCCGATTGTCTCGATATAGCTATAGTACACATGTAATATTTGAGTTGGATCGTGACTGGTAAGCGGAATCCAGCAGATGAATCTCAAATGAGACGAAACGCTCGTCCTGGATTCCGCTCGCCAGTCACAATCCAACTCAAATATAACTTGTGTAACAAAGCTTATTAAAGAACAGATTAAACTTAATCATGGAATCAGTGATAACCAAGAATCTATTAGATTTAAGTATAGGACTTCGGATAACAAGTGTGTATCCATGATAATGACAGGTATAAAAATCATATGCACAACATAGATTTAGACCTGTTAAAGTTATGTTACTCAGATCAAATGGTGATTCAGTGTTATTTTGTTTTTTTTTTAGAACAGCATATTGATTTTCATATTATTTACTATTCGTCTAGCTGCAAAGCAGCAATGGAATGCTAATTAATTATCGTATTTTGTAAACACTACCATCTTGTTTGATGTATTGAATCAAGGATAACCAATTTAATCTAATGAAATTTAAACACCTATCTTGTTCTAATATGTGAATTCTTAGTAGTGAGTATTCATAATGCCATCAGGGATTGAATAAGATGATCTCGTGTGCTGTTAGAGGTATGAGGGCGGTTGTCACTTCTTGGCTGCCCACACTATGGAAGGTTATTACTTCTTGAGATACCTAAACAGGAAACTGGATTAGTATTGGTCATAATAACCAGGGAGAGCGGTCTCAAAACCCAAGCGGCAACTTCTTGAAGCCGATCACGGATAACCTTGTTATGGAAAGTTTTCGAAGTGTTAGCTCCGTTCTTTAGAAGGCCTTACTGTTGGAGACGAAAATCTGTAGAGTAAGGCAAAGTGTGACATTATTAGGGTCGACCTTTTCCAACCCCTTCCTTCCATTAAGAAGGTAGCATCACTGAAGATGCTGGTTATCCAAGGGAAACACCTTACTGCTATCACACCCCCTCTGAAGTCAGTAGTACGACTTCGCCTTCAGTCGCCTTTAGTCTTATCACTATCCAATAGACCTTCTTGGTATGGTAGGACCTAGAAGGAATATGAGTTCCAGTCAATATAGCTCTGCTGGGTCATTACGACAGGCAAGCCCGACTACTAAGTCAAGTTAGCAGCTACGGTCGGGCAGGGATTAAAACCATGGAATTTTAAAGGACACAACAATGAGATTTCTTTTTTTCTAAGTTGAGAAAAGCTATACGTCTAAGTCTTTTACAGTGTACTTGCGATGCCATCAATTAAACTAGGTGGTGGAAAGAAGGTGGTCTCATACCATAGCAGTATGTTTTGCCAATTTATATAATCATAGTAAGAACTCTTTTTTCTACTTCATAATTTCTGTAAGGATAAATGGGAGGTGGTGTTGGAAATTGGAGTAGTCGGCAGGAAACTATGGGTTTCTGTCGATTCACTTAGACTAGTAGTCATATTACAACTCGATCGAATGAATTCATTCAACACCATAAAATCACTTGATTAACATTATAGTGTTTACTATACAATGATTAACCAATATACATGGATGAGTTGATGAAAATGTTGAATATGTGAATAAGAACTTCAACAGAAATGTTTGAAGATCATAATCATCTCTAAATTAATCCAATACATTATAATTATCTTATTCATATCTTTACAGTAACTAGTTCACATAAAATTGTCACCAAGCCGATTATTAAAATTGTGGAATTTCAAATGAATGAGTATTGTCATGAAATTATCCATTTCTTTTAAATGATAAGTTAACTTCAATTATTTAACACTTACCATCTCATAATCTCTATAATTGATAATAAAGATTGGAGCGTTTTCAATAATAACTGTTATGAACAGACAAAGACAGACAGTTACAACGTAGAACTTGGTACATGCGTAGGTCAGTTCAAGTTGCCATGCCTCAATTAGCCGACAGAGATTAGATTATCGGATCAAATCCCAGAGTAGGGGAGGTAGTAACAGAGTTAGTATTAATGGAAGGGAATAGAGATCGGTGATAAGATTTTAGAAAATATGATTCAGTAAAGAGAAAATTATCATAAGTTCAGAAAATTAAAATTTGGAGGAAGACAAGGAGTGGATGCACCTGCACCATTACCAACGATTTTGAGCCATATCACACAAGGTTTCTAGCCATTTATTACGAGCGTCACGCGGACCCCAACCAGGTAGTCTGGACCTATTAACATGGCTCAGCCCAACTGTCAATGGCTTCATGGACTGGTGCCATGTTTTGGTTTGGCCGCCCCTAGCTTTCTTCCAGCCTACTGCTACACCAGACAGCATTGCTCGTCGAGGTAGGCGGTGGTCAGGCATGCAATCATGTTTAAGGTAGTCAAAAGATTCTGCATTTTAACAGCATCTTCACCTAAGAAAACTATATCATCTGCATATTCTAAGTCAGCAAGTTTATCTCCTGGAAGGAGGTCAACCCCAGCAAAATCAGACGATGACAATGTTAACTCTAAAAGTATTTCAATGATAAAATTAGATAAAAATGCGGAAAGTGGACAACCTTGACGAACACCACTTGAGGTAATCAGTTCTGATGACAATCTGCTATAAGCTCTGACTCGACATGTGGTGTTCGGGTAGAGAGATTGTATAATGTTAATGTACTTCTCTGGTACGCCTTTTAATGACAGACATTGCCACAACCTCACGTTCCTAAAATTTTAATGCCGCTATATGATCAAGGAATACAGCTATTTTTCGGTGTCTAAAAGTGTGTCTATGTTCCAGAACCTGCCAAAGTGTGAATATTTGATCTATACAGCCACGTCTAGGTTTGAGACCACCTTGGTTCTCTCTAGTTTGCTCTTTATGAGCTTTAGTTAGGCGTCGAAGTATGATTGAAGCCAATATTTTGGACACTATATTCGTTAAGCTGATTCCTCGGTAATTGTCACAGGAGGACTTCTGTGTTTGCGACCAGTCAGATGGGATTACGCCCAATTCCTAGATTCTAGACAGGACCCCGGTTAATCTCGCTGCTAAAATTGGACCACCATCCCTAAGTATCTCAGGGGTCAACCCATCGGGTCCTGCTGATCTCCATCGCTTTAGGTTCCCTATAGCCTTCTCAACCTCACTAAGACTTGAGGGACAAATATTAATTTGCCATCCAGATTGCTTGCTACATTCGTGGAGAAATACAATGATACTAATATCAAACACGTAAATGGTTTTGGATTCCAACAGTCGTAATACACTTTATATAGGATATCCTGTCATGATTTATTAACTTGCAAGTGTTATTCCAATAGTCATCTGCTTACTTTTAGTTCATGTAACAGTCCTTTATCATTCTTTTTTACTCGGGCTTCGTAATTGTAACCTCGGTTACCTTATTTGGGTTTTGTAAAGCGTGTTTAGCTATTAAAGTGGGAAAGTGTTTTAATCCTCCCACTAAGGATGACAAACACATAACAATTATAAATACATACTCGTTGTATAGAGTGTGACCATACAAACTCAGTAGCGCAGTGAAGGACACAGTGGCGTTTGAAGTGAAAGTTAATGCCGTCGATTCACAGTGAGATCAATAACACTGAAATATTGGCTAGTATTTCCACCTAAAGACGAAACTCAAATAAGACGAAACGAAGATCTTAGACTGAAACTACTAGATACAATCTAACTTTTATATTACTTGCAGATATTAATGTTATCAGTTATCTATTCATTGGACAGTATTTCTTTTCACATTAGTGTTAACCTGTTTTCAATTAAGTAGGCATTCTGGTCTAATAGAAAGATATGTCAATGGAATGCAAATTTTTCTATGATCTATCCAAATTCTCTATGAAGTTGAAATAAATCTGACTTTAATGTATTTTTTGTAAACTAGTCGTTCTTACGAACCGGTAACTAAGCAAGGTATCCTACTTCTTCATTGGTTTACACTATAAAGTGAAATGTTGTACAGTGTACTACTATAGACGAATTATCATACGGAACGACCACATATGATGTAAAATATCATGCACATGAAACAGTAGACTAAGTGATAAACTTATAAGATCATGTTTTTTCGATATCTAGTTCACTCTTAGTAGTAAAGATGAGCCTATATTATTCCATAAATTGATTTTAAAATCTTTTATCTCAAACGTTTTGGTTAATTAGATTCTGAATAAAACAAAACCAGATGGTTCGAACAGAACGTTTAACAGTATCAAAAAATAGTTTATCCTCCAAACTAACTGAACATTGAGTAATGATATATATCCTGCTTAGTATTTATCGGATTCTATCAGTTACATTCCAGTTGGGTCAGTAGTCTTAACAACTTGAGACTAACATTGTTAAACTATTATATGAAATGGTTGAAAATAGTCAACAGCAAATACTGAATGATTTAGACTGGTATACCGATGAGTTCTAACTATCGTAGAATCGATGTCAACTACTGCTTCCCTTCAAATTACATCCATTTGTTTCATACTGTGTTTATCATATTTTACAATTCAATCACATTATAATAACTGATCAATCTTGTTATTATACATTAAATTTGATTATTTTCACTTTGTTGCAAATAACCGTTATGGATTGGTGTTGGTTAAGTTGTTGAATAGAACCCTAGTTAGATTGTATTATCCTATTTTCTAAAATATTTGAAGCATTTCTTTTTATGGACTACAGTATTCAACGAATTTATTCATTATCCTGTGCAGTTAGTGATTGAATGTTTCATAATAGAGGATAGTTTTCGTCAAAAATTACATTTTATCCATTTGGAGTCGTATGTTATGAAACATATCTGTTTAGTGCCGTCTAGGATATGCAATTATCACTAAGAACTGCATTTTAGTATGAATTGTGCATCTACCAAATGAATAATTAGAATGTGCTTGAATCATGTTGTTGATTTGACAAACACACTGAAACTTGTCAGTTTCTGTTGCCATATATGCATCTTGAGTGGATTGCTTCAATATAGCTATTAATTACAAGTATTATTTAAGTTGGATTGTGACTGACAAGAGGAATCCAGGAAGGGCGATTAATACAATTTCGGACTTGTCCGTTGGATGTACCTGTATCCAACTTAAACAATACTTGTGATTAATAATTATATTGGGGCAATCCTCTCAGGGTACACATATAGCAACAGAGACTGATCAGTACACAACAAATCAACAAGAAGATCCAAACATATTTGAATTACATATATTTATCCCTTGCACAAGTGTGATTGTCTGGATTCAGTAGTCTAGTGATGAACAAGGTGGCTTTTGGCGTTAGACGAAATGAGATTGAATCACGGTGTGGACACCAACATCTGGATGAAGGAATATCCAGCCGACAACTCTCAAATAGAACGAATCGCTCATCTTGAATTCCATCTGTTAATCATAAACCAACTCAAACACCAAATGGATGGAAAAATGACCGAATGTGTTGATTGCAACAAATTTGGTAATTATAATGTGAAAGTGATTTTTTAAATCTTCAGGTTGGCTTAAATGGGACTAAAATTAAATAATCTACGTTGCTGCATGTGCAGCCTGAGTGAATTGTCTCGATACCCCTAAAGTTCCTAATAGTTGAGGTGTGAACATCATCAATATGATGCAGGTGTTACTCATACATTCCACTTGCTAGTCACAATCTTAATTAAATTATATGTGGTGAATTTTGAAAACTTATCAGTTAATATCAGACTTTTTGTAGTGTAATGAAATAAGAAATAGACACCATAGTAAGAATTCACCAGAACAAAACTAATCCCCTCCCCTCTTCCTCTATACACTAAACTTGAGGAAGTATACCCAAATATCATTTTGTTACCATACGCAAACTCGTTTGTTTTCACTGTTTTATATGCTTTTAATCAGTATGAACTGTACGGTTAAAACGATCAAATGGCAAACAATACTGTATATTGAAACTTGATCTATCGAAAGGTTGGACCTACATCACATTGGATGGTACTCAATGACCGTTCAATCTAAATATATATGTGAATCCTACATAGAGTCAGTTACAGTCCGGATAGTACATCGGTAACAACCGCAAACTGTAAAAAACTAGGCTACGAGATATCGAATAGTTTAGGGGGATCGGAGGGTAATTAGTTCCTTCAACATTGAAGGTACACTTTATTGACAAGGCAGATTGTCTGCAGTCTGTAGTAAACCAAGCTCAACGTAGGTTTGATGTTCGTCATGAAAACATATTTACAATCTTCACACCATTGATGTTTTTATAACAATCTAACCTGTATCACTCAGTTTGACATTCTAATTCGGTGTCACTGAGTTATTTAAGCTGACAGTCAGCCACTAAAGCTCAGTGATACCGTGTTATATGAAGATTAGAATCACACAAGGAACTTCAGTTCTCTTAAGTTTGCAGGTACACCTTGCTGATAATTGGTAGATTACACGAAATCTAGGCCTTCATTTACCGTCATTGACATAATTGGCGATCAGCTAGGTAAACATCACAAAAATTAATATTAAACTGTGAAAGAAATAGACTAAGATATTGTATAATATAAATGTAATTATGACTTATGCATTCATTGCATTTACACGCTATATCTATGCTTTAGATCATCATCTATGCAATAAAGTATCTAGAGTCAAAATTGAAATAAAAGCACATTAGAATTTTCATTTGGTTTTGGATAAATTGTATTTAGCATAATCTGCAGACTGAATTACAAACGGCAGATAAACTTCAAATATTCATTATAATAATCACGGGGATAACCGTTTTGAGTTGTACGGTCATCTCCACTCATTCTTGAACAATAACTAGATCTCATATCTAAATTTACCTCAGTATTGCAAACACATCAATCAATCAATCAATCAATGCCTGTTACTCCAAGTGGGGCATAGACCGCCCACCAGCATTCTACAGCCAACTCTGTCCTGGGCTTCCGTTCTAGCTCTTCCCAAGTGCTGTTCATTCTCTTCATGTCTGTTTCCAATTCCCGACGCAATGTGTTCTTGGGTATTCCTCTGTTTCTGTGGCCTTTAGGATTCCAAGTCAGTGCTTGTCTTGTGACACAGTTTGATGGTTTCCTCAGTGTGTGTCCAATCCATCTCCAGCGTCTTTTCATAATTTCTTCCTCAACTGGAAGTTGATTAGTTCTCTGCCACAACAGGTTGTTGTTGATGGTATCTGGCCAACAGATCCGAAGAATCCTACGCAGACAGTTGTTTATAAATACTTGTATCTTCTGAAGGATACTTTTCGTAGTTCTCCAAGTTTCGGCTCCATACAACAGGACTGTCTTCACATTTGTATTGAAAATTTTGACTTTTATATTGACTGACAGTTGGTTTGAGTTCCAGATGTTTTTAGCTGTAGAAAATGCTGCCCGTGCCTTACCAATCCGCGCCTTCACATCCGAATCAGACCCTCCTTGTTTGTCGATGATGCTGCCCAAATATGTAAAGGTTTCAACGTCTTCCAGAATTTCTCCGTCAAGTGTAATTGGGTTAGTGTTTGTTGTTTTGTATCGGAGGATCTTGCATTTCCCTTTGTGTATGTTGAGGCCTACTGCTGCTGAGGCTGCTGCTATATTGTTGGTCTTCTTCTGCATTTGATGATGTGTGTGAGAAAGAAGAGCTAGTTCAGTCATCTGCAAAGTCCAAGTCATCTAGTTTCGTCGATGTTGTCCATTGTATTCCGAGAGTGCCTTCAGATGTTGCAGTCTTCATGATCCAGTCGATGACCAGTAGGAAGAGGAAGGGCGAGAGTAAGCAGCCTTGTCTGACACCGGTCTTCACTTCGAATGAATCTGTGAGCTGACCTCCATGCACGATTTTACAATGTAGTCCGTCGTAAGAATTTCGTATGATGTTGACTATCTTCTCGGGTACGCCGTAATGTCGTAGGAGGCTCCATAATATTCTCCTATCCACGCTGTCGAATGCTTTTTCATAGTCGATGAATTTGATGTAAAGTGGTGAATTCCATTCAATTGATTGTTCAACAATGAACCGTAGAGTAGCGATTTGATCAGTACATAATCGATCTTTACGAAATCCGGCCTGTTGATCTCGGAGGTTGGCCGTCGACTAGGTCATTTATTCTGTTCAATAACACTCTGTTGAAGACCTTTCCTGGTACTGAAAGTAGAGTAATGCCTCTGTAGTTTTAACAATTGCTGAGATCGTCTTTTTTGGTATCTTGATGAGGTACCCTTCTTTCCAGTCTGCTGGAACTTGTTCTTCCTCCCGAATCTTCCTGAAGAGAATGTGGAGTATTTTTGAAGTTGATTCTATATCTGTCTTCAATGTCTCCGCTGGTATGTTGTCTGGTCCTGCTGACTTGCCACTCTTGATCTGTCTGATGGCCATTTTGATTTCTTCGGACTGTTGGTGGGTCTGTGCTTATAGGGAGATCCGTGGCTGCTGCTTCGATGACTGGTGGGTTCAGTGGGGCTTGTCTATTCAAGAGTTCTTGGAAGTGCTCTACCCACCTGTTCCGTTGGTTCATGCACTTCAGTGAGTGGTTTGATCAATCAATCAATCAATCAATCAATCAATCAATCAATCAATCAATCAATCAATCAATCAATCAATCAATCAATCAATCAATCAATCAATCAATCAATCAATCAATCAATCAATCAATCAATCAATCAATCAATCAATCAATCAATCAATCAATCAATCAATCAATCAATCAATCAATCAATCAATCAATCAATCAATCAATCAATCAATCAATCAATCAATCAATCAATCAATCAATCAATCAATCAATCAATCAATCAATCAATCAATCAATCAATCAATCAATCAATCAATCAATCAATCAATCAATCAATCAATCAATCAATCAATCAATCAATCAATCAATCAATCAATCAATCAATCAATCAATCAATCAATCAATCAATCAATCAATCAATCAATCAATCAATCAATCAATCAATCAATCAATCAATCAATCAATCAATCAATCAATCAATCAATCAATCAATCAATCAATCAATCAATCAATCAATCAATCAATCAATCAATCAATCAATCAATCAATCAATCAATCAATCAATCAATCAATCAATCAATCAATCAATCAATCAATCAATCAATCAATCAATCAATCAATCAATCAATCAATCAATCAATCAATCAATCAATCAATCAATCAATCAATCAATCAATCAATCAATCAATCAATCAATCAATCAATCAATCAATCAATCAATCAATCAATCAATCAATCAATCAATCAATCAATCAATCAATCAATCAATCAATCAATCAATCAATCAATCAATCAATCAATCAATCAATCAATCAATCAATCAATCAATCAATCAATCAATCAATCAATCAATCAATCAATCAATCAATGCCTGTTACTCCAAGTGGGGCATAGACCGCCCACCAGCATTCTACAGCCAACTCTGTCCTGGCTTTCCGTTCTAGCTCTTCCCAAGTGCTGTTCATTCTCTTCATGTCTGTTTCCAATTCCCGACGCAATGTGTTCTTGGGTATTCCTCTGTTTCTGTGGCCTTTAGGATTCCAAGTCAGTGCTTGTCTTGTGACACAGTTTGATGGTTTCCTCAGTGTGTGTCCAATCCATCTCCAGCGTCTTTTCATAATTTCTTCCTCAACTGGAAGTTGATTAGTTCTCTGCCACAACAGGTTGTTGTTGATGGTATCTGGCCAACAGATCCGAAGAATCCTACGCAGACAGTTGTTTATAAATACTTGTATCTTCTGAAGGATACTTTTCGTAGTTCTCCAAGTTTCGGCTCCATACAACAGGACTGTCTTCACATTTGTATTGAAAATTTTGACTTTTATATTGACTGACAGTTGGTTTGAGTTCCAGATGTTTTTTAGCTGTAGAAATGCTGCCCGTGCCTTACCAATCCGCGCCTTCACATCCGAATCAGACCCTCCTTGTTTGTCGATGATGCTGCCCAAATATGTAAAGGTTTCAACGTCTTCCAGAATTTCTCCGTCAAGTGTAATTGGGTTAGTGTTTGTTGTTTTGTATCGGAGGATCTTGCATTTCCCTTTGTGTATGTTGAGGCCTACTGCTGCTGAGGCTGCTGCTATATTGTTGGTCTTCTTCTGCATTTGATGATGTGTGTGAGAAAGAAGAGCTAGTTCAGTCATCTGCAAAGTCCAAGTCATCTAGTTTCGTCGATGTTGTCCATTGTATTCCGAGAGTGCCTTCAGATGTTGCAGTCTTCATGATCCAGTCGATGACCAGTAGGAAGAGGAAGGGCGAGAGTAAGCAGCCTTGTCTGACACCGGTCTTCACTTCGAATGAATCTGTGAGCTGACCTCCATGCACGATTTTACAATGTAGTCCGTCGTAAGAATTTCGTATGATGTTGACTATCTTCTCGGGTACGCCGTAATGTCGTAGGAGGCTCCATAATATTCTCCTATCCACGCTGTCGAATGCTTTTTCATAGTCGATGAATTTGATGTAAAGTGGTGAATTCCATTCAATTGATTGTTCAACAATGAACCGTAGAGTAGCGATTTGATCAGTACATAATCGATCTTTACGAAATCCGGCCTGTTGATCTCGGAGTTGGCCGTCGACTAGGTCATTTATTCTGTTCAATAACACTCTGTTGAAGACCTTTCCTGGTACTGAAAGTAGAGTAATGCCTCTGTAGTTTTAACAATTGCTGAGATCGTCTTTTTTGGTATCTTGATGAGGTACCCTTCTTTCCAGTCTGCTGGAACTTGTTCTTCCTCCCGAATCTTCCTGAAGAGAATGTGGAGTATTTTTGAAGTTGATTCTATATCTGTCTTCAATGTCTCCGCTGGTATGTTGTCTGGTCCTGCTGACTTGCCACTCTTGATCTGTCTGATGGCCATTTTGATTTCTTCGACTGTTGGTGGGTCTGTGCTTATAGGGAGATCCGTGGCTGCTGCTTCGATGACTGGTGGGTTCAGTGGGGCTTGTCTATTCAAGAGTTCTTGGAAGTGCTCTACCCACCTGTTCCGTTGTTCATGCACTTCAGTGATTGGTTTGCCAGCCTTGTTCTTGATTGGCCGTTCTGGCTTGTTGAATTTCCCAGCTAACTTCTTCGTTGTATCGTATAAGAGCCTCATATTTCCTTCTCTTGCAGCTTTTTCCGCTGTCATTGCTAGGTCCTCAACAAATTTTCGTTTATCCGACCTGATGCTCCTCTTCACTTGCTTGTTGACTTCAGTGTATTCGGCCTGTGCCTTGGCTTTCTCTGCTCTTGTCCGACTGTTATTGATCGCTGTCTTTCTGTTCCTCCTTTCTTGGATCTTGTTCAGAGTACTAACAGAAATCCACTCTTTTTGGTGTTGTTTCTTGAGACCCAAAACCTCCTGACATGTTGAGGTTATTGTTCCCTTAATCTCTTTCCAGTTGTCTTCCATATTAGTTCCAAATTCTTCTAGTAGATCATGAAATGCCTGGAACTTATTGTTGAGAGTTATTTTGAATTCGTTGCCGTTTGTTAGTATCTCGGAGAAGGGCTGTATTAAACTTGTGTAATACTGCTGCTCCAGTTGTCCAGTGCTTTCTTAGCTTCAGTTTCATTTTAGCCACCACCAAATGGTGATCTGAAGCTATGTCAGCTCCTCTCCTTGCTCTTACGTCTTCCATAGTCCTTCTAAACTCCTTACTGATGCAGATGTGGTCGATTTGGTTCTCCGTAATGTTGTCCGGTGAAACCCATGTAGTTTTGTGTATACGTTTGTGGGAGAATATGGTGCCACCTATAATCATTTTGTTGAAGGCACATAAGTTTA
This sequence comes from Schistosoma mekongi, assembly GCA_034768735.1. Lineage (NCBI taxonomy): Eukaryota > Metazoa > Platyhelminthes > Trematoda > Strigeidida > Schistosomatidae > Schistosoma > Schistosoma mekongi. The sequence continues at coordinate 41,561,660 of CM068308.1, read as the reverse complement.
CAAACCTCTCACCGTTATCATTCCTTTCTCCCACTCCATGTTGTCCCATGATGTCTTCATATCCGGTGTTGTCCACTCCAACCTTGGGGTTAAAGTCTGCCATCAGAATGGCCAAGTCCTTTGCTGATCATTTATCGATGGTTGATTGCGGCCTCGCATAGAACTGGTCTTTGTCGTCTTCGTGGCTGTCATTGTTGGGTGCGTAGCACTGGATGACATTCATTGCAATCCCTTCCTTCTTCGTCTTGAAGGATGCAGTGATGATCCTAGGTCCATGAGGCTCCCTTCTTATAAGAGACTTCCATGCATCTTGGGATAACACCAATGCTACTCCTTGTGTGCGTGGGGCGTTTTTTTCTTCGTGGCCGAAGTATAAAAGCACATTCCCCGAGGATAACCGTTGGTGTCCATCTTGCACCCAATGCGTTTCGCTTATTCCAAGTATCTTTAGGTTGTATGTTCTCATATCTTCAGCTATTTGCATGGTCCTCCCTGTTTCCCACAGCGTGCGGACATTCCACGTACCTATATAAGTTGTTGCTCTGGTTGTCAGAAGAGACATCGGCCTCGTGGCTTCGGAAGAAACTCGGCTTTCACCATGAGGCGTCATAACATACCTTCCAACTCCCAGGGCAGAGTAAAAATGGTTATAAAGGTTTTTACTGGTTAGCGTCTTTTTTTAGCACGTTTGTTGTTTTACGGGATGGGGTTGCTAGCCCATGCCCAACCCTCCTCCTTTATTCTGGCTTGGGACCGGCAGCAACCCTAGGGGCTACAGGCGGAGTTATTGCAAACACATATATGTACATAATTGGGTTAAAAAACTAAAACATTTCACTATATTACAATTTAGTCAGACTAACACCTGGCCTGAATATGTATGCGTATAAGTTTTTCAGAACTTACAGCTTACAGCCTTTCCGTTTTTTAGTGATACGTTAGAATAATCCGTAAATCATGTGAATGATACTTTAGGTAACTTACCCAAGGAACGTTACACTGTATTACTGAATATATATATATATATATATATATATATATATATATATATATGGAACTACGAGAAGTATCCTACAGAAGATACAAGTATTTATAAACAACTGTCTGCGCAAGATTCTTCGGATTCGTTGGCCAGATACCATCAAAAACAACCTTCTGTGGCAGAGAACTAACCAACTTCCAGTCAAGGAAGAGATTAGAAAAAGACTCTGGAGGTGGATTAGACACACACTGAGGAAACCACCAAACTCTGTCACAAGACAAGCACTAACGTGGAATCCAAGAGGCCAAAGAAATAGAGAAAGGCCTAAAAACACATTGTATCGGGAATTGGAAACAGACATGAAGAGAATGAACAGAACTTGGGAAGAGCTAGAAAGAAAATTCCAGGACAGAGTTGGTTGTAGAAAGCTGGTGGGTGGTCTATGCTTCACTTGGGGTAACAGGCATTGATTGATATATATAGTTCATTTGAACTAGAATTCAGACATCCTCGACTCAAGACATTCAATTGTCTTAACAGCATCTCAGACATCTAAAGCCTACAAAGATTAATAAGTAAGCTCCATATTATTTCATTTTATAAATGGAATGCATTAATGTTACATGATTAATTATTGAATTCTTACAAATAGGTAGGCATAGTAAGTGATAGTGAATAATGATGTTACACAAATTGATTGTAACCATGTGTAATTCATAATACTGTTTCACATTTACACTTTCTTTATCATATAGAATACTAAATAACAAATAATTGAATTCTTATAAATTAGTTTGAATTAATCAAATTCCCATCTACTTATAACCTTTCACTAGTAAATGCAAAAAAGGGAGAGTAGTGAGTAGGTACTAGTATGTAATGTAACTAGTTAGCATTCAATAGTTTAAAGTTATGAATGTATGAATGTGTGGCAGAAGACTATGTTTGATTACTTTACTTTAACTACATACATAATCACTGTTTAAAGCTACATTCTTTCGAATAATAAACCAAGAGAAGCGTTTTTTTTCTTTCGTATTCATGAAGTAAAATAGTCAGAAACGAGGTAAAAAAAATCAGTTCTATGCTTGAATTTATGGAAAGTTAGTGTAGATTGATAGTTAAAAAGAAAACATACAATATTTTCTATGTTACTATGAATATAGTTTCATTCTTGATATTACATTATACAGTAAATAAAGATGCATTATATGGGAGCTAACAATCAAAATCATAATCTGTATAATCTATTCTTGTTTAATCTGGTTAGCGTTTTTCTTAGAAAGCTTAGGTTTTACAGGATGGATGTGCTAGCCCCATGCCCAACCATCTTCCTTTACCCGGGCTTGGGACCGAAAGTAACCCTAGGAGAGATACAGGAGGAAAGGATTGCTCAGGACAGAGTTTAATGAAGAATCCTGGTGAGCTGCTTATACTCCTCTGTGAGGAGTAACGGGTGTAAGTAAATAAAGTAAAGTATAGTCTATTCTTCATGGTATCAGCACCCCCCACTATTGCTACATTGAATTTGTTGAACATTTAGTAATTATGTCATATGTACTGCTTATATTGAAGACTTTTCATAAGCGTACTATTGATTGTCATATCTGCTTTACTTTTTTAGTTTTGACAATCTTGTTACAACCATATTGTCTCGATTTCTGCACACAACTGTCCTAGTTCAGTCTTTAGTGTACTTTACATAGTTATGTATTTATTTTCATTTATAAACAATTTGGCCTAAGCTCTCATTCATCAGTGGTTGTTCTTTTTATTCACACCTCTGAGATAGGCGTTGATAGCTTAGACAGTTCCAATCCATCTCTTAGGTTATAGTTATAATGCAAGTTCAAATGACTTGTTTGATCCAAGGAATCACTACGATGGCCATTACGATTAGTAAAAGGAAACATTTAAAGAAGACAATAAAATAACATTGCAACTTTTATAGTGTTACTTCGCCTTATTAACTTGACAAGAGAAGTGACAAGAAGTTAAGTAATAGAAAAATATGAAGATCCATTAATTTGTTTAGGTAGCTCCACCTCAGTTCTGCTCAAAACTTTTGATTCGCATTAGATGTAAATTGTAATATGGATTAATGAAAATACTTGCTGAAATGAGTTCAGTTGAATATTGTGAAGATTCATTAGTTAGAAGAGGTAACAATTTTATTATCGATTCTCTAGTGATAAATTTCATAAGGTAATTCCTGAAGCTCTATTTAAGAAATATGAGAAATATAAGAAATTTAACAATGTCAAGTGTGAGTTAGTTACTAACCAATTGAAATTGATGAAAACATCCAATAGGTCGAGATTTTCGATGTGATCACAGACGTTTACATGTGAAAAGTTTCATACTGGTATGAAATAGATTTAGCTTGTTTAATCTGGTTAGCGTTTTTTTGCAAGCTTGGTTCTTACGGGATGGGGATGCTAGCCTCATGTTCAACCCTCCTCCTGTACCCGGCCTTGGGACAGGCAGTAACCCTAGGAGAGCTACAAGCGGATACAAGTAACTATAAACAACTGCCTACGAAAGATACTGAATGTCCGTTGGCCGGAAACCATCAGCAACAACTTACTATGGAAGAGGACAAACCAACTTCCAGCCGAAGAGGAAATTAGAAATAGACGTTGGAAATGGATAGGACATACATTACGCAAACCATCAGACTGTATCATGAGACATGCATTAACATGGAGTCCTGTTAGGAAATGGAAAAGAGGAAGGCCAAAGAACACGTTGCGTCGAGAATTGGAAGCAGACATTAAAAGGATGAAGAGCAACTGGAAACAATTGGAAAGGATTGCTGAGGACAGAGTTGAATAGAGAATCCTGGTGAGCAGCGTATGCTCTTCAGTGAAGAGTAACGAGAGTAAGTAAGTAAGTAATGAAATAGATTTCATTCAGTGATTTCTTATTTTCAATGATATTAAATTCATACCCTACAGTTTTTACAGTGTCCAACTAAAGTTTAAATAAAGTTGGAAAACTAAATATAGTGTTCCAGAGTTATACATCACTTACATAGGAAACTCCTACATCACTGATAATAGGTACAAAATGCGAAAACACGTTGATAATCAAAGATAGGACAATCAGTAAAATCAAATCAATGCCTGTTATCCCAAGTGGAGCATAGACCGCCCACCAGCATTCTACAGCCAACTCTGTCCTGGGCTTTCCTTTCTATCTCTTCCCAAGTTCTGTTCATTCTCTTCATGTCTGTTTCCAATTCCCGACGCAGTGTTTTCCTGCGTAAATTTCAGTTACTTGAAAATATAAAATTAATAACTGCTGACACAATGACGCAATAAAAGAATCAAATGTAGAAAAAAACTCTGATAAGATGAAATAAAATGTATACCGATTCTAGAAGTAGACTATAATCTACCCTACTGCCTAAGTGATTATTCAATATACAACATATTCACTAGTTCGGCGAAGATCTACAAATATCCTCTTCATATTACCTCCAGGTGTATTTTTGAAATTTACCTAAATCACAGAAGGCATCTACCTTAGATTCTTTAAATATACTGTTAAAAATCATTGGTTATGAGAAATAAAAACTTTCAGGTGGTACAACTTCAAGGCACATCTTGATTGCAAGACATAAGGTGGATAACTGTAAGTCCTTCAATAGTTTCAATAAACAATCATGTCTCATTCTTTCAATTTTTTTGAAGTTTTAACCAACCAATGTACGAAACCTAATTTAATGTTCTAAAAGAAATAGTGGTTGGTCTAGACTCTCATTAATAATTTACACATACACTTAATGATAACGACGCCTTAATCAGTGTATTTTCTATTTAGTTTTATATTTAGTGTTAGTCAAGTCACAATGTGGCTACTTGTTCACATGACCAACATTATTCTATATACTACTAAGTGATAAACCAATAGTAATATCTCAGTCTTTTTTACAGTGCTCTAGTTACAGCAGTATTAACTCGGTGATACCGATTACACACTGTGTAACTTGATGATCAGAACAATAATACTCTCATTGTTGAAGGCAAATCATGCTGATAAGTGCTAATCACTACGAAACCCATGTCAAACAGAGAATCCTGTAGATAATGCTCAAACTATTTTCCAGTTCATATTTAAGTGTTTCATAATGTATACATACGTAGGAATATTTAGTAATTTGAAATTAAGAAAATATATTACTTATTGCATATATCAGTATTTATTCAATAAATTAAATAGAAACAATTAATTAGTTATTCGTTGAAATAGGGAATTTATGTACTATTCAATGTTTGACACGGCAGGTGATCAACACTTTGTAATTCTGTTACTCAACTGCCATATTCATTTGGAGCAACAAATAGAACTTCTAAAGGTATGACGAAAACAAACAAATGATAATATAAGAATACTACGGGGAAGGGGGATTACAGAGGAACTTACGACAATGGTAACGGAGGCAACTTGTTTCTTAGCTTTACATTGCTTATAGCTAATGCATCTGCAATACAAAAGAAATGTCCACTGACACCTTTCGACAGATGGATTGTTGTCTTAAAAATAATCGCAAAATCGTATCACCTATTGCATGATTATGATCTTTTGCTGAGCCACGCTGGTAGTTTAAAGATGTTCCTCGCTGAACAACCTATATGCCTAATTCCACAAGAGCAGGTGGATATATAGATGTACACCAGACTTTTCCTTTTTCTTCCGATGGATATTTTACATCCTGTTGTCAATGTTATTAAGTATCATGAAAAGAAAGTAGTACTTAGTATTAAATAAACTGTATGCAACGTAACTTATGCATACATAACATGTGTGTTTAGACTTAATAACATGATCATCTATAAAGGCATCTGATATATAGGTTCATTGTCAATTATCACTTCATAAATCATTTCGTATTTACCCATTACCTACCCCATTCTTATTTCCATATTTACCTTTAAGTTCGATATTATGTATTGACCTCATCAAAAGATTGAGTTCCAAGGTAAATACTTAACTGTTAAGCTACTGAATCGGCGTCTGATTTCAGTCAGTTCACAACATATTCTGCAAGACCACTGACACTGATCGGTTAGTGCAGTACACACAAAATACTTATAATCCACTTCTCGCGTCTTCTACCTGGAGCTATCTAGTACTTCCCATTTAACGGTGGTTGTCTAACATAAGTTATTTAGTGGTATCAAATAGAAAATCAATAATCTCCAATAAATCCAATTATACTCATCTCCCTTGGTTCATAACAATCTGTTATTATTAATTCCCAATTCAAATTGACCAATTATCACCATCATAGCAACAAAGTTGATAACAAATCTTGTAGTACATATTCAATTAACACCGCTTCACTACCTTATTATTTCTATTATTGTAGCTAACTCAACATAGTACTTTGGTAATTGGGGATTTTATTCACAAGATTTATTTACGTAGAATGTAACTCAACGCCAATTAACGATCTCATTCTGTCTGCTATTCAATGATCTTTAAACTTCACGACTGATAATATTTGAGTGAGTTGAATCTGTAATCTATTTAAAAATTCACTATCTTGACGCTACATTGTTTAACTCATTCAACATACGTACTTTGTTAATTTGGTATCACTAATTGGTCACAATTAGACAACCATTAAAGACTAGAAAGCACTGGATATCTGTTTCCTCCCGGTATGGAACGGTTTAGAATTGTGTATCCACGACCCGAGAACCGGCTGGCTATGAAGTGAACGGTCTACGGTTAAACAACTAAGCCGGCCTATATCTAACGGTTAATATTTCTGGTTCAGTCAATTCGTTATATATTTGATCAACCTCATCCATTGCTATAGGGGAGCAACTACCCTACACAACAAAGGTGAATTCTACTGGTCACACATTTTACTAGGACTCTATGAATTACCTAGTGATATTTAATGAACATTCGACAATCTCCATAAAGCTAAATTAAACTACATTCTTCGCCACAGACTAATTCCAGCTCCGTATCAATGAAAACCAAAGAATATCGGAAAACAGCTCTTTTGTCTAAGTGTGGGATGTAATAAGGAAGGAGGGTGTCAGGTTCACCACTATCGTACTACACAATCTATGCTTAAAGTATTTTGACAAAAGTCTCTACAATATCCAATTCGTAATTATTTTGTTTTAATAGTTTCAAAAACTCCCATGTTTATCAATACAAAGATGTTTGGACTAAGAATATTCATTCCAATTAATTCTCGCTTTAGGTTCAACACATAACGAAAACCATCGGTATCCACATTCTCAAACCAGATCTGTGTGTACATATGAAATTTGTACAGCCTCTTTCCTTGTCTTGGTCATCATAATAGTCAATGTTAGTATGGTCTACAAATGACTTATTACACTCAATCCTTTCATTATTATTATTATTATTATCACGGTATACAATTTTTTCATAACTTCAAAAAATCTGTCATCTTTTAATTGCAACTTAACTCTTACGTAACTATCTTAACTATCAGATTCCTTATGATTACTTTATCGGTTTCTTCTCAGTAGATATTATGTAATCAATAGTATGCCAACCCATTCATTAATCACTTGCACACTTTCAAAACGATAATTATCTTACTTTCTGTCTTAATTGCCTTAATTAGTTGTAATTACTTTACAGACACCGTTGAACCTTTAAAATGAAGTGATAAGCTTAGGTAATTTATCTTTCATTTTCGGTGTCACCACAGGGAGGGTAGAAAACATTAGTTGCAGTTTAACTACATTAAATAATCTTCAAGTTGGAGCAGCATAGTCTCCACATCGACATTTCACCTAAGTTCACTTTCTCTGTATGCTAGTTGCATAATTTGTTTTATGAAAGCAACTTTTACACATTATATACTTTCAACACATAGTTCTAAGTGCATAACTAAGAGATTTAACCCCACTAAATAAAACAAGTTATGGAAGTGGGAATTCTATCATTAGATGCCGACCCAGTGGCGAAGATGGCTAAGCGTTCGTTGTCAACCTGAGGCTCCTGGTACAGAATCTGCTGAGGAGTTCCATACTAGAACGAAACAGCTGTCCAGTGCTCCCAGGTTTTCAATGCTACCCTATCGACATCAATCTTGGACATATTCAATCAAATATTACAAAATAGTTTATTTTTTTTATGTAAAATTCACGTTAATTCACATGATTGAATAAATACATTGCATGATATCGCCTTAAATTACTAATCATGCGCATAGAATAACTTACAAGAACCTAGTTTCATTTAATCTCTTACTATTGATAAATACAAAAAACACTTGTTTATGCATCGAAAATTATGAAGAAAACAAAACAAATGCTTATCACTTAAATACTTTTTTTCTATCATTATTTTTTTTAACTTTCAATCCTTTATTCCTTCTCTGCCCCCCCCCTTACTCGGTAACCACTATCTGTCACTCCGTTCGTAACCACTAGCTCCCCACCCCCTCCCACTACACCTCTCACTTGAGTTATTTTAATAAACAATTCATCAGTGATTAGAATTCAGATAATTGTTTTTTTTGTCTTTTTTTTCTTCTTTAGTTTACTTTTTCTACATTAAAAAAATATTAAACTGAATGGATTATCACATAATATCAATTGGAAATCATTGTAAAATGTACAATTGATCATATGCAATGAAACGTATAAAGTAAATATTATCTCCTATAGGGTATTTACTACAAGACAATAAAAACATTGAATGAGTATAATGAATTGTTTTGTATCCTAGTATGGGACTATCTAATAGTAAGCATCCAAGATAGCATCAGGGTTTGAACCCATGACCCTCTTGTTATGCAGGGAACGTTTTACTATTAGACTACTAAGTCAACTCCCAACGTTTGATATTTCTATTACAGCCAATTAATGATATTAAGATGAAACAACTGTCTAATGCTTCCTTGTGATCAATTATTATTTAATTCAGAGCAATTCATGATATCAAATTGATATTCACTAATCTCCACAACACCCAATTATAATTAACATCAGCTCACTAGTGACTAACCTCTTGACGTAATTATTGAAGTTCCAGTGAGAAAACGTAACCAACGAAGTCCAGCCGAGTTGAGTGAGGCGGTTGCCCACCAATGGCAATGTATGAGACCGCATATTATGAATTGACTGAATTATAAATATCAGTTATTGGGAGCCAAATCATTGGTCTAATGTTAAGGCGTCCGCCACATAGTTAGATGGTCCTAGGTTTGATCCTTGGTTTGGTCGTGGACACGTACTTCTGAAGAGTTCTATACTAGGAAGGAATAACTATCTAGTGCTCCCTGGTGATCAGTGGTTGTCTAATCCAGACTAATTCGTGATATTAAATCGACAATTAACAATCTCCACAACACCCAACTATAGTATTTTACTAAACACAAATTGATTTCCGTAACACTTGGATAACAACACCATTCTTGTATATGACTTCACAGATCGAACTCAGGACTATTAAATCGTACGAAAAACCTCTAACCATCAGCACTACTGGATTAACCAGTGTTTAATAGTATGATTCTTAACTCAGTCAATTAGCCACATAATGATCGGATAATTCGTTACTACACTTTGGAAAAAGGCGTCCCACTCTTAACATATTTGAACCATACCAGTCGTGATTAGATTACTTCTGAATTCGATATCACGAATTTGTTTGAGTTAAATAGCCACTGAAAACTAAGAAGTACTAAAAAGTGGTTTCTTGCCACTGCAGGACTTTTCAACAATGTGCATCCACAGCTCCACCAGGGAATCAAGCACTAAACTTTTACGCTTCTCGACAAATGCTTAATAAAGAAACCACAGAAACTGGCGATTTCCAACGGTCGTTATAAATAACTCAGTCAATTTGCGATATATTTGCACACTCTCATTCATTACCATCGGTTGATAATTGCTTCACACTACATGGGCAAACTAAATTGGTTACGTTTTATTACTTAACTGATATTGATATGATATGACGACAGAATATATCAGTCAAAAGGCCTCATTTACAGAAAGAATATATAGAGTGGATTGTACTACATATTTATATAGCTTATACCCAATTCATTGTACAAAGGTATTGATGAAATGTTTGTTATACAAAGAAAAATGATCCGTACTTCCGGATAACTAAATGAATAATTGATTAACATTAAACAACATCTGAAAAACAACGTCTATCCACCGATTAATGCAGGTCAGTTGAAAACGACATGTTTTGTGGTACAATCAAATATCATCAGGTACCTTTTTGCATGCTACCATTGATTGCTTGCAAAATTTTATGTGTATTTTCAATGATATAACCTAAACAAGAGCTAGTTTGTACATCATGTAGCTTAATAAATAACTAAGATTTCTAGCATATCATTTAACTTGAAATGATGGTTATGTTTGTTCCTAACTCCGAATCATTTTTGTTACATATTACCAATCACTAATGAATCATTGAAATTCCACATTTAATAAATAAGATTGCTGTGGTTGAATTTCTCCAGTTAACTATAAATATTGAAATTCTACTTCTTTGTAACTTCAAATTTGTATAAAAACGTTGATATAAATCATTGGTTCTTATTCTTTTTTCATAAAAGGAATTAATATAAACTAAATATGCATTGTAATATTTAAGTTGGATTTTGACTAGCAAGCAGAATCCAGGATGAGCATTACACGTCCAGCCGATGAGTTTCAAATAGGATGAAACGTACATCCAAGATTCCTCTTGCTAGTAATAATCCGACTTAAATATTATATATGTGCTATCACTATATCGAGGCAATCGGCTCAGGATGCACATATGACAATACAGACTGCCTAGTTTCAGTTCATAGCAAAAATCAACAGAAAAATACAAGCTTATTCTAATTAATTATACATTGTATTATTTTAGTTGGATTGGGACTGGAAAGCTGGATTCATGACACGCGTTTCATCCAATTTAAGGCTCGTCAGTTGGATGTACCTTGATTTGATGAATTATCACAATTTACCAATCATTAAGTGTATACTGGGAATGATATGAATCACATCTCCAATATCGTTATGTTTGTATAAAACTCAGTTAAAAATTAACTTACCATGATGAATAACTTCTTCTACATTCTATCCTTGTTGATTTTGCTTATTGAATAAAACACTAACTTTTATAATAACCAATAAATTGAATTAGTTGTTTCATATAATTCACATGAGAATTCTATCTTGGTTATTGAATATTCTTCTATTTCAAATGATGAATAAATAGAAAGTAGATTATTTAACTTTAAAAAAATAAGTTGAGAAGGTCATGTGATTTGAAAGTAATTGTATCTTCTTGTTCGAGTCCCGTTATGAATAATATCTGTTGTTTAATATTTTAAATTTTCGAATATCTTGATGATGTGGTCTCTTTCTATTTTTTTTCTCCTATTGGTACTTCTAACAGTCATTAGTACTGTATTCACTTTCAAACAATAATATAAACAATACAGAGCGAATGGTACTACTATTACGTAACTGACATTTGTAATACTTATATGAATGACAGAATTTATTGTTGTATAGTCGAAGATAGTAATCATTGATAGATTGGAAGAAATTCTTACCATAGTAGCTGAGATATCGCAAATAGATTGAGTATAGAATATCAGCTGTTGGATTCTGACTAAGTAGTCTAATGGTTAAGAGTTAACTGAAAATTCTAAAGGTTACGGGCTCAATTCTCTGATAAACTTGTCAATATACGCTGATGAAGAATCCCACGAAACCATAGTTCAGTGCTTTCTGATTTCCATGGCTGTTTTATTCATACCGATTAGTGATATTATATAACGAGTGAAATAAATAACATAAATGTCTGAGTAGTATACAGCGTATACGTTAATATTAATCTTATCTTGTTTGGCCAAGCTAATACAAGCTACAACAACAAAAATGGAAGAATTCAATCTAAGCAAAGCTAACAAAATGACGCCTTATACAAATTGAAAGTATAACATTACACTTACAAGTAAAATACATAAGTCAATAGACGAGATACTAAATGATTAACTCTACTTTTGGTTAGTGGCACCAATGTACAATTTAACAGTCATTTTCTTCTTATACTACTCTTGAAACTTTACATAATTCTACCTTAACTATGAAAGAGTGAAAAAAAAATTCTGGAGACATTTATATGGGTATTTATGTAATGCTTAAACATTAATGTGTTATGTAAATATGATTTGTTTTGTACTAAACCAAATGTTCACTGTATGATAACTTTATTAATTACTTGTAGACTATTATGTTAGACTTGTTATTGTTGATATATGATATGCTGGGCATCTAATGAAGATTGATTATCATCGAGAACTGTCCTTTAGAACATTATGTCAATTATTATAACTGTGGTCAATGTAATCATTTCATTTCTATGACTGTTAAGTTCCACTTACCCGGTCCTCCCGTTTAGTATATTAACTTTTAGTATACTGTTTGCTACTATGAACTACACTTACTTGGTTGTGCACTAGTTCTTTCCATTTACTGCCACTCTTTTCCTTTGTTCTGTATCAATGTTAGATTTGTGATTGCTTTACCGTGTGGTCTGATTTTATGTATATATAAAGGCGTGATTAAAATACAATACGTTCTCCGTTTTCGGTTTCCGTTGTTTCTCCGTTCCGATTCCGGTTCTTCTATTATCGGCCTAGGGGGGGGTGAGTGAACTTACTAGGCTTACTCCATTGGCGTTCGCAAAACCAACCAAATCCTTCTTCCTATCTTTCTTACGCCATAACAGTTGGCGTCATAACAATATACATGATACCATTTGTATTGCATTACACAGTAATATAACCAGTTTATTTTATTGATAAATGAAGCACCAGTTCTCACAAGACTTAAGGTGTGACTTACCTAAGTGTAACAACTAGCATTTTAGTATTCCATTGAATACATTCAACCATATGGCATTAATGCATATAACATGAAATATCGCTTCACTTAGACTTTGGGACAAATTAGAGATTGGCTAATGGATTTAGTCAGTATTAGGGAATAGACGAACATGACATTTAACACTATTTACTAATGTATTAAACTAAATACCTAACATAGCTAAATAATAATATCCCAAACTGCAGCAGTGTTACAGTTGTGTAAAATTTTTATAGATTGTTGATCTAGACAAGACTGAACAACCAAAAACAGAGTTTTCTTCAAGCGACCTATTTACCTAATATAAATGTGTAATTGAGTTTGGTGTCATAAATCGGTTCGAGTTAAACAACTGTTAAAAACCATGAATAGTCGTTTCATCCTATTAATGAACTCCCAAGTAGGGTGTATTTGCCATATCACTGGGGAAATCTGGCCCAAGACTATCAGGTTTGCGTTAAACGCTAAACTTATAGACCAATGAGCAGGAATTCAGTCGATTCGTGATATACTTCACGACCTATTCCGCCATCATTGATGAGTAACCATCATGTTGTTGAATTCCAAATGTTACATATTCCCACTGGTGCCATGACTATACATTGTCACTATAGAGTTTAATACTGGAACGAAATAGCTATCCAGTTCGAATTTCTGATTTTTAATGCTTACCTAGCCGAAGTCACTTAGTGGTACGCTACCTAAAATCAATTTTACTAAACCCGCGCTCATCAACATACTGAATAGATGTAAAATTATCATACCATTTGCACGTGAGTTAGAGTCTCAGGTTAGTGTCTATTATATTTTCCTTGTCACAATCTAGATAATTATGAACTATGATAAAGTAAACATTCTAACCAAAATTGTGAAAATTTACTTCTTGTTAACAGACTACTCGTTACTATTTTAGTAGCAAACTTATGAACACTATATTTATTAGACTTAACACATTCAGTTCTGGTTTGATATGAATGAGTCGTTTTAATACTTTAACTAGTCGGCGTGTATTTATCTAGCTTTTATCATGTTATGTAATATGCTCTTTTTGTTCTATATATTTTCTGACCAGGACGACAAGTGCTATGCATCATAAAAGCCGTTCAGAAAGTTTAAGCAAATTACGGTTCATAAAACTATCAGGAAAATATAATTAAAACTTAAAGATGGAATCCATGGCCCACGTTTCGTACTATTTTAAATGAACCAATTAGGCTGACATTCATCACGCGATTAGAACTTATTCTATTCACCTTTAGCATCACTCTGTTATCTAAAATGGTGTTTAGTCTAGATTTTCATTAACTTATTCAACAGTGATTACAATGTGCATACATTAAAAGCGTTTGGTCAAACTAATGAGATTACTAAAGTTGTCATATTAAACTAAACATTAGGTTCCAAGTGACTGATTTGAAATCTAAATACAACTTAATAAATGAACTAAGAAGTATGCCGTAAAGTAATATTCAAAACATTTTATTAGAAATAAAATCTAAAAGGTGTTTAATAATTAAACACACTTAAATCTAATGCAGGGACGGCTTCAAAAACTTCAACGAAGCCTCCCAAATTTTTGAAAGAGTCGAGGACATCCCAATCAATCACTGATCCATAGAACTTTCCAGAGTCTTGATGTGGCATGTTCTGATTAGGTGATGACTGTAACGTTTTCTTCAGCTTTGGTTGAAATATAATGATGTTTTCATTGGTTCAGGAAACTGTAAATATACGAATTATTTGTACAAAACGCACTCTTTCTTAATAGTATAAAGATTCCTGCCTACTTTCCTTTTATCTTCTAAATTGTCACCTAGAATGGTCTAAGGCGTTCTAGCTATGAGGTTGTTCGCGTTTAGTCAGGCACGAGTTATAACAGCTAACAATGGTGAAAATAATAAAACATAACTAGATTCACGGAAGGTAACAGTCAGATGAAGAAATTTCTTTCCAATCAACTTCTCATCAAGACCCTATACTAACATATAATTAGCAATAATAGTTAACACATGGGATGCGATAGTCATAGTATAGATCCCAAATCCAAGACTTGCAGACATCTTCAGTGTAAAATTTGCAAAAATCCTATTTAGAATGTAATCAACCCTTCTGTCTGGCCACTGCTATTACGTAGATTATAATTCCTTAGTAATAATTAACAATAAAAGAATGATCTTGCCAACATATTCACTAACGTTTATTCAGAAATTACTTTTGCTTAAGATAAAGAACGAAATAGTTACATCACATCCATAGTTATTTGATTAGCTAGAAGAGTAAATGGTTCATCAAGGAGAGAGGTTTATAGAAAATCATCGGATAGGAAAAATACCCATTTTTGTAGCTATGTACCACTTAGGTACAAAAGAACCTTCGTTAGGATCTTTACATACCGAGTTAGAGCAATTTAAGCTCACGATGTAGATAACGAACTGTTAATTGATATATCTAATCTACTTATAAGCAATAGATATGCAACCAAACTAATTAGTAAACATGTAAACCAAACGAAACGAAATACAAAGTTATTGACTACTCCGAGGAAGATATTATTGTTAGAACAACAATTTAAAAATGATGTCAACACTGAAATACTAATTCCGAAGTTTCGAAAAAACTAAACGAAATAGCCGTCCAATGCTTCTTGCTGGTCTCTGATATTCACAACATCTAATTGCAACGAATCAAATATGCCGAGGATTATGGTGATCTACAGTAGTCAGTATCTAGCATATTTAAATAATATAATTAGCGATAACTTCAATACATTAAATGATTAACTAGTAATTGTTGTTGTTGCTGGCGTAATTGGCTATATCGATGAGGCGCATGCTAACGACTGATCTATCTTGTTATTCAGCGGTTGTCATGAAGTAACCAACTATATTCCATTTCTTAGACTCGACTTGTTTGAGTTAGCTTATATATACAATGATTCAGACATAAATCGTTCTTTATATGCGATGAAACCTTTCTGAAGTATTTTAGCACCACCGAAGTCAACTTTGTGGGCTACTTCCAAAGAATTTAGTAGAAGCGCTGATCTATTTTCATGCTACTTTACATCACTTGATGATATAAGAACATAGTTCGAACATAATTTAAGTTCCTTCATCCAAACATTGAACTTTTTCTAAATGTCTCTCTCACGTTAACCGAATTACGCCCAGCTAATTTAATAGACATAATTTTAGTTGATTGAATACATCACATATTGATGTTGCCAGAGCACCACTTAAAACCACAGAGCACTGAACAGCTGTTTCGTCCTAGTGTGGAACTCCTCAGAAAAGGGCGCCCCAGATTCCGCACCAGAGGCTTCAGGTTGGAGGAGAACGCCTAATCCTCTGCACTACTGGGTCATCATCTAAAGGTAGAATTCCCAATTCCCTCAGTTTGTGATATATATATATATATCGCGCGACATTCATCTAATGTCATTGGTGATAACTGTCTCACTCCCGACAAGTCTGAACTACACCTGGTGGGGAATCTAGGGTGCACCCGCACAAGAATGAAACAGCTGTTCAGTGCTCCCTGGTTTCCAATTATACTCTGCCAACATCAATCTGTGATATATTCAATCAAATAAGTTACCAATCTCTACAGAAATTACCATCTCAATTGAAGACATAGTTTTGTTTTTCCTGCCTCGACTTTATGCCTTTAGCCGCATATAAACTGATCTTATTGTGTCACTTCTACGATGATCAACTTATTTACTACGTTTGTCGAGTATCCTCCTGATTCCCTCCAATATTTCTCTACAGTATGAAATCATTACAGTACTGATTGACTGGCCTGAAAGATGCACTGATTTCATTTTCTATCATTTGTTAACAAACCTCTGTAAAAACGTTTCACTGTAGCTATTTAACCTAACTGTTGACGTGATTATATCTTCACGAATGCGTTGATTATCAAAATAATGCTAATTTTTACACTGTTGTCATGTCTTCTCTATTTAATGTATCAAATGATTACCTCATTCAATGTACTAGCAATCAACAACGACTAGGCTAATATAAAGAAAGTTATATAAGTAGGATTGTGACTGAAAAGTGGAATCCAGGACGCGTGATTCGTCCTATTTAGGACTCATCGGCTAGATGTACCTGAATCCCACTGTTGATGTTCACATTGGGATTCGAACTCAGTCTGTTTTGTGTTAAACGCCACTACGTTCACCACTAGACTACTGAGTCCAGACATTCACACTTGTTCAACGAGCACATTGGTATTAAGATGAACTTGTATATTCCTGTTGATTTGTTATAGACTGAAGCTGGTCAGTCATTGTGCATCCTGAGCGGATTGCCTCAATATACAGTATTATATAAGTTGAATTGTGACTGGCAAGTGGAATCGAAGATGCACCTTTAATTCTTTAACAAATCAACAAGAATATACAAGTTCATCTTAATAATAAAGAAAATTAGTTGACAGTAAAGATAAACAAATGATTTTAGTATGTATCTGTAAAGAAAAAAAAATTTATTGTTTATCATCATAATTATTTAGTTAATCTAAGTATAAATAAATAATTCAGTTAAAATGAAAAGTAAACGAAACACTGTATACAATAATAATAATAATAATAATAATAATAATAATAATAATAATAATAATAATATGCTGAAATATTAACTGTCGCTAAGGGTAGTGAGAGTAAAGTTAGTAGTCTTCATAGTAGTAGTAATAATAATAATCATGAAAGTAGTAGTAATAGTAATAGTGTTAGTAATAGCTGGAGAAAGTAGTATAATTAATATGGATTTATGTATATATCCTAGTGAATACTGATACCCAATATAAATGAAAGATAACTAGGGTTATGGTGGAGGGGGGAGGTGGGTAGAGAGGTAGGGGGTGGGGTGGAGCAAAGGGGTGTTTGTACATTATTCGACTATACAACACTGTGTTTACCCATAACTTACACACTTCCTTTCCATTATTCAAAGGTAATAAACAATTTGTAGGTTACAAAAAAACTTTGTTATTACACTTAGTTGTTAATATTAAATTATAATGATAATCATACTTAACTTTAAGAAATGATACCATTTTTTGAAGTATTCAGTACTAAAATCATAAAACCATAAAAAGAAACTTCATTTTGTGAAAGTTATATACCTTTATGTACACTTCTATACGAATGTCGGAATATATCAAAAATGAACTACCGAGAAAGATGTGTACCCCAGATTCCACTTTAGGTGCATCAAGCTGATGAACACCTAACTCTCTGTATCATTGGATCGACATCTGATAATAGAATTACCACTTTCATCAATATATGATATATAGTGAGTTGATGCTCTTGGGGCGGAATCTCGGATGAGTACTGCTGAAGTTTTCCAAACTTAAACGAAACGGCTGTTCAGTGCTCCCTAATTTTCACTAGTATTCTGCCATCAACAATCTTTGTTGAGTTCAATCAAATAAAAATACCAAACTCCACAGAAATAACCATCTCAGTTTGTTTATAATAAGCAAGATATCGAATGAGAATTTATTCATATTCACTTGTAGGTATCATTACCAAAGTAAATTAAACATTGGTTTGTTAATTGAGCTTATTTACAATTATATTCTATTCATATATTATGCCTATACTTGGTGCTCATGTACCGTGAATCCATTCGTTATTCTTTGAAAGAAAATACCTATGATATTAGTTGTCAAAGTTTTCATTATATAATGTATCTATACAATCCCAGTGTGTAGAAACAGGAATGTAAATAGTACAGTGGAACAAATCAAATGAAAACTAAACACAAAGACTAACCCGTCTGATCATGTCAACGTTATGTTTGACAAAGATGTAATGAATATGAAGGCACTTATGTGGACGAAATTTGGGTGGGACAATAATCAATCAATCAATCAATGCCTGTTACTCCAAGTGGAGCATAGACCGCCCACCAGCATTCTACAGCCAACTCTGTCCTGGGCTTTCCGTTCTAGCTCTTCCCAAGTGCTGTTCATTCTCTTCATGTCTGTTTCCAATTCCCGACGCAATGTGTTCTTGGGTCTTCCTCTGTTTCTGTGGCCTTTAGGATTCCAAGTCAGTGCTTGTCTTGTGACACAGTTTGATGGTTTCCTCAGTGTGTGTCCAATCCATCTCCAGCGTCTTTTCATAATTTCTTCCTCAACTGGAAGTTGATTAGTTCTCTGCCACAACAGGTTGTTGTTGATGGTACCTGGCCAACAGATCCGAAGAATCCTACGCAGACAGTTGTTTATAAATACTTGTAACTTCTGTAGGATACTTTTTGTAGTTCTCCAAGTTTCAGCTCCATACAACATAACTGACTGTCTTCACATTTGTGTTGAAAATTTTGACTTTTATATTGACTGACAGTTGGTTTGAGTTCCAGATGTTTTTCAGCTGTAGAAATGCTGCCCGTGCCTTACCAATCCGCGCCTTCACATCCGAATCAGACCCTCCTTGTTTGTCGATGATGCTGCCCAAATATGTAAAGGTTTCAACGTCTTCCAGAATTTCTCCGTCAAGTGTAATTGGGTTAGTGTTTGCTGTTTTGTATCGGAGGATCTTGCTTTTCCCTTTGTGTATGTTGAGGCCTACTGCTGATAATAGAGGCTGCTGCTATATTGTTGGTCTTCCTCTGCATTTGATGATGTGTGAGAAAGAAGAGCTAGGTCATCTGCAAAGTCCAAGTCATCTAGTTTCGTCGATGTTGTCCATTGTATTCCAAGAGTGCCTTGAGATGTTGCAGTCTTCATGATCCAGTCGATGACCAGTAGGAAGAGGAAGGGCGAGAGTAAGCAGCCTTGTCTGACACCGGTCTTCACTTCGAATGAATCTGTGAGCTGACCTCCATGCACGATTTTACAATGTAGTCCGTCGTAAGAATTTCGTATGATGTTGACTATCTTCTCGGGTACGCCGTAATGTCGTAGAAGGCTCCATAATGTTCTCCTATCCACGCTGTCGAATGCTTTTTCATAGTCGATGAGTTTGATGTAAAGTGGTGAATTTCATTCAACTGATTGTTCAACAATGAACCGTAGAGTAGCGATTTGATCGGTACATGATCGATCTTTACGAAATCCGGCCTGTTGATCTCGGAGTTGGCCGTCGACTGGGTCCTTTAATCTGTTCAATAACACTCTGTTGAAGACCTTTCCTGGTACTGAAAGTAGAGTAATGCCTCTGTAGTTTTAACAATTGCTGAGATCGTCTTTTTTGGTATCTTGATGAGGTACCCTTCTTTCCAGTCTGCTGGAACTTGTTCTTCCTCCCAAATCTTCTTGAAGAGAATGTGGAGTATCTTTGAAGTTGATTCTATATCTGTCTTCAGTGCCTCTGCTGGTATGTTGTCTGGTCCTGCTGACTTGCCACTCTTGAGCTGTCTGATGGCCATTTTGATTTCTTCGACTGTTGGTGGGTCTGTGCTTATAGGGAGATCCGTGGCTGCTGCTTCGATGACTGGTGGGTTCAGTGGGGCTGGTCTATTCAAGAGTTCTTGGAAGTGCTCTACCCACCTGTTCCGTTGTTCATGCACTTCAGTGATTGGTTTGCCAGCCTTGTTCTTGATTGGCCGTTCTGGCTTGTTGAATTTCCCAGCTAACTTCTTCGTTGTATCGTATAAGAGCCTCATATTTCCTTCTCTTGCAGCTTTTTCCGCTGTCATTGCTAGGTCCTCAACAAATTTTCGTTTATCCGACCTGATGCTCCTCTTCACTTGCTTGTTGACTTCAGTGTATTCGGCCTGTGCCTTGGCTTTCTCTGCTCTTGTCCGACTGTTATTGATCGCTGTCTTTCTGTTCCTCCTTTCTTGGATCTTGTTCGGAGTACTAACAGAAATCCACTCTTTTTGGTGTTGTTTCTTGAGACCCAAAACCTCCTGACATGTTGAGGTTATTGTTCCCTTAATCTCTTTCCAGTTGTCTTCCATATTAGTTCCACCTGTGTCTAGTAGATCATGAAATGCCTGGAACTTGTTGCTGAGAATTAATTTGAATTCGTTGCGTTTGTTAGTATCTCGGAGAAGGGCTGTATTAAACTTGTGTAATACTGCTGCTCCAGTTGTCCAGTGCTTCCTCAGCTTCAGTTTCATTTTAGTTACCACCAAATGGTGATCTGAAGCTATGTCGGCTCCTCTCCTTGCTCTTACGTCTTCCATGGTCCTTCTAAACTTCTTATTGATGCAGATGTGGTCGATTTGGTTCTCCGTGATGTGGTCCGGTGAAACCCATGTAATTTTGTGTATACGTTTGTGGGAGAAAATGGTGCCACCTATAATCATTTTGTTGAAGGCACATAAGTTCACAAACCTCTCACCGTTATCATTCCTTTCTCCTAGTCCATGTTGTCCCATGATGTCTTCATACCCGGTGTTATCCACTCCGACCTTGGCGTTGAAGTCGCCCATTAGAATAGTCAGGTCCTTGGCTGAACATTTCTCGATGATTGACTGCAGCCTCGCATAGAACTGGTCTTTGTCGTCTTCGTGGCTGTCACTGGTGGGTGCGTAGCACTGGATGACATTCATTGCAATCCCTTCCTTCTTCGTCTTGAAGGATGCAGTGATGATCCTAGGTCCATGAGGTTCCCATCTTATAAGAGACTTCCATGCATCTTGGGATAACACCAATGCTACTCCTTGTGTGTGGGGAGCGTTTTCTTCTTCGTGGCCGGAGTATAAAAGCACATTTCCCGAGGATAACCGTTGCTGTCCAGCTTGCACCCAATGCGTTTCGCTTATTCCAAGTATCTTCAGGTTGTATCTTTTCATTTCTTCAGCTATTTGCATGGTCCTCCCTGTTTCCCACAGCGTGCGGACATTCCACGTACCTATATTAATGGTTGCTCTGATTGTCAGAAGAGACATCGACCTCGTGGCTTCCGAAGAAACTCGGCTTTCACCATGAGGCGTCATAACATACCTTCCAACTCCCAGGGCAGAGTAAAAATGGTTATAAAGGTTTTTACTGGTTAGCGTTTTTTTAGGACGTTTGCTGTTTTACGGGATGGGGTTGCTAGCCCCATGCCCAACCCTCCTCCTTTATCCGGGCTTGGGACCGGCAGCAACCCTAGGGGCTACAGGCGGAGTTGTGGGACAATAAGGTGATGAATATTTGTAATGTGGAAAGATAGACTTAATTAATGAGTGTTTTTCTAGAGTGCGACTGAAGGTATGGGTTAGATTGTGTGATTGTTTAGAAAAAATTATCCAACTTGAATGAATCAGATGGTTTTTTATCCATTTAGATCAGAATTTTCATGTGATCAGAATTGTTACATCAAATTATGATTCAAAACAGTAATCACTAATTACTAGAAAATGATCATACACTATCTAGCCGGTGCCCATTAAGTATCAGTTTAATCATGAAATCCCTAAGCCTATGCTTGAATTCAACCTTTTTCACGTTCAAAGGGATTCTCTACAAACAAACCAACGGAGTAGCAATGGGCTCCCCCGTTTCACCAATTGTAGCAAACCTTTTCATGACCCATATTGAATCCCACATTTTCAATAATGTCATTAGACCAAGGGTTTGGCTAAGATATGTTGATGACACTCTTGTCATCATCAAAAAGACTTTTTTATGATCATTCACCAAACGAATCAACAACCTATCTCAGAATATCAAATTCACTTTAGAAAGTGAAAACGAACACAATGAGTTACCATTTTTATACTGCTTAGCTAAAAGAAATTTAAATAGAACTCTCAATCTGAGAATTTACCGCAAGCCGACACATTCAAATCGATATATCGATTTCAACTCAGCACATCCTTTCAGTGCAAAGATATCGCTGGCTCTAAACTTATTCAGAAGAGCCAGTAGACTCATTACATCTGAAGACGACAAGAAATACGAATACAAAAATATAGTCAACATCCTACGGCTTAATAATTTTCCAATGAATATTATTAACAATTTGCAAAAACAAAACGACTTATTACTAAACAATAGTAAATTAGTCAAAACATGTTGGATTGGTACAGCCGTTCTACCTTACCGCCATGACACAACTGATGAATAACAAAGAATTCTAAAACAACACAGAATTCAAACTTTCTACAAAACTACCAACACTATTCGAAGTGCATTGGTTAAAATAAAGGACAAGATCCCTTTCACCTCAACACAGAATTGTGCCTACAGGCTAGGTTGTGTTGATTGTGATGCTTTCTATATTGGAGAGTTTTCACGAGAAATCAAAACTCGTGCCAAAGAACATGAAAGCTACACTTGTAGCGGTAAATAATCCCCAAAATAAATAGTTACATAGGTTTCGACATTGATGCTGACCATGTTTGTTTTAGCGGACACTACTAAGTTGAAGGCGCTCGGTCACGCATCACCACCAGATCTCGCCACGCCGTACCGAAACAAGCAACCCTCTCTAGTTTGCCAGCCTAGACGTTGCTAACCCATTGCCGCTCCATTCCCGATCAAATATAACTTCTCTTCCATCCTTCATTGCCTTCTGATTTCTTCTCATTCGTAAGAGTGGGTTCAATCGTTAGAAGTTGCTCTGGTAATAATCCAAACGTAACTTGGTCATATACCGTGTGCAACTTCATTGGTGAGCCCGACGTGATTTGGACACGTTCAAAACTGTGAGTTCGTTCCTGTTTACAGTTTTTAACAGTATTTTTGGTGTGATTATCATTTTTTTTGGCACGTTTTAATCGCATTTATTTTTATATTTTTATATATTGCATTTATAGCATGACTGATCAGACTCCTAAGTTCATTAAGATTAAAACTCCCACACCCCCGAACTTCCAGCTCATTCCTTTCTGGACAGAAAACATAGAAGCTTGGTTCTGCTACGCAGAAGCCGAGTTTCGAGACCACGCTGTGACAGATCCACGTGTTCAATTCCTTGCCGTCGTAAGGTCACTTCCGCGTGAATTGAACAGGTACGTCACCCCTTCCTTTTTCAGCCCTGACTGCCTAGAACCTTATGACCAACTCAAAAGATCGATTCTCAAACGCGGAGACTTGTCCGATAGACAACGGCTTGATGAGTTGTTCCACACCATCGAGCTAGGTAGTGGTTCAGCAACGGAAATGTTGACGCGCATGCGAGAGGTAATTGGTCAACGCACCTTCGACGAAGGTCTTTTCCGTCAACTCTTCTTATCAAAACTGCCACAACAAGTGCAAGCAGTTCTGGTAACGTTTAATAACAACCCAGTAGATGAACTAGCCTCATCTGCTGATCGAATTCTGGAGATCACCAGAACTCGCGACAATCAGGTTTATTCCATTACCGAAAAACCTCAGGCCACCGAAAACGAAGTAACGAAATTGTGTAATGCTCTTTCGCGTTTTCTTGACCTGAAGGAAAGACACCGACCGGACGATTCTCGTCGACGAAGTACGTCACGGAGAAGGTCGTTGTCTCGACCTCGACGAAACGAAAATTCACATTGGTGTTGGTACCACAACACCTATGGAAAAAATTCCAAGAAGTGTAGAGACCCCTGTTGTTTCCCTAGACATAAACCGATTGTTGACGCATCGGGAAACTACCCCGCCGGCACGCGTTAGCGGCAACCGTAGCCGGTGGAAGCAGCCGCCTGTTATTTATCACTGATGTGATAACGAAGGTTCGCTACCTCGTCGATACTGGCGCAGAAGTTAGCGTTCTTCCTGCAGCTCCATCTGATCGCCACCATGAAGCTGCGTTCGATTTACAGGCAGCCGATGGAAAACACATAGCTACGTATGGCAAACGTTACGTCTACTTAAACGTGGGTTTACGAAAACCCGTACACTGGATTTTCACCATCGCCGATGTGAAAATACCCATCATAGGCATGGATTTACTTAGCCACCACAATTTGCTTGTGGACCCTAGTAAAAAGAGATTAGTGGATAGTAACACAAATCTATACGTTAGTGGAACCGTGGCTACAGGTTGTAGCTTATGTCCTCTTCGTTTTAAACATTTAATTAACCCTTATTTTCAGCCGATACTCGACAAGTATCCAGATCTGAATAAGACGTCATCGAAATTATCATGTGTAACCAGCAATGTTACACATCACATCACGACTACAGGTCAACCTGTATTCTCCAAAGCACGCCGACTCGCGCCTGAAAAACTAAGGATTGCGAAAAACGAATTCGATCATATGATTGACTTGGGAATAATTCGACCTTCCAGTAGTCCATGGTCATCTCCATTACATATGGTCCCGAAGAAAGATAGCAATGACTGGCGTCCCACCGGTGATTACCGACGTCTTAACGCCCAAACTACGCCTGATCGTTACCCTTTACCGCATATCCACGATTTAACGGCCACTCTGAAGGGAATGACAATATTTTCAAAACTCGACTTGGTAAAGGCGTACAACCAAATACCGATGTCTGAAAATGATATTCCGAAAACCGCTATCGTAACTCCATTTGGCCTTTACGAATTCCTCCGAATGCCTTTTGGGTTGAGGAACGCAGCACAAACATTCCAACGCTTCATTGATGACGTGTTCCGCGGGCTTGACTATGTCCATGCATACGTCGACGACTGCCTGATAGCAAGTCCAGACGAGGTAACACATATGAAACACTTGGACACAGTCTTTAGTAGACTGCAACAATATGGAGTAACCATAAACATACAGAAATGCCAAATCGGAACAACCTCGTTGGACTTCCTGGGGCATACTATTGATGCGAATGGTATACAACCCCAAAAACACAAGGTGGCGGCTATTCTGGAATACCCGGAACCAACCACCATCAAGCAGTTGCGAGCTTTCAATGGGTTGGTAAGTTTCTACAGACGGTTTATACCGAACTGTGCATCTGTCATAAAACCACTAACGGATCAGCTTCGTGGAAATAAAAAAGTGGTCACAATGGATGCAGACTCAAAGAAAGCCTTTACTGCGACTAAAGAAGCAATAGCCAATGTGACTATGCTGGCACATCACAATACCGAAGCCCCTGTCAGCATCGCGGTTGACACATCTGACTCAGCGATTGGCGCAGTTCTGCAACAATGGATTGGCCAAGTTTGGCAACCTTTAGCATTCTTCTCAAGACGACTAAACGATACCGAATCAAGATACAGCACTTTTGGTCGTGAACTGCTAGCCATGTACTGTGCTGTGCGACATTTTCAACATTCCATCGAAGGCCGGGAATTTACAATATTCACCGACCATAAACCACTGACGTTTTCTATGAAGTCATCTTCAGATAAGTACTCTCCGCGAGAGTCGCGTCATCTAGACTACATTTCCCAGTTCTCTACTGATATACGACATATATCTGGGGCTAACAATGTAGTTGCCGACGCCTTATCACGAATACATGCCTTGAATCGTATCCAAGGAATCGACCTTGTTGAACTAGCTCGACTTCAAAATGAAGACAATGATCTTCATCACGAGTTATCCACAACAACGCTTAAACTCCAAACAAAGACGATTGGAAAGGGTAATAACACTTTAATTTGTGATTATTCTACAGGTACAGCCCGTCCAATCGTTCCCAAGAGTTATCGACGAATCATCTTCGACACATTGCACAACCTCTCTCATCCTGGAGTTCGTGCTACGGCTAAACTAATTGCTCAGAGATTCTGCTGGCCAAGGATGAATAAGGACATCAAAGAATGGGCACGCTCCTGTGTGGCATGTCAAAAGAGCAAAGTAATTCAGCACAATAAATGTCCTCTAGGCACTTTTCCAACTCCCGACGCTCGATTCAACCACGTCCACCTTGATTTGGTAGGACCCTTACCTGAATCAAATGGATTTTCTTATCTTTTGACATGCGTGGACCGTTTTACACGCTGGCCAGAAGCGATTCCCTTAAAAGACATCACTACTGAAACGATTGCTCGTGCTTTCGTCGAACGATGGATAGCGAACTTTGGTTGTCCATCTACAATTACGACAGACCGTGGACGTCAGTTTGAATCTGGATTGTTCCACTCTCTGACAAAACTTCTTGGAGCGACGCGCTTCCGAACAACAGCCTACCATCCACAATCTAACGGTTTGGTAGAAAGATTTCATCGACAGCTGAAAGCATCACTTTCAGCTACAAACATGCCGCAGTGGACAGAGGCTTTGCCACTAGTCTTACTCGGTATCCGAAGCATGGTAAAAGAAGATGTCGGGTGCAGCGTGTCTGAACTAGTTTACGGAACGACTCTTCGATTACCAGGTGAGTTTGTGGAAACCGCTTCCACCTCGACAAACTTGGATATAAATTCTTACGTGAACCGGCTTACAAATGCTATGCGTTCAGTTAAGCCAGTTCAAACTCGACGACAATCGACAGACACTTTCATCCAACCCGCCTTAAAATATAGTACACACGTTTTTGTACGTCGTGACGCTCTACGCCGACCTCTTGATGCGACTTACGAAGGACCATACAAGGTTTTGAAACGTGAAACAAAGTACTATACGATCGATAAGAATGGACACGAAGAGAACGTCAGCATTGACCGCCTCAAAGCAGCTTACCTAGAAGGTAAACCCTTCGATGTCCAACTCGCCACAACACCGCCGAAACTCGACATGAGCAAAGTCGCCATGCCTCAAGCAGCAACCAACGAGCAAGTGGAAATTCAGAAGAGCTCCATAACGCCGAGAGCTACACGTTCTGGTAGAAATGTACGATTTCCAGAACACTTAAATGAATATTACGTCTATTAATTTTCTTTTCTAATTTTCCACTGTGTGTATTGTGAATATCTATCTATACAAAATAAAAAAAAATTGAATAAAAATATTTTGTTTTTACTTTATGGTATGCATTTTTGTTTACACATTTTCGTATGCTTAAAAAAAAAATATATCAAAAAAAAAAAATTCTTTATTTATTTATTCATGTTAGCGTTGCCGACATTTTATGCGTATTTGTAGCTGTATTTAGCCGCTAAATTGCTTTTAAATATATATACATATATATATATATATTAATGAAATGCATATATCTAAATTTTTTTTTTCTTTTGGTTTTCCAGGACGCCTGGAAACGACCAGAAGAAAACGGAAGAGAACGATAACATTTTGTACATTTTTTTTATGTAACGACACTTTAGCATAGGCACTGACGGCCAGAAGCTGCACAACATCCAAGCTATCAAAGGAACGTTTACCAATGCTTAACGCATTGGATTTTATCCTTTGGCTGGTACGTCATAGGGTCCTCACGAACCCATTAGGGGGGGAGTGAGCTGTAGCGGTAAATAATCCCCAAAATAAATAGTTACATAGGTTTCGACATTGATGCTGACCATGTTTGTTTTAGCCGACACTACTAAGTTGAAGGCGCTCGGTCACGCATCACCACCAGATCTCGCCACGCCGTACCGAAACAAGCAACCCTCTCTAGTTTGCCAGCCTAGACGTTGCTAACCCATTGCCGCTCCATTCCCGATCAAATATAACTTCTCTTCCATCCTTCATTGCCTTCTGATTTCTTCTCATTCGTAAGAGTGGGTTCAATCGTTAGAAGTTGCTCTGGTAATAATCCAAACGTAACTTGGTCATATACCGTGTGCAACTTCACACTAAACGACCTCCGAATAATCCTGTTGAACTTGAAAACTTACAAATTAAGTCAGCAATAGCAGTCTGCACATGCTATCTATCACAATCATAAGATCGATATTAAAAATATCCGAATCATTCAAAAAGGTTTTTCCAATTATAAGGAAAGACGAACAGCTGAGGCGCTTGACATTTTGTTGAATCTAACTGCACTTAACAAAAGGGAAGGCCTTTCTATCCACTCAACATGGACTTTCTATCCAACTAGCCACAATTAAAGTACATCGAATTTCATACACATGAACATACATACAATTTATTTTCACATATTTTCCTCACACATCACACTAACATGTACATACATGTCTCATCTCAAACCACCTTGACCTATATGACTTGACATCATGGCACGATCAAACTCGCGTTTTGATTGTACGGGTTTATTTTGTTTTTGATTTGTTCCATTGTATTATTTATTCTTGTGTTAATTAAATTCGGCTATTCATTTCTCTGAAGAAGCGACTTGCACTAAGCCGCGAAACGTCAGAAATTTTAATTTCTACTCATTGGAATTTTACAAATATATATCACTTATTATAAATAATCAGTAATATAATAAGCATATTGTAAATTAACAGTTTCCTCACTAACACTATTAGTGATCTACAAAAACGATTGAATTCTATGATAAATTAAAGTTGAAATGATACTACATAAATTAGTGTAATGATTCTCACCTACTGTCAACGGACGATTAATGAACCACAACGAATTCTCAAATTGTACAATATAAGAAAGAAGTTTCTACAAAATGACAAACATCCTTCGCAATGTATTACTTAGAGTGAAATAAAAGATTCCTTCCAACTCCGCACAAAACTCTGTCCATAGACTAGACTGTATGAATTATGACTTTTTTTTGTACTGGAGAGACGCTTTGAGAAATTTCAACTTGAATGAAAGAATATCTAAGTTACACATAAGAATAACCTAATAATCATGAAATACTACAAATACATTCAGTAGTAGCAGTAGATGCTATTTTCAGAAACTATTAAATTGATTGTTGATGCATTAAAATAATTTAAAACGACTCCTTTAGATACAAAAAAAGGTGAATAGTTAAGACTACTGATAAATTGCCAAACTCAACTGCTCTAAGTAGAAAAGAAAACTTAGTGATTCATCATAGTTAGATAATTTTTCTAAAGAGTCACACATCTAGCACATGCCTTCAGTCTCAATCTAGAAGAACATTCATCAATTAAGTCTATCCTTCTACATAAATATTCAGTACATTTTTGTTCCACTCCAATTCCGTCCACATAAATGTTTTCAAGTTAAATTATCCCTTGACATGCATGACAGTGATGTGATCCAACCACTTGATCTTTGTGGTTAATTTGATTTATTCCTTTGTACTGTTAACATTCATGTTAATTCGATTCAATTATTTATTTTCTGAAGAACTTTCTTAAATGAAAACCATGCGAACTCAGAAATTTTAAGTATCTACACACTGGGATCGGTCAAATAGATTATTCATATACTTGAGTAAATGGAATGTGAAAATGGATTAGTTATATAATGATAGCATAGTATCTGTTACGTTTATTCGTCACATCTTGATTTTGATTGAGAGCTAATGAAAACTAGGAGTCACGTGAAGACATCTGTTATGTTTTAGTATGAGACTTCAAAAACAAACGAACCGATTAGTTCACCATGGATCAAATTCATGGTCTTACAAATCTTGCAACCACTACTTAACAGTATGTTTTAATAAACAGTTTAGTTTAAAAATAGTGAGATTTTCATTTGAATCTATTCATGTTTCAGTTCAAAGAACAATAAATGCAAGCCAATAGTGATAACCTTCACACTGTTAGCATATTTGGTTTACTTTTGTAATGACGTCTTACTAAAACTTCTAGCGTGTTACAAAGCTGGTGATTAGTAAGCTGTATTTATTCGTCGTGGATCGATTATATTTAAGTACAGCTGAAAATCAAACAGCACTGAAAGTTAGATAGTTTGTCTTAATATAACATTCTAGATTGGTAAGAATAGTAACTACCACTGATTGAAAACTATGTGACAGAGTAACATAACTTGTGTAGGGAACTGTAAACATTAATTTATTTTAGGAAACTGGTCCCAAATCCGAACCATCATCTACATAATGATTGGTGAACTGAACAAAGCTTATATGCACGTGAAGATAATCCCGACAGAATGAAGTGACTTAATACTTACGAAATAATCGAACTTGAAGTTGGTACTTTGTTATTAAACTGTCTAATTCAATATTAATTAGAAATGCTTAAGTTACCAACATTTCTCTCCCATCATTTCAATAAGGTAGAGGATGTAGTACATTCGTCAAATACATCAAAATGCTTTTAATCTATGACAGAAACTGTCTACAAATTTTCCCTTTTGTCAATTATTATTGTGAGGTTATATTCTTTTCCTATCATTATTTATTAAGCACCTGAGATATATGTAGATGGACACTGAACCTAAATAATTATGCTACACAACTAGTTAAAATGAAATGTTAGTAATGATTACTGACTAGAAATTGTGATTAGGTTGATTCACAGTCTGATTTGTTTTCATCAGCATGTATTACCGAGTAGTACAGGCTCACATCTAATTCGGTGTATCACTACCATCAGGTTAGGATGTGGGTCATGCCGATGAATGGTAATGAACATGTACCTAGTTTATTTAGGCCTCTCCCCCCCCCCAACACACACACATCTTTTACAAGAGTTCTCAGCTGTATGCACTATATACATGTTACATAATACTGTCCTTGTATTGGTTGTTAATTTTTAACAGTTGAATAAAGATTCTGATGGCTTTGCCTGTTTTTCCATCAAGTTGTTAAACCTCCTAGCTACAAAATTTCTAACAAAACTAACAGTACACAATAAAGCATGTATTAATAGTATATACCGTTCAATGGTTAACAATCTTAGTGAGGATTCAAATTACTTAATAGAAAACTAGAGAATAGTTAGTTAATAAAGATGCTATCAAACTTCGACTATGATTATAAACACATTAAATAGGCAATAAACAAGTCAAATAACCAGTGAACTACATCAAAATGACTGGTAGAATATAGAAAATTAAGTAATCAGTAGTACTTTTGTTTACATGCTATAGTAATTTAACTAATTAGGTTAGATCGATTAGACAAATATACCCTTATCACTCTAAATGGATTAACAACGTGTACAACTGACTGAAACAACACCTTTTACACTATCATGTCTGTTAATTAGTGGATTAACATTTACCCGGGCTTGGGACCGGCAGTAACCCTAGGACAGTTACAGGCAGAGTTGATAAGACATGATAAGTGCCAACAAATGATGATGAGTACAATCTTCAATGTCATATTTATTTAAAATAACCTTATTAGCACGTCCTAATATCTCATAGCTTTTCTATTCTAACATAAAACTTTTCATTAGTTAACATCTACTGACTTGTCTACCAGAGATTAGTTTGAGGACATTTAAGTTTAGTGGTAGTAGAGCCAGCATCTAATGACTTCCATTTCTAGCTTAAGTAAATTCGTGATAATGTAAGATTTCATTCAGTAGTTCCGTCTGTAACTGCCTAGATTCAACATGATTGAAACTTAGTGGTTTTACTTTCTCAGTAGAGTTTAAGTATCAGTAACCACAAAATTGTTCAATGTGAATTGAAGTATGACATTTTTAAATCACGTCATTTAAGTGATATTTTTAAGTTACGATGGATATTGTCGTCACATATTTATGTTGGTTAGGTGCCACAAAAAACTAGGGTAACCTAAGAAGATAACTCACCCTAGTAACAAACTTCTCAGTAGTGTGTACTTTTGATTCTCCAGGGAATCGAACCCAAATCATTCAGATTTCATGGAGAAAGCTTTAACCTCTGCACTACTGAGCTACCAGGTGTCCTCTGGTACAATCCTCACTTCGAATTATTTGTATTATAGCTTGCCAATTACTCATTTTTATTGGTGATAACTGTCGCACCCCAAGCACGACTTTTCACTAGAATGTCTGGAATATCCTGAAGTTGGTTACATGTGATCTGATTACAGAAATCGCAAGAGGTGATTATGTGGAAATAGGCATTATGTTTGGTTGTTTGTAGTTGTCACAGATTGATGTTGGTGAGAAGTCATGACTGATAGAGTTCAGACATGTCAGGAACGAGACAGTTATCACTATTATCAATGAGGAATTCTTGCACCATATCATAAATTGTTTAAAGTGAGGATTTTACCACTGAACGTTTGGCAGCTTAATGAAGCAGAGAGCAAAACGTTTGGAGTGAGGCTTAAATGCCCTGGGTTAGATTCCCTGGCGGAGTTAACGGTAAACACTGCTACGGCGTCTCATACTAGGTCGAAACAGATAACCAGTAATCCCTGGTAGCCAACAAATACCAACCTGTAACGAGTACAAACACTTAAACCTGATATTTATCTCTACAAAGTCAACTCATTTTAATTTTTTTGGTTACATCAATTTCTTGATTTTTCGATTTAACAAAATGATAATTAGTGTTATTTTTCTTGGTCTATGAAGGTATCTTGGTTACATGTTGACATAGAAACGTAATGTATGAATATGCTAGCAAGATACTTTAGTCCAGTTACGTATAATCATTGTCTTGATGTTAATTACTAAGAGAACAATACTGCTGTTATTATGCAATAGGTACTTTTCTATGTAACATTTAATGATCATTTTGCACATATCATTTATTCAAAGCTTATTAAACAGCTAATCAATCAATGCGATTTGGTGGGTGCACTATCGGTCTTTACGGAATCCGGCTTATTGATCTCGAAGTTTGGAGTCGACTGGATCTTTCATTCGGTTTAATAACACTCTGTTGATGACTTTTCCTGGTATTGAAAGTAAATTGATACTTCTGTAGTTCTCGAAATTGCTAAGATCTCTTTTCTTTGGTATGTTGATTAAACAAGTAAACATCAACTAAATTACAACTGATCAATCATAATCTTGAACAAAATTGTTCGTTCATACTGTCACTGGGATAATTGTCAAAAGAACTGCAGGAATCAATTTAATTTGTATATTTTAATAGTTTAATGAAACAAAAATCATGTAATTCTGTTTTCAGTATGAAGCGAATTACGTAATAAATTAGGAAAATGTATACTGGTTTAATTAAAGTGTATTATTCAATTTTATATTTGTCAGGTCCTGACAGTGATGATCATATTTTATCTATGGATTTATAATCTGGCAGCTATCATTGATATTATGAATTGATGGAAAACGGTTTGGAGATAGTCTGCAGGAAACTCTAGGTTTAGATTTCGTGCTATTTGGTACACATCAGTGAAAACGGAAATTAGGTGACCTGATATCAGACAATCTAATTCCCTTAAAAATTTTTGTTACACATTTCTGACGTGCTTCAAGTAGTAAATAACTTAAGTTAAGTGTTCCTTTCAGACTATCACCGAAACCACTTTCCAAATGAAAAGTTTGTTATGACTGACGTTTTTGCTATCATTTAAGAGTAAGCAAAGCATCCTTTAAGCAAAATGCATTAATCACATTCAACTGTATCTATATAGTAAATAGTTTAAAAGGGAGGTATTCTATGAATGTACTATAAGGTAGATCATATATAAACAGTAAATAAACTATATTTGGACTATGTTGAAATAACTTTTATCATTTCATCAAAAATGACAAGTTTCTGATTGTATTCATTCATTTAAAACAATAATCTAAACAAATCCTTATCTTGACTGTTGACAGAAAGAATTCGTACACTCTGTTTATTGAAAACAACAGACAATAAACAGTAGATAACAGCACAAGTAATAAGTCAAGAATAACTATAAATAATAAATTAATGTTGACTGGTTACTTCACAGACTGGAGTTTTTAGGGTACCAGTAAAAACTGGTGTGACCTGGACAGCTGTTTCACTGCAGTATTGGACACTTCAAAAGTTCGCACCATCGGTTCCATCAGGGAAATCCTAACCACACGACTTTTCGCGCCACTGGGCCGGCAGGCGTTTAATAGTACAAGTCCCATTTTCATTAGCTTATAATATAACTCGTCGAGCCTCTACTGTCATTGATGGCAATTATCTCATTCTCGACAAGTCTGAGCTCTACTAGTCACAACTTTTCACTAGAAACTCAGAAACATCCTAAAGTCAGTTATTAGATAGCTTATTATTGTAGTTGAATGGAGGTGACTTTGCGGGGGTTGACATTAATTTCAGACCTGTCGTCAGTGAGACAGTTGTAACCAGATGGTCTTCAGGTCACATTACAAATTGATAAAAGCGTGAATTCTACCACTGGATTCTGCTCTAGTGATTTAGGGGATTATACGTTCGCTAACCCAAAAACCCTAGGTTGGGTTTCTTAAAGGAATGAAGGCGTGAACTGCTTAAGAGTCCAGTACTATGGCAAAACAGATGTCCATTGATCTCAAGTTTTTCACAGTACTCTTCCCACATCAATCTGTAAAAACTTCAATCAACTAAACTTGATATGCATCTCCACAAAACCATATCAGTTTAATAAGTTAAAGATTATGTGAAATAAGACTCAATGATAGTAGAAAGCAATTGAAGGCATATTCCGATTAAACCTAATTACTTTACACTGCTTAATGATCAACATGTTGTTAGTGCTATAAAACTAGATTTTGGAATAAGAAAACTTCCGAGAATTAGCTATGAAGTATATTGAAATTAACTTTATTCTGTTCTATAATCATCTTTCCATTCAGCATACACTCTTCCTATGCATTAATGACTATTGAATTGTAATTCAATAGGTTAAGCGTCTAGAGAGAAAATGGAATGTCTTGAGCCTGCATCTCTAAGTAGGTTCACGAATGTGTACTAAGGAGACGTGCAATAAGATGAAAAACTCGTTTCTTCCTGTTCCATAAAGTACAGTTTCTTCCAAACAATCAAATTACGCAACATTTAAAATCAATTTACTTTCAAAAAATGACAATAGTTGTAGAAAAAATCATCTAAATTCCATTTGTCATATGTTAATCTTATTTGGATACTACTGAAGAACATACTTTCCTAAAAACATAACAACGAACAGTGAACTTTATTGTTGCGTAAGTCGATTGAAATGGTAATCTTATTAACGAACTCCAGCAAGTCCGGTGGTGTAATGATTATCCGCTTTCTGTGTAAATTGTTCTTGAGTTAATGAGTGATCTATATCATTTGACGGTCTCATATTAAAACGAGACAATTATCTCTTGTTGTTCCTTAGTTTTTAACTGATATCATTGTTTAACAAATAATTACAATGAGATGTTTATGCATTAATATCATGAATATAAATGTAGGAAACTATTCTAGAGAAATAAAGTATTAGCTTCATTTTCTATTTGTACTGTTGAAAAATAACAAATCTCTAGGTTATATGTCAACATAGTAACAAGTAGAATCTTTCAACTAATTGACAGTCACTACAGTATTTCACAATGCCAGACAGTTATATGAAAATGTTGTCATGCAAACAAAAATTTAGGCTACTTCAAAATATGTCTTTTTGTATTCGTAAAAAAACTAACAGACATGAAATCGATGTTTAAATGTCCGACTTATTTGTTGTTAGGTTGTTGAAGGCAGTCGACAACAAATCCTACTTCATCTAGATTTTATGCTAGTTGGCACTCACCGGTTAGGTTTACTTGACATCTTGAGTGAACTTATGGAATCGTTCAGTTTCACAGTCTCGAACCTTACCACTGAGTTATTCAGGTAACGAGAAATCTTTTGAATGATTGAAATATTTACTCTGAATGGTGTTTATTCAGTGATAAAACAATGCGAGCCGAGGGTACTGAATAATACTTAATTTCCTGACTATTTAATTTAAAGAAGAATTAATTGACTGGACATGATATAGATCAATGTTGGCAGAGTACCATTGAAAACCAGGGAGCACTGGACAGCCGTTTAGTTCTAGTGTAAAACTCCTCGCCATTCAATGGTAGAATTCTTAGTCCCATTGGATGCCAACCTAGTGATGCAATGGGTTAGGTATTCGCAAACCCGAAGCACATGGTGCGAAATCTTGGGTGAGCACTCCTGACGATTTCCACACTAGAATGAAACAACTGTTCACTGCTGGCTGGTTTTCAGTGGTACCCTGTTAACATCAGTCTGTGCCAAATTTAATCAAAGAAAATACCAATCCACAAAAAACTAACAATCTCAACTGAAGAATTAATTCATTTAAGCAGATAGATCATCAAACAGGGGTGGCAAGTCACGAAAACACTGATCATTTGGTTAGGCGATGAAACTATTATCTACTTAAATAAACTTTAGCGAATAATTCAGAAGTGGGTTGATTATGTAACAAACTAGTGACAATTGGAATTAAGGTAGAAGATTCAATGAGAAGTAGCAAAATAGAAATCACCTTTCACATATGTTACTATGACAATTGAAAGTT
The DNA here is from genome assembly GCA_034768735.1 of Schistosoma mekongi. NCBI lineage: Eukaryota > Metazoa > Platyhelminthes > Trematoda > Strigeidida > Schistosomatidae > Schistosoma > Schistosoma mekongi. The sequence goes on along the minus strand of CM068308.1, from coordinate 41,524,760 downwards.
CTTCACGGATAGTTTTTAAATACAAAGTTCAAGTTTTGGATTATTAACGACAATGGTCTATGTAAACCTCAATATCGCAAAATCGTTGTTTTATTTACTACTTACATAGTTTATTTAATGAAGTCACATCTTAGACATTATAGACGAACCACGATCACCTTGAATTCCTCGTTCAAAGTTTTCCACATGGTCAATAGGAGTCTACCGAAGTCAGTAAATTTCCGCTTGCTAAAGCTGTTGACAGAACTCTATGTACAAAAGATATTTCTTCAACCTTTAGTCCTACTATGAATTTAACCCGAAGTTTCTTCATATTATCCATTAAATCGTAAGTTTATTCAATATTGTTTCTACCCTGTTTATCTTGTAAAATCCTCCTTCTATCTCACTGTCTCACCTATTGATATAAAAATACAATGAAATTAAGCTATAACAATGAATTTTATAAACTATCACAACAACATGAATTGTCATTCTGACTTAATTGAAGGAACATTATAATATGAATAGAAAATAACGATACTAATAAATGTAAATTTTCATGTTCCCATGTTTTTTATAAACCACATGAGGGTGAGTGTGTGTGTAGGGGGGGGGGAAGGAGATTAAAATATCTGTGTCTATGAGGATAGATAGTGGAGGGAGGGGGGAAATAAAGAGAAGGGAGGTGATTATAATATTTTATATATCAGAATTATTTAATTAACCAAATAAGTACATATAACAAAAGATTCTTTTGTCGTTGTTCAATTTAACTACATTTCTTAATATTGTTATTAAAAGAAAAAAAAACATTAACATGTCTATTATATATGTAAAGCATCATGTTAATGAACTCCGATGTATACTTATACTTATCTATTAGTATCTTACATTAAAATAAATAATGATTAACCTTTTCCAAATAGAAAATCAAACAAAAAAAAACTAGAAGTGATTGAATTAAAACAAAAGAAGCTGACATTTTGAAATGTAAGTTACAAATAACAATTGTTATCTTTTCATCTATTTTAGTAATTGTAGATAGTACTGAAAAAGATAACAAAAGAAGAAAAAAAAATACATGTACTACTGTGTAAATTCTCATATTTTACTTTACTACAGTGTCAATGATCGTAGTAACATTATTATTATTATTATTATTATTATTATTATTATTAGTAGTAGTAGTAGTAGTAGTAGTAGTAGTATCAAATTAGTTGTATTAATCACTATGTATGTTATAACTATTGTCAATTTCGGTAGTGATGGCGCCAATAATGAAAATCTTTACATTTTCAAAATGTCCCATAATATGTAATAGTGTTTTTATTTGTGTGAAGGTGGAGAGGATAGTTGCGGGATGGGGAGGGGGTAGTGAGAAGTGAAACTGTTGTTCATGATGTCATTTACATGCGTGCTTATCACATTTTTTTTCTCAGCTTCGTTTGATAGAACAAAGAGTCAACATAATTATGGGGAATTTATATAGTAATATTTGATGTTAAATTGAAAAGGAAAAGTAAATGATATTTAAATTTGACGGGAAATTAAGAAGAACAACGAAACAAATGAATGAACATTAAACGGTTTTACACAAATCACCGAAAGGAAACGACTGCGGTGTTACACAGATATAGACAGATAGCTTAAATAATTGGCTTTAGACATATATATAAATATATATATATATATATATATATATATATATATACGTAACTAGTATTAGCATTATTATGTAATAAGTTGAATAAGAAAATGTCATAGTTCTGTGTAAAATGAGTTACTTATGTTACCTGGCAACATTTTGCGAAATGGTGAGTGGTGGTGATGTTGTGTGTGTGTGGGGGGGAGGGGGGATGGATGCTGTGGTTTTAGAAAAACATTCAACATGAATGAACATCTTTTCTTGACAAATTACTTATCATGAAAACATATAATCTCGATTATTAAAATAGATACTTTGTACGATGGTACAATTGTGAGATTGAAAATGAACAAGAAAAAAAGTATTTGGTACATTTTTAGGATACATGAAAATCATTTGTATAATTTATTAGGTTAAATGATAATTAAAAAATGTGGTTTGGGATAGTAAATCCCACTTGACACTCTTCAGTAACACGTAGCTACACATTTGGGGGGAATCAATACACTTTAGTGGATTCAATTCAGGGGCGCTTAGTTTCTAAAATTGTTATCAGTGGGCTAACCTCGCCTGAGTCTCTTTAAAATTAACTATGAACATATTCAGTGGTTGTTTAGTGAGTAGTTACCGTTATGATATTTATTTATACGTTAACATATATGATGAAATTTCATCGACCAAGTTGGAATATGACAACAAGTCTATGTGGCCTGATATATCAAGACAGAAGATAAGAAACTCTGACTGACACAAGTTTCATATTTGCCGTGTACCACGAAGCCCAGATTCAAAATTTTCAGATAACTACTCTTTAACCACCACCTCACACTCTAATATAGTACCTGCTATGTCACATCGCTAAAATGATTGACAGGATTCATTTTGAATTGTAGAAAACTAGTGAAACATCACATTTATCATTACTTGATGATCAATGACTAACAACAAACTGAGTTCTTTTGTTATGTATGTTTTGTAGAATTAAGACTGTTTGATGTTTTTTATGAAGGAAATATTGTTTATGTCAATCAGTAGATTGAATAAAGGTCAAATCAATGTTAGAATAGATGTTCTATCATGTAAATATGTTATATGCAACAGTAATAAATGAAGAATCATATGTACAACGACGTTAGAAATATGTTTTCTTACTCTTTAAATTGAAAGTAATGAAACTAAAATATACAGAGGTCAGTATGAAAAATTGAATTTGTAAATAATCATTTATTTAGTTTATTATCAAATCCAATTGTATATTCACTTTAGGATATTCATACTAGCTACTATTCATAGGTTTATGAAGGAATAGATCAAATGTAATGGTATATGTCACATCAATTTGTTGGCTTACGACCTAGAGAAGTATCTAGAGTGAATATATCTGACCTACTGTAATTCATTTTGGTCGATTTAGCGAAATGTTTCTATCCACTGGTTACAGTTACCTTAACGGACTATAACTAGATAGTCTATTCTAGCTAATAATGCTTAAACCAACAGTTAATAATATAAAGACAGAGGTAATGTGTTAGTGATTAACTTTCTTCCAACCTACGTTGCACGTTGATTTATGTGGTAGTGGTGGCTGTGTACAAGTAGTGTTTATATCATTTATCAAAGTCATATCAAATAACTGAATCAATATGTTTATTTTTCTGTCTAAATAATACAGTAAGCCAATAGAATTAATCTCGAAAAACTGTAGAAGTTCCATGCACTAAATGATGATGTGTAAATAATCAGTAATCTTCGTAACAACTACATTTATCAAGATAGAACTCACAATAATCTAATGTGAATAATGATTGCTTTAAGTACAGTGATAATTGTTCTAATTAATCTTCTTAGTTCACCACATATAGGCTTGATATGATATTACTTAAGGAATAAAAAATTAGACTGTTACATGAAATTAGGAATTAGTAACTATATATGAACCGTTAGCTGCATTACTTCGAAACGATAAGCAACTGAAGTCGTAGGTATCAATTCAGCATGAAATCATGAATACTCAATGTTGAAGAAGCACTAAACGAATGCATAAAAAAGGTATAAGTATTACTATAAATCATTCTAAGGTTTCGAATATTCAATGTAGTATATTTGGAGATTAGTAACACAGAATATTGGTGACTAACTGTTTATACAGTCTTATTAGTAGGACATGCTTTTAACCACCGAACTTCATCATATTCATTTGAAGTTAATTTGCCATCTAGTGTGAGATTGGAAGAATGATGCAATAAGTGAAACATTACTATAACAATAAGAAGATTGATAAAGTTATGTAACGAGGTAAGTGATAGGGATGTCACCATGATAAGAAAAGATTAACGACTATTTCTTTTGAACTCATTTCATTCTTGACACTGATTAATCACTTTGCATATTCTTACTATGTACTTGTAATGCGTTCTACTCAGTAATCCCATTATGTAATTGATGAACAATTCGGATGTGTTATTCTTTGTCACTTCCTCATTGTTCTGGAGTTTTCTTTACTCATCACATTTTCAATCATCTCAACTTTACTTGACTATTTTAATAAACCATGATTCTACATATTCATCAGTAATCAGTATCACTTATGTAGTCTATTAAATTGTAATGTGAAATATTGACAATGAAATATTCTAGGTTGTACGTAGTTGATGTGGACTTGACAAAGTGAAATGACTTCATCATATTCTGCCTAAATGTTTATTTTTGCTTTCCTTGAATTAATAAAAGACACCATGTGTATGAAGAAAAATTTACTTCGAATTTGTATTTTTTCAAACTTTATAATTTATTTGTAAAGCATTTTCACAGTCTTACTAGACGGATGACTTCAAATACAAGTGAGTTATGGAAACTGTTGTGATTATGACTAATAATCTGTTCTGTTGACGTACAGTTTATTTGTTTAATTGTCAAACTGAATTTATTTCTCTGTGGATTGATTGCTGACTGATTTCAGTAACATGCTTCCAGAAATCAATTGGTTCACTTTGGGTTGTGAATATCAAATCAAATGTACATTGTTAATTGTTTACGCTTAATGTTATCGACTAGGAGACTACTTTATTTGATATTATGATTTCAGCAGTAGGAATGGTTGTTTTGTATTCTAGTTGAAAATGAAATATTCTTGGCTTTATTCTGCTGTTCAGGAACTGCTGAGAAAACCATTCTTCTGATTTGCAATCTTTCTTAAGCATCTAAAAATTTATTAATGATAGAAAATAATTAAAGTAGAAAATTCTACCATTGGATGCTGGCCTAGTGATAAAGAGAGTTCAGTACTCTTCAACCTGAAACCCATTTCGCAGAATCTTTAGTGCACTGTGTTGTAAAGTTTCATACTGAGATGAAACAATTGTTCAGTGCTTTCTAGTTTTCTATGATACCCTACTAACTTCAGTTTGTCACGAATTTAATTAACTAATACTGATATGCCGGGCATCTAATGAAGATTGATTATCATCGAGAACTGTGCTTTAGAACATTATGTCAATTATTATAACTGTGGTTAATGTAATCATTTCATTTCTATGACTGTTACGTTCCCCTTACTCGGTCCTCTTGTTTAGTATATTTACTCTAAGTATCTTGTTTATTACTATGAACTACAGTTTATTAGTTGTGTACTAGTTGTCTCCATTCACTGCCACTATTTCTTTTGTTCTGTAACAATGTTAAATTCTTGATTGGTCTGACTTGTTGATCTGACTTTGAGTATATGTAAATGCATGATTGTTTTCTGTTCGCGATTTTGGTTCTTATATTTTCGGCTTGGGGGGGGGGCGGTAAGTGGGCATAAGACAGTCTCGTATTATCAGCTAGACACTCTTCATTGACATTCAGTACAACCAACCAGTGTTTTCGTTGAGTTATATTAAATACTTAACACCATTCTTTACAGACCATCTTCATTCAATTGTAATATATATATATATATATATATATATATATATATATATATGTATATATATCGTTATGTCTATATATTGTACCATATAGAATAAATGTTATTATCTTTAAATGATAAACAAAGTAACAGAATACACTTCTAATCGAAAGTGCATTGAAACACTGTATTGATTGCATTCTGGGGTTTTATTTTTTCAATTTTGTACTTGATTAAACTAGTTTTTATCTATTTTACAAAAATAAAAAGAAAATCATCTTTCCTGATTAAAATTATATTTTATTGTTATCTTCAGACTTTCTTTCTTTGGTTGGCGTTTTCTTTTTATCGATGTTGTTTTTTTATGGAATAAAGTTGCCCAAACCTCTTCGTTGGTTCAGTCAATGGACTGGCAGTTACCCTAGAGGAATCCCAGGTGACAACATCTCATAGTAAATACAGACAACATATATGTAACTAGATGATTCGGACTTTGAAGATGATCTAGCTATTCTACCTCATAAATGCAAGTGAAGGCGGACAGTGTAGTAGCAGCCTCTTCAATAACAGGCCTTAGTGCAAACAAATGGTAAAGTAAGAACCTTAGGTATGAAGTAACGAAGACCACTACAAATACACTTAATGGAGAACCTCTGAAACATGCAGAAACTTTAATATACCTAGATAGCTTTAACGAGAAACAAGAAGGGTCTGATGAAGATGTCATGGCACGGATTATCGAGCATTTCTATAACTGAATAACAACTGGAACTCAAACCATTTGTTAGCCAATATGAAAGTCAGAAGTTTTAATGCTAACGTGAAAACAGTTCTATTGCATGTGGCTGAAAGTTGAATGAAAAACTACGAAAAGTATCATTCAAAAGATACAAGTATTTACAAACTACTGTTTACTCAAGATATTTGGATAAGATAAACTTATGTTAGGAGATCACACAAAAAGGAAAGAATACATTCATATACCATCACCACCACCATTGATGAATTCATTTTATGAAGGTGAAAATTAACTTACTGAATCATGGTTTGATCATGATACAAGAAGAGGTTGAATATATTTCTTTCATATATAGAGATCAGGACTCTCAACCAGTATGATACTTTGTTGTATGATTATGAAATTTTGATCTTTGGTTTGAAGAACCGAATGAGAACTAATTCTGATAAGAATATTCCTTCCTTGCAACACTTTCATTTTGTTGAATGGTTTTTAATTTTCAGTGATAAACTATTCAATACTGATCTTATAATTAAACATTACATAATGTACCTGCTATGTTGAGTAACCCAAGAAGAATAACTGTCAAGCAGAACTATGTTTTAAAAGATTATCACTTGCTTTAGTTGTGTTTAAAGTAAGCATTTTAATCCCTATCATTATTATGTCCCTCGTGTCCTATCCACTTGTTTCCTACACTAACTGTTACTAAGCTATTTCTCATTTATGAACTACAGTTAATTGTTTGTGTATCTGTTACCTCAATTCACTATCACTGTCTTCTTTGTTCTGCATTAATGTAAATTCCCCAGTTGGCTGCCTGCGTGGTCTTATTTGTGTATATAGTAGTAGTACATAGTAATGGGATGCTTAAAATATAATAGAATTTGTCCGGTTGATTATCAGCTTGTATTCTTCCTATGGGCATCAGGCAGACGTACAGGAACCAGCTAGGCAATCAATACCGTTGTTATTTATAAGCTTGTGCGCACAATGTTATATCGACTTACTGTTCGGATTTCACAATCGTAATATTCTTTTTTGACGTCATAAAAGTACAAATCAACTTAAAACACTTTACTCGTTAGCATTTACTAATAAGTTTACTAAAAGAAATAAGATTAGCATATAAATCCATTGGATATAAACGTAATATTTTGGAATATACAAGAATTTGTATTTATTTTGTCCACATCAGTAATTAACAAAAATCTATTTTTCATGGATTAACCAACTTTATAGGTGATTGAATTCATCACAGATTGATTTTGATAAGGTAATACCAGTTAACCATGAAGTAGTGAATAGTCGTTTCGTCTCAGTATGATCCTTCTTGGCAGTTTGCACTTTAGTTTCTGTCCCAAAACTTCAGGTTCGTGAACACCTAACCCTCCTCAGACTTTCTGGAAGTGAGGCAGTTATTAAAATTGATAATGGATGATCGTCGAGCTATATCGTAAAGTGATAAAATTGGGGATTCTACCATTAAATGTCGGCCTAGTGGTACAGTTAGTACGGTGTTCGAACACCTCAAACCCCTGCGGCGAAACTTAGGGTGTGCAGTGCTAAGGAGTTTTATACTAGGAAAAAAAGCAGCTGCTCAGTGTTCTCTGGTTTTCCGTGGTCTCTTACCAATAACAATCTATGCTAGATTAAATCAACTACAACTTAATACCAATTTTCACTAACCACCTTAATTCCATTAATCATTTTTACTGCTAACTATAAATCTATTCGATTTATTCAATGAAAAGAATTGTCATTTCTCATTCCTTTTACCTCCTTTAAAATGAAAACTTTATTCTAAGAAACATTGAATCCTACAATCAATCTATATGACTTACTTCCTTACATTTGATAAATTATACATAATGATATACATCCTGTAAAAAAGATGATTTAACATGAAATGACGTCGTCTAACACGTCAGAATGCATCATTGGAACAATAATTTACATAGAATTTGTTTTTGTTTTGTTTTTCAGAATTTAAAAAAAAAATTATTTAAGAAAAACAAAATGTTTCATGATTGTTTAACTTCTTTCAATTTAGTTTGTTGGTAAAACTAAAACTATATCTAACTGAATAAGTTAAAGATATACATAGTTTACTACTTATAATTTTGTATTATAATCATTACTTCAATCTGATGACTACAGTGTTTTGTATTTAAGGAGGAAATGAACATACAGAATTTTAGAATTGGGTATCATTTTAGTAGTATAATTTACCAATATTATATGAAGTGAATAAATCCGGATGTAATTACAATTAGTAAACTTGCTTAAATTCATGATGCCGGTGAGTTGAAGCGGAGTGTGGGGGGGGGGGGATTAAAAGATAATCAATAATAAAAATAGAACTAAATACACCGGCTATGAATATGTTCACTTCTAACTCTCTTCATCCTATATTCACCAGTAAAACACCATTTGTAAGTGTATATGTTGAATCTTTTAGTATAGTAAATCACTGTCAATTGATGTTAGGTTCTATTCTTGCAACTCAGTGACTATCTACCAATATTTATTATTTTAAAATTCTCATTACTATTAAAGACAATAATTTATATAAGTCGAATATGTAACATATTCGACTTATAGGAAGTGAAGTATTTGAATGCGTTGATCGCTTCACTTATCTCGGAAGTCTCATCACCCCTGGTGGGTCGGTGTCTGACGAAATCTCAGCGCGGATTCAGAAAGCTCGATTGGCATTTGCCAATCTACGGCACTTGTGGCGCAGACGAGATATCCGTGTCTCAACGAAAGGCCGGGTGTACTGCGCAGCAGTCCGCGCCATTTTAACATATGGTTGCAAAACGTGGGCCATGAAAACTCAATATATGCGTCGACTCCAGTTATTTGACCATAGGAATCTTCGGAACATCGCTCGTATACCATGGAATAACCGGATTAGTAATAGTGACGTTAGACAAAAGGTTATTGGGAAACACGGCAAATCAGTCGAAGAGGTCATTAACCTTCATCGACTGAGATGGCTAGGACATGTGTTGCGCATGTCCGACCACCGTCTACCCCGTCGCGCCATGTTGGCTATGGCTGAAGTAGGATGGAAGAAGGTTAGGGGCGGCCAACCCAAAACATGGCATCAGTCCATGAAGTCCTTGACTACTGGTCTAGGCCATGTAGGTAGATGTAGACTACCTGGTTGGGGTCCGCGTGATGATCGCAACAAATGGCTGGAGACACTTGGCGATATGGCTCAGAATCGGTCACACTGGCGCAAGTGTATTCACTCTTTAACCTCATTTAGATCTTAAATTCTACTGTTATTTTCTAGACATCTTTACTTTACTCTTCCCTCTTGTATTCTGTCTATACGTTACCTCAATATTCTCGTAGTGCTAGTGTGGTATGGCAACGTGAACCTACAGGCGTTTGTGCCCGGTTCTACGTTGCTAATGATGATGATGATGATGATGAATATGTTACATAGTGAGTAGATTAAATTGTGTTTCAGTTGAATGTGAAGTACCATTTATCGTTCTGGATAATAACATACGATCATACGTCATGTACGAGTACACTATTCAACTATTAACCTATGATTCAAATCGGTCTATTCTACTCCACTTTGTCTATAATTGGTTGATTTCAAAGATTGTGTGAGATAAATTTGTAATTGCAGTTCAATTAACCTCTGATTATGTTTGGTTGACTTTTTTCCCAAATAGAAGAGATAAATGTTACCAATCTCATTGTATCTGCTCTCAGAAATTTCAAATTCTTGGAATTCTGTCGATTGAAAGTATTCATTTGTTTCTAATTGGCATTTGTTTATGCCTGTAGGCATTGATATAAGTGATTACATGGAGTGTTGTTTTTGGGCTAGTTTATATGTCGTAGATGAAGAGAGAAGTTCTGTTACTTAAATATAATCGTTGTTGTAGTTAGCGACAATTTTATAAGTAGATTGTAATCCATTTGTTTCCGTTCACTGTTGTATCTTTACGGTCTGCAAAAAATGGGAAAAAGTGTACTTCATGATGTTTATGATTTTGATCCAGTGATTTTTCAGATGTTTATCATATGAAGCTGAATGCCTTATCTTCTCGTTTTGTATTAGTAGCACCAAGTTTCTACACACTCTTAGATGACGATAAGATTTGGCTGTAAAAAATGAGTCATTGAAAGTATGAAAGTTGCTCAATAAAGAGCATTCTTGAATTACGATGACCTAATTTTGAACAGGCCTTTGATCGATAATACAAAACTCTTTGCTTAATAAATAATTTTCCTAACAAAACAACCTATTGTAAAAATAATAACGTCTGAGATTTGAAGTTTCTGCTTTTACTTGCTGCGATTATGAGACATAAAAGCTTTAATTTTATTCGTCTTTCATTAGTTTGGGTTGGGTAACACTAACAGTTGTGGTGGACTTTTAGACAGCTGTTCCTTTCCAGCTTATGTATCACCAGCTTGGCGCATTGACTCCACCTAGGGATCTAACTCGTGATATTCAGTTGTCGCAGCAGACGCTTAACCACATGCACCACTTGGGTGGCTGGCGTTTAGTGGTGGGAGTCACTCAACTGCTATATGAAGTGGTCATCACTGAACCATAGAAATTTGCAAAAATATGGCGAGTTACTATAAATTTGAGAAACGTAACATACAACAAGGAAGTCTACGTACAAATGAAAGTATGAATAGCTTTTTATTTATGTGTTGAAATTTCCTCTTTGTTAATATTAAGGGTTTGTTGTTTGGACTCGCTGAGTACCAATCTAAACCAAGAAAAACAAACAGACAGCTGTTTCTTCTGATTACAGGACTCCTCAATAGTATGTATCATCAACTCCACGTAGACTTCTAACAACGGAACTTCAGTTTTCTTGATGAACACTTGAATATCAGCACTATTTAACGCGTTTCACTGGCAGAACCCTCACTTCAATTGCTTGGTGATAATTTAATTCCATCAGTAGTAATTTTCCATGTTCTTGACATATCTGAACTTCACTAGTTGCGACTTAGGAGGGTGGGACAAATGAGTTCATATCTCGAATTTTTTGGAACATGTTCCAAAAAAATCGACGATTCAAAAGAATAAAGACATTCATCAGCGCAATCGCTAACCATTTGATTGACACAGGACATCAGATTGATATCAATAAATCATTCAAAGTGTTCAATAGACAAAAAACTTCAAATATTCTAAAATATGCTGAAGTGATTGCCATTAAACGATCGAAACCAAGCTTATGTGAGCAAAATGAAAATGTTATAAGCCTTTCATTACCCTCGTAACTTAACTTAGGTGTCGTTATTTTCATAGCCTAGTTTCATTTATTACTTCTTTATTCCGATCACATTTTTCCTTACATCACTGTTTTTAGATGGTTATATTCAAATTTTGTGTTTAATTAGGTCATTTTAAGCTTAACAACTGAGCTCAATTCACATTATTCTCAATAACTTCCAACTACCTCTTATTATGTAATCATTTGAACTCTGATCTGTATTTTGTCTTCTGGTAACTTCTTTTGTATTGGATATGTACAGTTATAGCATTTTCTTCAACACTTCAATTATGTTCATATGTCTAACATGTTTATATAATTTTTATCACAACCAAGTCCATGTATTTTCATGAGTATGTTAAACTTTCTTTCAAATACTAATTTTGCAAAATATTATTCTAAGTTGTATGCAACTGATGAGAACTCAACGAAACAAAATGAACTTATCTTATTTTGCACAAATATTTGTTCCTGCCCACTTGAAACTAATAAAGGAAACAAAGTGTATGATTTTTAATAGTACCCAATTATGGTTAATCTGTGACGAAAGCAAATAACATGTTCTAATTTTCATAAGAGAAAGTTGAACAATATTAAGGAATTTACCGAATTGTTCTAGTTTAATGGATCCTAAACAGAATGAAATTTACGTCACAAACATCCCTACCCTTCATAATCAAGCTGTTTGATACATTATGAAATTATAGTCAATAAACATAATCTATTCATCACATAAACACTAGAACCCATAAACAATGTAGTACATTGTTGCAACTGTAAAAAACAAACACTAAGTACTCATAAATTAGGCAAACTAATTATTTGTAAATATAACTTATTATTAGACATACTACTACTGCAACTACTACTACTACTACTGTTACTCATTATAATCATTTTATATTACCATTTTACTAAAATTATACATAACAATGAATACATGAAAAGAGAAATGCGGCAATTGACATTTTGTATGTTTACCACCTAATAGTAACTAATGATTTATAAATTGTTAAATGTATCTATTACCAAAAAAAACAAAACAAAACAAAACATAAACATCTTTAACATTGTCCTAAATGTAATGCTATAGTGATTGCCAATATACTAATGTAAATGCAAAAAAATGCAATAAAGTTAACTATAAAAATAAGTTGGAATTAGGAAAACAAGCACAGTTGCTTTATGATCTAATGTTTCCTTTTGAGTAAATACATATCATCCTAGATTACAATCATTTAAGCTAATTGACTATTGTAAACTGATCAACAGAATACGAGAAAGTATTAAACAGAGATTAGATTACTTAGTTACTTACTTACTTATGCCTGTTACTCCTCGCTGAGGAGCATAGGCCGCTCACCAGCATTCTCCATTCAACTCTGTCCTCAGCAACCCTTTCCAATTGTTACCAGTTGCTGTTCACCCTTTTAATGTCTGCTTCCAATTCTTGACGCAGCGTGTTCTTTGGCCTTCCACATTTCCGTTTCCCAACAGGATTCCATGTTAATGCTTGTCTCTTGATGTAGTCTGATGATTTCTGCAATGAATGTCATATCCACTTCCAACGTCTTTTCTTAATTTCCTCTTCTCCTGGAAGGTGGTTTGTCGTCTTCCATAGTAGACTCTTCCTGATGATTTCCGGTCAACGGACATTCAGTACCTTGCGTAGGCAGTTGTTTATAAATACTTGTATCCATCTGATGATGTTTGCAGTAATTCTCCAAGTTTCAGCTCCATACAGCAGGACTGTCTTCACGTTCGAATTGACGAGAGTGACTTTGAGGTTAGTTGATATTTGTTTTGGGTCCCAAATGTTCATCAACTGTAGGAATGCTGCCCTGGCTTTGCCAATCCTTGCCTTCCTTTACATCTGCATCGGACCCTCCTTGTTCATCGTTGATGCTCCCCAGATATGTGAAAGTATTCACTTCTTCCAGAGTTTCTCCATCAAGTTGAATTGGGTTGGTGCTCCCTGTGTTGTATTTGAGAATCTTGCTCTTTCACTTATGTATATTTAGGCCTACTGATGCTGAAGTTGCTGCTACACTGGTTGTCTTTGCTTGCATTTGTTGGTGTGTATGTGCTAGGAGAGCTAGATCATCCGCAAAGTCCAAATCATCGAGTTGCATCCGACTGGTCCATTGAATTCCGTGCATCCCCTCAGATGTGGAGGTTTTCATGATCCAGTCAACCACAAGGAGGAAGAGAAAAGTTGAGAGCAGGCAACGTTTTCTGGCTCCGGTCATCACTGAAAATGCATTTGTCAGTTGTCTTCTATGCACAATTTTGCACTGTGTTCCGTCGCAAGAGTTCCGGATGATGTTGACGAGTTTCTCTGGTACGCCTTAGTGTCGAAGAAGTTTCCATAGTGTTCTCCTATCACAGATTGGATTAGTCCCTATTTTTCAGATCCACTGACATACACTGTAGTATCTGATAGTGTAAATTTTCACAACATGACTACCATTGTAAATTTGGCTACGTTAAATTTAGAAGTAAATATGTTTACTACTGTATTTCTAATGATTACTGAAAAATGATCTATATGATGTTTGTTTATGCCTGTTTTAGACATAAATAAGTTGTGTTGATACAGTTGAGATGTAAGCATTAGTCTAAATGAGTCGACAACCCACTCACTATGTTGTTGCTATTAGATGATTGGTAGTAATTATAGAGAAAACTTAATTCTTCTAAGTTCTGTATCAGTTGACACCTATCAGAACTGATATCATACTTTCCAAGAGAGCAAGAACAAATATTTGTGAAGAATAAGATGACGATCCATTTCATTTCGTTGGTTTCTCATCAGCTGCATACAACCAGGAATGATACTCTCTTACAAAATTAATATTTGGAACAAATTTTAACATACTCATGTGAATGCATGGGCTTGGTTGTGATCAAAATTATATAAACATGTTAGACATATGAACATAATTGAAGTGTTGAAGAAAATGCTATAACTGTACATATCCAATACAAAAGAAGCTACCAGAAGACAAAATACAGATCAGAGTTCAAATGATTACATAATAAGAGGTAGTTGGAAGTTATTGAGAATAATATGAATTGCGCTCAGTTGTTAAGCTTAAAATGACCTAATTAAACACAAAATTTGAACTCAACCATCTGAGAAACAAACGGTGCTGTAAGGAAAAATATGATCCGAATAAAATGTAATAAATGAAACTAGGCTGTGAAAATGTTACTGCTACTTCAGGTACACGGAAATCCATGCCTGCAGTTGGCGGTAACATGAGAAAGATACCTGTCGATTTTTGATTGTTTCAGTAAACATGTTGTTATGTACGATATAACTAGTTTTGCAGCATAATAAGTTCTTTTTATTTCTGATTTGAGTCTTCTGATTGTTTCAACAATATCATCACGTTTAAAATCGAGTTGAACGAAAACAGGCTTCTTATGGACTGTGATTTCATTTGGTTTATCAGGTTTTTGTTGACTGTATTTGTCAATCAGTTTTTTGAGTAGCCATTCCTTTTTAGAAATTGATTAATCTTAGCGAGCTCCGAATCTATCGTATCTGAAGTACATATCTTTTTGAATCCGAGAACCAATGTTTTTGTTAATGCTTTTTTGTAACTTATTGGGCAGAAGCTAATAAAATTCAAGAACAATCCATTCCATGTCGTTTTACTGTAGATCGACCGTCGCACCGAACCATCTTCTCGACGTTGTATGACAATATTCAAGATATGAAATTTATTATTCTTTTCCACGTCCATAGTAAATTGAATATCTTTATGTCCTTGGTTGAAAACTTTTAATAAGTAATTAGTATGTTGTTTATTACTGCATATGGTAAAGGTATCATCCACATACCTTGAATAATGCGTCATTCCCTCAATTACCTTCTTTAGTTTTGTTCTTCCAAGATTGGCTATAAAAATATCTTCTAGAATAGGACCTAATGGACTACCCATTGCAACACCATCGATTTGACGATATATCTTGTTATCGAGCCGGAACTGGATGTCCTTTGTGAACAGAAGTAATAGTCGTTTAAATACAAACACTGGTAGAGGAAGTAAGTCCGAATGTTGGCATGTAATGTCAATGGTTTCAAGAAGTGATATATTGGTGAATAAGGATGTTACATCGAAAGAAACCAAAGACTTACCAGAAATGTCAATTTTATCCAATGTTTCAACAAAATGAAAAGGGTTTTTCAGTGAGAACGTAGACAGACGCTGACGGATAGACTCAAGCTTTTCTGCTAACCACCGAGCCGCCTTATGATGGGGCAAATTTATCATTGATAGTATAGGTCTAAGTGGGGTGTTTTGTTTATGCACTTTGGGCAAACCACACATGTACGGCAGCCGAGATCCTCTAGATTTCATACTATTTATTATGATTCTTGTTATCAATTAGTTTTTTTTAGAAGTTCCCTCAGTAGATTGATGATTCGTTTCTCTGTGGAATCCATCAGGTCTTTGTTTAATTTATTAACTTTGAATCTTGCTTGGTCACTTAAAATAGACTTCATCTTTGCAATATAGTTAGGTGTGTTCATCAGGACAACAACAGCACCTTCATCTGGACGTAACATCATAAACTGATCATTCTTACTTAAATTCTGCAAAGCCCTCTGATGTTCTGTAGACATGGTTCTCGATTCCATTGTCGATGATGTAAGGTACCGGTTCGCAATGTCAACTAACTTGGATTTGAACTAACATTTGTTGTCTTCATTAATTAGATATAATTCTTTCAATTGATCAAACTATCATACTATAAGTTAAACCACCAAATTCCATCAAATCTAACTTGTACTTTCCTACTTACATACACTAAAAAACATAGGAATTTATATAAATAAGCCTAAACATGAAGCAATACTCCTCTCTTTATTTCGTCCAGTTGATTTGTTCTCCTTTAACTTATTGAATACCGCTATTATACCAGTTGATTTATAATGTCCACTACTTTTGGTAAATGTTACTTATTATTTTGACTTTGTACAAGTGATTGATTATGTAATCAGAAATTCCCAAAGTATTTAAATCATTTATAAACGCTATAAGCACCAAATAAGTAATGTGAAGTCACATAATAAGGATTGGTTAGATGATAATTACGCCCCCCCCATAAAGTAGTGGGTATCTGTTACATCTATCTATCGGACTCTTCACTACTTTATACACACAACCCTCATCAAGGATCAAACCTATGATCACCATATCTGCAGGTGAATTCCTAACATTTACACAACTTATAACGCCATTTATTATTTTATATATCCAAATTTCAGTTCTATTTTGGGAAAATCATTTACTGAAAATGGTTTAGTGCCTTCTGGTTTTCAATTATTATCAAATAGTGGTGTGATACTTCAAATCTAACAATCTCTGCAACACTCAACAAAATGCTATTTAACTGCTAAAAACCCTTTTTGTGTTGTATATTATTCATTTAATAAAGTGCATAACATGTCGAATATGAAACTGGGAGGCAAGCAAATTTAGCCAAAGACTTTTAAACAAGATGAAAAGGGTGTCCTGGATTCTATTCACCAGATACAACCTAACCTCGTCAGAATGATAGGTTTATCTGATGACTGAAATAAGTTATCTTAGATCTTTAAGTCAAAGATTTTACCAGCAGATTATACTAAAACAACTTCTTAACACTGAGGTATGAAGTAGATAGTACTTGATAGACTGTTAAACCATACATGATTGGGTTGCTTATAACTTACTCAGAATAATTTAGTACTAACTCCTTTAATTATTACATCTTCCTCGCTATTTTAGTGACAACAAACTTTAGATATGAATTCAGTACACCTGTCTTACTCCTGACATAACTTTCTGTCTGTTGTAGGGTCATTAATGTAACTTTGTTTACTGAGTTGGAGTAAAATAAAACCAAATCTTTTGAGTGCCAGGTTCCTGTGTTCTTCATGTGTTCCTAGAAGAGTAAATTATATTAGCATGTTTTTCAGTCACTAACCGTAGGCTTTTTTTTTTTAGATCAGTTGACGTGGTAGCGAGTTTGTGGTTAGTATTTTTTTTATATAAACGAGAACAAATCACTTAGGTTATGAGATTTCCCATATGACCGAACAAACTATAATGATAAATAAGCCACCATAAATAACCTGATTTAATATGCAAGACTTCTGGTCACGTCAGCATATAAAACCTCTTCATTGTCTAGTAAGTCAACTTTACAAGGGTTGGCTAAGAGTACATATAAACTATTTTCTCAAGGAGGGAAGTTGAACATTTGTATAGCTAAGGCATCAAGAAATCTAAATATTCCTCTTAGGCAGCAAATAAGCCTTTAACAAATGCTAAACATAATATTTTTCGACTAGCAACAACACTATACATATAAATGAATAGTATTGTCTTCAGTTGCATCACCATGAATATACAGATAAATGGTAAGGCAGATTCGTAATTTAGGACTATAATTTTGACAAAGCTGCGGAATTCATTGGATTTAGATTCAACTAAATACTTAGGAAGTCGTTGAATATTCGGAGTCAATTTACAAGTCAATCATAGCAACAGAACAGATGTGTTGAGGTGGTTTTTTAAAAATTTGTATTTAACTTGTTGTTTGTGTTCATCACACAAAGGTTTAGGTTAAATACCATCAAAAATCAGGGAATACTGAACCGTCGATTCTTTTTGGTGTGGGATTCATCAGCGGTATGAGCCCTTAGACCCATGAAGACTCGATGACAGGGCCATCCGGCCTTACAATCAGTGCTAAACTATTAACTCTAGTGATCCCCTTCCAACGACAGTTTGTGAAAATGCAAAAAGTCCTTGATTCATTTCTTGGGCAAGGTTGAACTCACGTACTACAACGAAACAGCTTTATAATGTTCCCTGATTTTGAACACTACTTAAATTGTGATGAATATATACAATAGATAAAACGCATGGATTATACAACTAACCATATTGAATATTATCAAATTGATAATAAAATTACAGGTAAACAAGTAGTGACAAGAGTGACAAAAGTAGCATGAATTGATACTTCAATAAATAAAGTAAGATGACTATGTTAGAATAGACAATTTAGAAACATGAGTAGTTGTAAAGTGATGTAAATAGGATGAAAGAAGTAAAGGTATGAAGAGTTAGTAAAGTCGTTAAGACATGGATCATACAATGTCTATCTCAACTGGGTACATCAGTGATATTGTTGGCTTCATTTTCAAAGTGAAAGATGTAAATGTCAAAATAAAATATGGTTTCTCTAGTTAGTTTCACTCTGTTTATTTACTAGTGTACCAACATCATCTGAAGTCAACATTGAAATTCCCAAGGAACACTAATCAAAGCGTATTTTATATTTTCCTTTATTAATTTGGTGATATTAATACTAAGTTGAAGATAATATCAACTTCACAAGTATATAACTCAGCAACATTTGAAGAACAGTCTCGATATTCAGTAAGTAAGCGAACACAGAATAACCGTTTTGTTTTATTTTAAGATTTATTATTACATATGAGACACACCATTAATCAAAGTTAGAAGATTTAGAGCTTTCAGCCCATGAAGTTAGTCCAGCTTTCCCATTATAATTACAACTCTAATAGAAACACTCACCGACAAATAAAGTTAAGGCACGTAGCTATAATTGCAGCCGCATTTGTTAACCTATAGATTTCATCATTAACAACACGTCAATTAAGTATCACTAATAACAGTAGACAATGATCATGAATCGACAAATGTAGACAATCTGAATCAATGAATACCATTTCAGTGTTCTAATAATAACATAGTCGCTATCATGAATTAGAGTATTACAATCGAATACTTACAGGATTCCTGCTGATAAGTTAAATACTAGAAGGTAATACCTATTCATTATTCAACTTTTAACTAGTCAATATGTGATATAAAAAATATCTGTATGTTAAGTTATCCTCCAACTATCTACCAGCATGCTAATAAGACTCTAACACAAAATATATTAACACCTTGACATACATCTATTATTCTTTCTTATTGTAACCGTTAATTACTAGTGTGTTCATTGTGTATATTAATACTGGAATTTGACAACTTAAGACCTAATCAGTAATATCAAACTGACAGTATATAACCATCATATGTGACGATTGCGTAGCATATCAATACTTAACTCATTCTCTCCTAGTAACATAACACATTGATAAATAGTTTAAATGAACAATAATTAATGATAAGATACGGGTTTATTGAAAGACAAAATCATCATTCAACGAATTTAATAAACGATAAAAGATAATTATAACTCAGTTAGTTACTATATAGTGATTTTGTCTTCATTGAGTTAATTAGTACATTTAAGTAGCATTCAGTTTACAATCTAAATAAATATCATATAAGTTCAATTAGGATGGTTATTTTTGTGGAGATTAGTTATTATATTTGATTGAATATGTCACAAATTGACGTTGGCAGGGTGCGATTGAAAACCAGAGAGCACTGGACAGCTGTTTCATTCTAGTGTGGAAATTTTCAACAGTACGCACCCCAGATTCCGCACCAGGGGCTTCAGGTTGACGAGAACGCCTAACCATCTGCACCAATGGGTCGGCATCGAATGGTAGAATTCCCACTACCGTCAATTTGTGATATGTAATGCGACGATCATCGATTGTTAATGGTGATAATTGTCTCACACCCGACAAGTCTGAACTCCACTAGTCACGACTTCTCACTAGAGATACAGGAACGTCCTGGAGTTAGTCACTAGTGAGCTTATTATTATAGCTGACCCAGTGGTGCAGATTATTAGGTGTTCGTGACGACTTGAAGCCCCTGGTGCGGATTCTGGGGTGCGCACTGCTGAGGAGTTCCATACTAGAACGAAACAGCTATCCAGTGCACCTTAGTTATCAATGGTACCCTGACAACATCAATCTGTGACATATTCAATCTAAATAAATATTATTTAAGTTAAGTAAATAAGTAAAGTAATTCACAAGTGACAAATCAGTTTTGATTAACTTACACTTGAAAATATTTGTTATTCTTTTGTATAGTTTCACTATTCTGTGTGATAAGCTTTTGACAATGTAATTGGTTGACCGCCATTGTGATTTATGGTTTAATTCAGTGATATTTTAATTCGTCTAACTTTTGACGAAACCTACTAGACAAGCAGTAAGAAAGTTGAACTGTCCGATTGATACAAATGACCCTGATTTGTTAATTGATTCGTTTACTTCAATAGTATGCGTAATATGAGCATTCCGATGATATTATGAAAATGTAGTACTCTTAGGATTCACTAATAATCCTAATATAGATCTTACTTGCGAAGCCAATTGTGATATTGTTATTAAAACTCAGTATTCCAAATAATAGTTATGTAGTAAAGAAGTAAGAACTCAACAGCAGTAGTAGTATTGGTAGCATTATTGGATACTATAGTTATAGAAGCCGAAACTAAACAGTTTGACCAGGAAGATGCAGAAATAAGTTGACGAATACTAAACAAGGATTGACTTAAGTAACTATGAGTACAAACAAGCATTTGTTCGATTATCAAACTAATCAAATAAAGCCAAAATCAATTACTAAAACAATTATATAAAGAAGTATTTACATAGGATTATAGAAAAGCAGTAGTAAAGAGTCTCGAATACTAACAATACCTATTCCATATTATCAGGACAAAATGTTACATTAGCAAATTAATTCAACTGTAATATCACATACAAAGTTATATGTACCAATTAAAGCATGAATTCTATTAGATAACATGAGTATCTCTCTTTTTCCCCTGAGTATACACAGACGCAAACTTCCAGTAATCACGCTGATATATTTACCAGACTATACATGAAATCTACATGGTAAGAAGTCTTCAAAAATAACCTTCAACGTAAGTATAAAGACAAACGAAATTGATAAATTCTTTAAATGCAACCATTCGCAGACATGGAGATGAGGATACGATGACGTAATGTTTGTGAAATAACTAGACAACTTGCTTCAGAATGAAGTAAAGCTTCACAAATGTTCATTCAGAAGAAAAAACAGCAGAATTTCGATTTACTGAATTCTATTTAGTTAATAACCTTACGCGCCCACAAACCACATTTTGTATGAAAAAGAAGTCAGTTGTTTGCCTCCAAAGGCCATTGTATTATGAACGGGAAATCTCAAAATTTTTATCTCTCAGATCCTTCCAATCATAAGTTTCAATCACGATTAAATATTCATCCTTCCTAATTATCACTAAATTTACTCTTTATAATAAGCAATATAATCAGTTCTAATATCTCATAAAATAGTTTAAGTTACCCATGTATAAGTGCTTCAGGCTTCCAGACAAATGTTAAATACCTCAACCACCAAACCGATGCCTAGTGTAAGTCAAATCAGTCAGGTGGAGTTCACTCATATCGGACACCCGTAGAGTTACCCACCAATAGAAAGGAATAAAGGTACAGAATATATTATAAATTGTCTGAAATTAGTTGTCTCAATCATTGGAGACAAACACACTGGTTGAATTGCTAAACATCTTCCACAAAGCCTGAAAGTCGATGGTACATTCTTATGCAAAATTTTGTGTACTCACTGGTTAACGATCCTATGCTACAACGAAATAACTATAAATGCTTTTTAATCTTTGACATTTATATTCATGACATCTACTCATGGACATATCTGTGATACTCATAATTTGTTAATCACTTACATCCGAAATTTCTTCCTTTAACCTTGACATTATTACGTAATCTTTGTAATATCCGAGCTCACTTATGATATGATCTCTTTCTATTTTTAATATAATCGTAGATACGATTGTACAACTTCGAGATCATATTATCTAAGGGAAAGTTTTTACTGTGGGGTTTTTATTTACTACTATTAATAGTAGTAAAAAGAGTAGCTTTATTTAAGTTGGATTGTGGCCGGCAAGTGGAATCCAGGATGCGCGTTTCGTCCTATTTGAAATTCATCGGCTGGATCTACCTACATCCCAATGTTGATGTTGAAACTAACCAGCTCCAGTCTATAACAAATCAACGGGAATATACAAGTTCATCCTAATAGTAGTTCTATTGTTTATACGTAATAATCTAATCTCCAATTTTTATTTCATCTGTTTTCATGTTAATTTTTCCATTTATTGTGTATTTTCAACATTCGTAAACTCTTTAAAATTCAATATCACGAATTAAACTGCTTAAGACATCCACTAAAAAGAACAAAACGTCGGAGGGCTACTTCGCTGTGGTATGACGCTTATTAGTAGTGTTCATTTACTATCCCGATGATAGACGTGGTCCTAAACATTCAGGTTTCTATAAAACGTAATTGGAATCAAAGTCGGCTTACTAGAGACTGACTTAAGAATGTTAATTCTGGAGTCCAAACAAGGAAAACACTACTAGAGTTCAGCCATATCTTGTGTAAGTCTATCGGTCACCTGTTGTAATGGATGAAATTCCTAGCATATATCGTCAATTAAGTGAAGTTTGAAATTTAAGTGAGAAGATAGGCATTAAGTGTAGTTTGTTCTTTTCGTTACAGATTGATGTTGGTCGGGTTTCACTGAAAAGCAATGAGTACTGAACTGGTGATTTATCCTAGTATAGGTCTTCTCAGTAGTGTATAGCATTGATTTCACCAGGGAATTAAACTTGAAGTCTTTAAGTCCTATAGCGAATGCTTAACAATTTGCTCAACGAGGCCAGCGTTCAATGGTAGAATTCCAACTTACAATAATTTGTGATCTAACTCGATATTCATCCATTGTAGTAGACGATAATTGTCTTACTCTCATCAAGTGAGAACTCCGCTATTTACGACTTCTTACGAGGACTTATGGAGTACACTAAAGTTAGTCACTTGCAAACTTATTATTGACAAAGAATTGAGGCGGCTTTTGTGGTGGTAGATATTAAGTTTAGTTGTTCTCATTCGTCACCGATTGATGTTAATTAAGTACTATTACATTATATGCCCATGGCAATCATTGTCGCTTCAATTTTCTGGAGATATTTTGATCACGTTCAATAACAACAATGTCGGTGACTGACTGGGTATCATCTGCGAAAAAGAAAGCAAATTTATATTCACATCTATTACTCTTATTAATATATTTAAGGAAAAGTTGGTTAACCAAATTAGCAGTCACTAAATTTTCGTTATTTGTTTACGTAATATTCAGTATCATAACAACCAGTGTTTAGTATATGACTAACAACTAAGTCTACAATGTCCTCCATTAATTTGCATAATAGAATTCACCTAACAAAACCTTTGACCTTAATACTACACAAAAACTAATAATTATAAGTTGTTCTAATATATCAATTCATCGTTAAGTCCATCACCATGACAACAAACAAATGGATATATAAAAGCAAGCAACATCTAATCTAAATTCAATTCAAACCTCGATTAATTACCTCTATTAATTCATCTAATTCACCTTTTCATCAATATGCGTGAAATTGTTCATATTCAAGCTGGTCAATGTGGAAATCAAATTGGTGCTAAGGTGATATTAATATTCTAATGTACGTACATTCCTATTTCAGTTCTGGGAGGTGATATCCGATGAACACGGCATTGATCCAACTGGTACCTATCATGGTGATTCTGATCTTCAACTAGAACGTATCAACGTATATTATAATGAAGCCACTGGAGGAAAGTACGTACCACGTGCTATTCTAGTTGATCTGGAACCGGGAACTATGGACAGTGTACGTGCCGGTCCATTTGGTCAACTATTTCGACCTGACAACTTCGTATTTGGACAAAGTGGAGCTGGAAATAATTGGGCAAAGGGTCATTATACCGAGGGTGCCGAGTTGGTCGATTCTGTATTAGACGTGGTACGTAAGGAGGCAGAATCATGCGATTGTCTACAAGGATTTCAGTTGACTCACTCTCTTGGGGGTGGAACAGGTTCAGGAATGGGAACTCTACTGATTTCGAAAATCCGTGAGGAGTATCCAGACCGTATAATGAACACATTCTCAGTTGTCCCTTCACCAAAAGTAAGGTCATCTATTTCTAAACAATTTCTAGGTCTCCGACACTGTCGTCGAGCCATACAATGCAACACTCTCAGTTCACCAATTGGTCGAAAACACGGATGAAACATATTGCATTGACAACGAAGCATTATACGACATTTGTTTCCGTACACTCAAACTCACCACTCCCACATACGGCGATCTTAACCATCTAGTGAGTGCAACCATGTCAGGAGTGACTACATGTCTACGATTCCCTGGTCAGCTTAATGCCGACTTGAGGAAACTTGCAGTGAACATGGTGCCATTCCCACGCCTTCACTTCTTCATGCCTGGATTCGCACCCCTCACCAGTCGTGGTAGTCAACAATATCGTTCTCTCACTGTTCCTGAATTAACTCAACAGATGTTCGATGCAAAGAACATGATGGCCGCCTGTGATCCACGTCACGGACGATATCTTACAGTCGCTGCAATGTTCAGAGGTCGAATGTCGATGAAGGAGGTAGATGAACAAATGCTAAATGTTCAGAATAAGAATTCAAGTTATTTCGTAGAATGGATTCCCAATAACGTAAAAACAGCTGTATGCGACATTCCACCAAGAGGTTTGAAGATGTCGGTCACATTCATCGGCAACAGTACAGCTATTCAGGAGTTGTTCAAACGTGTTAGTGAACAGTTCACTGCAATGTTTAGACGCAAAGCATTCTTGCATTGGTATACGGGTGAAGGAATGGACGAGATGGAATTTACAGAGGCAGAATCAAATATGAATGACCTTGTCAGCGAATATCAACAATACCAAGATGCAACTGCTGAGGAAGAAGGGGAGTTTGAAGAGGAGGAAAATGAAGAGGCATAAGGTCATTATTAATTTAGGTATTAGTTAAATACTTTTTTCATGTATTCCACAGTGTGCTTTTTCATTAATAGTAAACGTTTATTACCAATCATTCGTTCATTTATCTTGTTATATTATTCGGGTTCAGATTAGATTCGTTTACATTTGTCCAGAAACTTCTATGTTTGTTGCGTTTAGCATTCCATAAACAGTCAGTTACTAAGGTGTGCCATGTTAATTTTTACCGTGATTACTGTAAAGATTTAGGTGTCCACACGTTTACCTATAGAACCGCGTCGATGTCGATTACTACATTCCTTCCACAGTTTGCATTTAATTGAAGCGTACACTAAGAACACTGTTGCTTATACGTTTTAACACCAAACTAATAAGCATTTCTAATTATTATGTAGGTAATTTAAGGTACTTTGTATGCATTAAGCTGAAAGTTAATTTTGTACTATAAGTTTGCTTTGTGGATAAACTATCGTGTTAACTAACATGAATCACTTAGAGTAAGAAGATGACAATTAACTGAATTGAAGTGATTTGTAAAAATTGGTATTAAATGTTAGTAGTTGGTTGAATTCGCCACAGATTGTTGTTGGTGGGGCACTACTGAAAACCAGGTAGCACTGAATAGCTGTTTTGTACTCGTATGGGACTTATCATCACTGCTCACCTTAGATTCCTATACTAAAACAAAATAGGTGTCCAATGTTACCTGGTTTTCAATTGTGCCACACCAACATTAATAAGCAAGTATCTTTGATTCTTTACATCTCACAGAAGACTGACTTAGAAATATATGGATCTAGTCTTTCCTAAATAACATATTACTAACTTGATTTTTCTGTTGATGTTAGGCTCCCTAAGTTAGTTGGTTTAGCCATAAAGCGTTCATTCTTTTCCTAGACAACTTCGATCTAGTATTTTCTTGGGTATTGATAGTAAATATGTAATATTTAATCCAAATTACAGAGTTTCCATAGTGATGTACTATAAGTATTGAATATCGGTTCTCCTGGTAAGTTATGACACTTCTTACATATCAACATCCAGTTCGTAGATATATTTTACAGATACAAATAGACAGTTAATTAAAAGCCACCAGAGATAACTATCATATAAAAATGTGTTTTCTATAAAGTTTGAACTCTTCACAAATTTGTACAAAACAAGAATTCCGATATCTGAGCTGAGGTGCTTCTAAAGAGATTCGCTTTAATTTGTTGATCGTATGCGTTGCAGAATAATTTTGATTAGGTGCCTTTGAGAATTTGGGATAAACTAACATCAATCTTCGCAAAACCTAGTTAATTCTTCTGTGATATCTAGTTCACTAGTGAATATTTTTAAAATATAATTGGAATTCTAGTGAGAAATCGTGACTAGTGGAATTCTGACATGAGTTGGGGAAAGGGATATGAAACAGATATTAATAGTGGCTCATATTAAGTGATTGCTATATCGAAAATTAATTCAAAGAGAGTTTTACCTTTGGATCCCAAACTGTTCACGGATGCCAATTGTGAAGCGTTATCCACGATGTCTGAAAATACTATGTTTGATGATCTGCTGAGATCTCTTAATAATAACGAGCATCGTACTAAAAAGAAACATCTGTCCTATGATCCTTGATATCTGACCGAAATCAATATGTGACGAGTGAAAATATCACATGTCGATAATTATAGGATATAAGACAAGTTCCGTATAAATTAGTCACATATGCTTGATGAATACTATCAACCAGTAAGTCTTGCCTCTTAATAGCACAATACGTAGTTAAAACAGTTTATAAGAGTGACCTTACAACATCTAATAAAACTTATCATAGCAACTGTCAGGGATATATTCACAGGTTGATTAAAGCTATAGACACTGGAAAATTAAAACCCCCCGTTCCTTTATAAAACCGAATTGTTGCAACCTCATGTCTGACCTAGTATTACTTAATTAAATTCCAATTATTTCTTCGAATTCATTTAACCCATTTGTCTAATTGACCTATACTGGATATTATGAGTGGATGAAGACGTGGAGTCAGTGTGTGATATATTACAGTTTAAAACATCTACGATATATATTTTTCAATGTTGAACGTAACTGATACCCTGTTGAAGAAAAATGGATATCGATTTAAGCTAATAGAACGTAAATTTATTTGAACAATTTACTACTTAATTTATTTACTAATTGGCAATAAACGAACATCAACATTAGGATGCAGGTACATCCAGCCGATGTGTCTCAAATAGGACAAAACGCGCGTCCTGGATTCCACTTGCCAGTCACAATCCAACTTAAATAATACGAATTAGAGATGTTTACTGATTAATCAGTGACGCATCCATAGTTAGATCTGCATAGTTTTCCCATAGAAACGTATTTCGTCATAAAATAATAAGTGCTGGAAATTTTAAAATCTAAGCAACAAAATGATTACGTTGTAATTGGGTGTTGTGGAGATTGTTAGATTCCACTTTGAAATCATGACTTTGTCTGAATCAGACAACTATTGGTCACCAGATATTACTGGATATCTGTTCTGTCCTAGTTTAGGACTACTCAGCATAGCGTATCCACGTCCTCCTATCAGGGATCAAATCCAAGACCCTCTGGCTCCGCGGAAGACACTTCACCACTAGACCACCGAGTCGGCTCCTGACTGTCGATATTTCTAATTCAGTCCATTAGCGATACGTTTGTGCGACTTTATCCAGTGCTGTCGGTGGAAAACTCCCACACATCAGACACGGTTGACTTGTCACGTCTTTCCACTAGAACTCCAGGAATTACCTCGAGGAGTTCGTTGCTAATGACTTAAAAATATCAGTCTTTGGTAATCGACCCAGTGGTTCAGTGATTAGACGCTATTCTCGGAGCCAGATGGTTGTGTGTTCGATCTTTGATGGGATAGTGGATGTCAACTGCCGGTGAGCCCTACATAGCACAGAACAGCTATCTAGTGCCTACTGGTGATTAGTGATTATTTTATTTAGATCAGTTCATGATATTGAAATGAATACATTCTTTTTTTATAATATGTTAATAAACGACAGTTTTGACTTCTTAATATGTATATACAGTCAACTAACCAGTAGTTATTCCCTTGAATGCAACGTGAATATACTGAGAGGCATTTATATTTCGTATTGCTCACTGAATGTGAAAGAATAACCATAAAATTTAAACACATGTTTTGGTTGCAAGTTTACGATCCTAGGTGACTGTAATATTACTCACCAATAATAAAATAGTTGTGTAAGTAATTGGGAGAATACACGCAAGGTAACTATGAAAAGATTGTAAGTCTGTCAGCAATACTGTAGACTTTATTGAATTAAGTGGTTGTATGGTGTATTTATAATCACTGCGTTGAATAACGAGTCATCAAATCAAAAACAAGGCATTACTGCAAAAGTCCATTTTTTAGTCAGAACCACTTTAGCAGGTGTGGACTACGTAGTTGACTTCATCGTGATAATCGTAACTAGTGTTTGAAAATGTTTAATAATGCTGTTCAGTTACATCCAGTTTCACTTAACTCATAACTTTCCATTCAGTTTCAAGAGACCACTATATGAATGTTTAATCTTTCACACTATCATTCCTATTACATTATTTCGACTTGTTTTCTAATTACGTCTTTGATTTCATCTTGTAGCCTTAACATAGTAGGCTAACTTGAGGTAATATACAAATGTACCATTCTGGTGGATGCTACTCATAAGGTTGTCCATAAGTAGTAGGTAACTGAACGTCGTATAAAACTTAAAACGGTATGCAGTATACGAGGCGTGTTGCGAGGTGACATGGAGTCAAACCTGATCACAATACGTAGTACAAATGAAGACAACTAAGGGAAGCAAGCAAAAGACGTACAAATACATAATTAAAAATAATGTATATATAGTTCATGAGGTTGTCTACTTATCTTGGCCAAGTTGTTATCTTACACCAGGATCTAATGATGAGTGATTGTCATATAATAATCGATTTAATAAATAACAACATTAATCTGTGATATAGTCAATCAAATAAAGTAGCCAATCTCCACAAAAATAACCATCCTAAATGAACTATAATAATGAGTTCATTAGTGACTAACTCCAGGATGTTCCTGAAGCTCTAGTGGGAAGTCGTGACTGGTGGAGTTCAGACTTGTCAAGTGTGAGATAGTTATCACCAATGACAATCAATGATCGTCGCGCTACATATCATAAATTGATGGAAGTGGGAATTCTACTATTTGATGCCGACCCAGTGGTGCAGATGATTAGGCGTTCGCGTCAACCCGAAGCCCTTGGTAAAGAATCTGGGGTGCGCACTGCTGAGGAGTTCCACACTCAAATGAAATACCTGTCCAATGCTTCCCGGTTTTCAATGGTACCCTCCCAACACCAATCTGTGATATAGTCAATCAAATAAAATAACCAATCTCCACAAAAATAACCATCCTAAATTGAAATAATTTATCCTTTAAACTACTACAATCAAGTCAGTAGTATATTTACCTACTACTATACTATTACCCACCAGTTCATATCATAAATTACAATCTATTTCTACGATTGTTGTTGACTGTTCAACAGATTTCCAGTATTTTTATAAATGTCTATACGCATATAAACATAACGAATAGCGAGAAATAGTTACCAATAACTTAATTATACTGTATTCATTATATTAGTATAAGTATTATCAGTTCATTACAAGTTTTATACAAATTTATCAATCTTATTTAACTAAAAACAAATCAATATATAAAGACAATGAGTACTTATAAACAAATAAATTTAAAAAAAAACATTAATGTGATGACATGGTAATACCATCGGTACATTTTGTATTCATTAACTTTTGACAATTTGTTAAATTCATACAAGTTATATACATATTCTCTTTTAAATGAGTTAGTTGCTGTGGTGATTGTAATTTTCTATCATAATTTTGATTTTCTATAATTGATACAGTTGCATATGGTGTTACAATAGGTGAATAGATTTGTTCATTAACTTTATTATTATTATTATTATTATTATTAACATTATCATTAATTGTAGTCATTAAAATTGGTGAAGTTAGCATAGATATAGATGAATTATTAAAATGTTGTCTATTTGATATTTGTTCTAAATAAATAGCAGAATCGAATGGTTCAGAACTAGTCTGTGAAGATGATGTAAAATGGGATGAATTAATTTTTATAGGATTATGAATATCATTAGAAAAATATGTAGTATTTATTGGTGAATTCAGTGTAAATTGTTTAGTAAATGTTTGAATGAATTGTGGTATAATAGAATTCACTTTAATCTTATCCATTTGATGAAAATCATCTATGTTATTCTGTGACTTTATTTGTAATTCATCTATATATTGTGTATTTTGTAAATCATAACTTTTTGTACTACTATTTGAATTGTTCTCCGATAGTTGTTTCATTGATATATGCGAAATATGAGGAGGTGTTCTAGATGTTTCAAATGTTTTCTCACTGGAATTAACATTTACAGTTATAGATGGATTATTTATATGATTACTTGTAAAACCATTAGATTGTACAGTAGAAATATATTTAGTCTTTTCATCTTTACTATTCATTTTTAACTTATAATTTTGACTACTCAATGTAGTATTGTATTGGTAGTTAGGTTGTGCTATTTGATATGTAATACGTTTTCTACATAATCTATTCCGACGAATCCAACATAAAAGACATATAGTGAATATAATACACCATACTAAAAAACTACTAATTATTACACTAATAAACCATGATTGATTGATTAATTTATCATTACTATTTGAATGATCTGTTAAAATACCAGTTACTGATAGTTGATTATTTTCAGTAGTTATTAATGTTGTTAAGTCATTCTCATTATGTATTGTAGTCAATTTTTGTTCAATGTCAATTTTTAATGATTCACTACGTTTACCAATACCAACACATGTATAGGCAGCTAATTGAATACTAAATGATTTTGGCAATGAATTTAAATTGATGATAATTTTTTTACCTTCTGAACTAACATTAACATTTTGATATATTTTTAATAATTCATCATATATATATACAATATAACCAAGAATAATACCATTCCAATCAGATATAGGTGGTGCTGTCCAACCAAGTTCTAAATTATCATTAAATAA
Source organism: Schistosoma mekongi (assembly GCA_034768735.1). Classification (NCBI taxonomy): domain Eukaryota; kingdom Metazoa; phylum Platyhelminthes; class Trematoda; order Strigeidida; family Schistosomatidae; genus Schistosoma; species Schistosoma mekongi. Next base: position 41,493,232 of record CM068308.1, on the reverse strand, counting down.
CCAACTAGCAAATATATTTCTAGGTGGAGATATTGGACTAGTTTCATATGTAAGTGCTTTATGTGTAAATATATCACTAGTGATTAAATAATTCATTGATATTTTATTATAAAATGCTTTAATGCCAATTTCATAACAACGAAATGGTTTTAATTCAGTTAATAATGATGTAATTGTATGATTAATTGGTTGAATTAATTGATTATGTAATATATTTTGTGTATAATGTGCTTCAATTGTTACAGTTGATATAACACCTGGTAATGAAGTAATTGAATCGGTTATATTATTATTCTCTTGTTCTTCTTGATAAATTTGTCGCATCATTTCTAAACGATTGTATATTTCATGAATACCAATTGACTTATGATAATTATTAGGATTTAAACTACAGTAATTATGTAATAAATTGATATTACTGGTATCACTTACTTGTAAATATTTATCATTTAAACATTTAATATGTTCAACACTACGATAATATATAATATATCCACTTATTTGTGATAATACAATAGGTCTTTCAAATACACTCCAGCTAACATGTATACTATTAGATGATAAAACAGTTAATTGAATATTTTTCAATTCTATATACTTTGAAAAATGTTCCATAGTGTTAACATTTAATTCTTTTGATATATTTTGATTAGAAATTTTTAAAGTTTTTGTTAATCTAAGTTTGAAAGGATCACTTGCCCATCCTAAACGACCTTCATTTAATCTAGCACGAATAATAATATAATATGATACATTAAAGTTAAGACCATTTAAAGTAATTAAGTTAACTGGCCAACTACGTTCTATCACTATCCATCCTTCATTAAGTTTTTTAGGTGTATAAACTTCAATCCAATAATTTATTGATAAAATAGATCTATCATTACTTCTTGAATTATACAAAACTGGGGGACTCCATGATAATGTGACACTATGATCAGTGATATTCATTACTTGAATATTATTTGGTGCAGATAGTGGATAATCTTGTAAGTAATGTGAAATTCCTTCTTTGATTTTAGAAAAGACAACATTCAAAGTAGCTGTTACTTCATATTTTACATTGAATTGATCGGTTAATAAACATGTGTATTTCCCTGAATCATTAATTTGAAGATCATTTATTTGTAAGCTTCCACTGTGAAAAATTTTAAACCTGTTATCTTCTCCATTAATGATTTCATGACTACGTTGTTGCCTATCACTTTGTGATAAAAGCGATCGTCTCCAAGTTATCTTCCAATTTTCTGTACTTTGCATTACAAACATCTGTTTATGATTATGAAGTAGATTATTTGGATAGATAATTCTTACTAATCTTGGAACTTCACAATCTATAAGTACAGACTCTCCAAGTACTTGAGTTTTATTTGACGGTGGCAATCCAATAAATGGTGATACATGTTCTACTGAGTTTGATGAATTTTCAACAACAGGGTTTCTATTCACTTCTTTTAGTTTATTAACATTTTGGTTTTGGTATAATTTTGATGCTAAATTCTTTTTCTTACGTTTTATTCTTAGAATTGCACTTGTCTGTATCATATCAATGGATGAATGTGCTATACAGTGATATTTTCCAGCATCTTTTAATGTCACTGAATTAATTTCTAATGTTCCATCGGTATGAATAATATGTTTATTTGATGTAGACTGTGTTGACGAATTATCTGTTGCGAAAACTGGGCTTCTATCAGGTAATTCCCAGTATATCCCAGGTTTAGGATTGCCATCAGCAACGCATAAAAATTTGGCTTTTTCACCAACATTTAATGTTAGGTCAACTGGTGATTTCAAGAATACAGGAGGTGTTTCAACAGTAAGACTTATCTCACTCTCTTTATCATCTAATGTAGTACAGATGTAAACATCAGTATCAGAGTGTAAGGCACGATTAATTATTAAATCTCCTTTGATTTGTTGAATTCTTTCAGAAACATTGAAAAGTCGTTTTGATTTAAGACTCCATCTTATTGGCTTGTTTTTGTTAGATGGACATGCTAACTTCACCTGTTGGCCCTGCCTTACACGAATGTGTTTTGGTGTAAGGTATTTATGGTCCCGCGATTTTATATGCAAATAAGCAGGTTTCGACAGTCTTTCCCCAACAGGATTCGTCGCAACACAAATATAGTTTCCAGTATCTTTCACACTAGTTGGATGTATCCTCAAACTTCCATCTGGCACAATTCTGATATGTGATAGATCTGGATTATGAGAATTTTGTGCTGGATCCTCACTTATTATCGTCTGATTATTTTTTATCCATGAAATTTGAGGTTTTGGAAGACCGTTTGGAGGTAAACACTCAAGTGTTACACTAGTTCCTTCAACAGCCTCAATATCAGAAGGATTCGCTGTAAATTCGGAATATAAATAGATAATTGCTCCAACCACAGGTGGATCACTTACCACCCATCCAAATATATTAGATGCATTGCAGTAAACATAATAAGATTTACCTTTGATAGGATTAGATATCATCAGCTTACCCAAGTGTTTATTCACATGTATACTCGTCTGATAACCATTACTTTGTAATTTATCTTCAAGTGGCTGACTGGTACTTGCGTTATACCAAACAATTGATGGGTTTGGATTGCCTGTAGCTTTACAGGTAAATTCAAGTATATTCTCATTAGTGATTAGGTCTTTTGGGAACTCTGTGATAACAGGTTTCTTGAAATCAACATTAACTACTTTAGAACTTGAAATATCCAATGAAAATAAATGATTAACATTTACAACAATGTAGAATGTTATTGAAACAATTCTGTGCATTTATAATGTACGTTAAGTACAATAACACTTGGTTATTGGTAAAATATCAACTTTCCATTACACAATCTTAGTGAATATAAACGCTGACCTAAAATAGAATAAAAATAAATGCTTGAATAGATAATGAAACTGTTTATCGTGAATTGTTTTGAGTTAATTAATTATTGATAACCAAGAAGTACTGAAATATGCTTATTTTGTCCTAGTATGGCTGTACCTAACATCTACCCCGACAGGCAATCGATCCAGAATCTTCGAAAATTGTGGTGAATATATAACCATTAAACCACTGAGTCGGATACTACCTAAAGACTGACATTTGCAACTTTCATCAATACGTACCATAAGATGTATATATATATATATATATATATATATATTGCACAACCTTATTAACTGAGATCAGTGAGTGACTTCCTTACACTTGATTCTGCTGAACCTAAGTGGCCACGACCTTTTTCAAACTCCAGGAATTAACACCTAAAGTTATTCACTACTGAGTTGGTATTGCTTTTCATGGGTTGTCCAACTGAGTCCAATATCTCCACAACCTCCCCAATTGTAACTAATATCAGTTCGCTAGTGACTATCTCCTTGAGGTAATTCCTGGAGTTCTAGTATGAAGACGTAACCAGTGGAGTTCAACCGTGTCGGATGTGAGACAGTTACCCACTGATGGCATGGATGAGGTTTCGCAAAAGTATCACGAATTGACTGAATTGGAAATAACAACCAGTAGGAGCCGATTCAGTAGTCCAATGTCAAAGCGTTAGCCTAGAAGCCAGAGGGTTTCCAGGTGATCAATGGTTGTTTGGTTTAGATCAATTCGTGATATCGAAAATTGAGTCCATTTTGCTAAACGAAATTAAAATTCAGTGGTCTTCATAACATCCACTTACAACTGAATAGATGATGACTGTAGGAATACTTATTTATGTATCATCATTATTCCAAGACAAGTAAAATAACCAAGTGATAGTAGAACGACTGAAATATAACCACAGATATAAATTTCTTAATTTTATCACCACCTTTGTTACCAATATCATTGTCTTTTACTGTCACTCAGAAATTATCATCACAATTACTTTTCGACAGAATCTGTACTATGTCCTGTGATACTCAATACAGCTCTTAATTATTGTAAATATAAACAGAAAGCATAACTTAGTTCCATGATTCGGCACTTTTACTTACTTGACATCCGCATAAACCTCGCTTATTTAGAAAATGAGGCGAAAAACTGAGTACTGATTTTTTACAAGTTCATTTAGTCAAATTCATATCATATTAAAATTGAGGTGGTTAAGCAGTAGATATTCGTCACATATTGGTGTCGGTTGGTTACCAATCAATCAATAATGAATACAATCAGATAAAATGGTTTCCACTAAACTACCACAATTCATTTTCAGCGATCAACCCACTTTTGAATAACTTCATGATATTCCTGAAGGTCTGGTGAGAAGTCGCGACTGACAAAGTTCGAAAATGTCTGAAGTGTGACGATTATTACCGACGACAATTAATGATTGTTGTGATATATAACAAACTCACTGAAGTTGGAACTCTTGAACTAGACCCTGGCTAAGTGGTATAGATTATTAAAAGTTCGGTTTGAGAAATGAGGGTCATAGATTTGCTTCCCTGACGAGATCGTGGGTACTCTCTGTGGCGAAGTCCCGTACTAGGACGAAACAGTATTCTAATCCTTCATGGTTTTATCATATTAGTATATTGTAACGTAAGTTGTCTTCTAATGTCAATACTCTAACATTTACTTATATCAATTAAATCAATTATAATTTTACAGTCAATCAGTAAAATAATCATTCATGTTAAATTTTGTACACCTTTTATGTACAGTTAATGATTTCACTTAACTAGTAACAACCGTAAACTAACTGGTGCATAAATTCGTGATGATTTTCTTTTTCTCATTCTCTACATTAAGTTCTTTTAACAAGTTTATATTTTTAGGGTGGTTAAATGTTTTGGAACGGAACAAATCTATGGTTACTTATCTCAAGTAAAAACATCACTGATGACTTCAGTTGTAACCGCATCAATCACCGTGGATCTCAAAACTAATAGACTCACCTCTGATCTATTAACTACACTCGTATTCTAAACCATAACAACACTTTATAACCCTTTTGCTTCCAAAAGGAAGATCGAATTCATGATAAAATGTCGGGAAATGCATCAGTATGTGTATATATTTTCCATAAAAATATCCTGGAGAATTGGTTATGCAGATTACATGTTTGCTTATATGTTTTTTTCTAAATGACATAGTAGAAAGTTGTAAGGGTATTAAAATAATTATGTTTCCTTAATTAAGATCGTACTATCGGATAAAAAAACATTCTACAAGAGACGGTAGAACTAAAACATGATGAAATCTTGATATTGAGGAACTATTTGTATATAATAAATACGATTAATAATAATACTGAAGTTCGGAAATTCATTTGACAACAATGATTACAGTTTACTTCATGAAACCATAATAAATCACTACCTTCACCAGTATGATCAAGTTTTACATACGTCATTCTGTCAACTTCTAAATTTAGCAGTATTTTTCGACACCAACCAGTTCAAAGGAAGAATGAAAATGGTTTTGTGATGAAATGGAAGTGTAACATAGTGTCTACAACAACATTATGGTTAGGAAAGCAGAAGGATACTAGTGATATTAAAAACCGGTTGATTGAGACATTAAAAGTATAGTTCAAAACAAAAACCAAACGCTTTCTTACTACAGTTTTCTTTTAAACTCCTCATACAAAATAAATGATTTTCGTCAATAGAAAGAAAACCTTAGTTGATTGTAGTTTTCATTGAATTGTTAAACATTTTCTAAGAATTCATCGGATTGCTAAATCTTGAATTGTAGGATTACTACCTTACTTAAGCCCGTTACCCCTTACAGAGGAGCATAGGTCGCTCACCAGGATTCTCCATTCCACTCTATCCTGAGGAATCCTTTCCATCTGTTTCCAGTGGCTGTTCATCCTTTAAATAGCTGCTTCCAATTCTCGATGCTGTGTGTTATTTAGCCTTCGTGTTTTCAGTTCCCTAACAGGATTCTAATTTAATGCTTGTCTCATGATGCAGACGCAATGTATGTCCTATCCATTTCCAACGTCATTTCCTAATTTCCTCTTTGGGTGAAAGTTGGTTTATCCTCTCCCATAGTAGACTCTTGTTAATGGTTTCTAGCCAACAGATATTTAGTATCTTGCGTAGAGAGCTGTATATAAATACTTGTACCTGTCTGATGATGTTTGCAGTAGTCCAGCTCCATACAGCAAACCTGTCTTAACGTACGAATCTAAAAGTCAGACTTTGAGGTTGGCTGACAGTTGTTTTGAGTACCATGTGTTATTCAACTGTAGAAAAGCTGCTCTTGCTTTGCCGATCCTTGTCTTTACATCTACACTGGATCCTCCATGTTCATCAATGATGCTTCCCAGGTACGTGAATGTATCCACTTCTTCCAGATTTTTTCAATCAAGTTCAATTGCGTTTGTGCTTCCTGTGTTGCATTTGAGAATCTTGCTCTTTCCCTTATGTATGTTCAAGCCTACTGATGTTGAAGTTGCTTCTACGTTGGTTGTCATCAATTGCATTTGTTGGTGTGTATGGGCTAAAAGAACTATCTCATCCACTTAAGTCCCAATCATCAACTCGTATCTGCCTGTAGCTCATCTAGTGTTAGTGTCAGTCTCTAGCTTGAGTAAAGGAAGTGGATTGAGCATAGAGCTAATATTCCTATTCCGGAAAACACATAGCTTGCTAAAAATACGTTAACCAGATTAAACACATGAAATGTATGATGCACATAGTCTGTAATCATCATCATCATCAACGTAGAACCGGGCACAAACGCTGTAGGTTCAAGTTGCCATACCACACTAGCACTACGAGAATATTGAGGTAACGTATAGACAGAATACAAGAGGGAAATGTGACGTAAAGATGTCTAGAAAAAACAATAGAATTTAAGATCTAAATGAGGTTAAAGAGTGAATACACTTGCGCCAGTGTGACCGATTCTGAGCCATATCGCCAAGTGTCTCCAGCCATTTGTTGCGATCATCACGCGGACCCCAACCAGGTAGTCTACATCTACCTACATGGCTTAGACCAGTAGTCAAGGACTTCATGGACTGATGCCATGTTTTGGGTTGGCCGCCCCTAACCTTCTTCCATCCTACTTCAGCCATAGCCAACATGGCGCGACGGGGTAGACGGTGGTCGGACATGCGCAACACATGTCCTAGCCATCTCAGTCGATGAAGGTTAATGACCTCTTCGACTGATTTACCGTGTTTCCCAAGAACCTTTTGTCTAACGTCACTATTACTAATCCGGTTATTCCATGGTATACGAGCGATGTTCCGAAGATTCCTATGGTCAAATATCTGGAGACGACGCATATCTTGAGTTTTCATGTCCTACGTTTCGCAGCCATATGTTAAAATGGCGCGGATGGCTGCGCAGTACACCCGGCCTTTCGTTGAGACACGGATATATCGTCTGCGTCACAAGTGCCGTAGATTGGCAAATGCCAATCGAGCTTTCTGAATCCGCTCACACAGTCTGTAAATGTACAAACGGTTTATCATTTCATTCAACGTTTCAATTAACTGAAATGATTAGTTATATTATAACTTGATATAAAATCTTTTCTATAATTAACTGTCTAAAATATATTTAGAGAAAAAAATAATATATTTTATTATATCAATATACTACTTATTTTGATAGATAGAATATGTAAATACTATGTGACTAGTCACTTAAATGAGTCATTGTATTGTTATAGTTATCTATAGAAATGAATAGTTTTCTTTCTAGAAATAACCTATTCTTCACTTTATCTTGTAGTGTTTATCAATGATAATAAAATAATGTACTTTTCTGAAGTTAGTACTTAATTCTGCCTAGTTACATTGTTATGTGTAGAAAAAATTTACTAAATTACTCTGAAGTTACTTTTCTCTCCCTCTCTCTCTCTCTCTCTTCAAAGGATTTATTAACTCTCTATCTGTACATGAAAGTAATCAATTTTTAAGTAAACATCTCTGATTGATTACAAATGCATTAGAATATTGAATTTGATTGAATATGTCACAGATTGATGATGGCAGAATACTATTCAAAACCAGGGACCATTGGAGTGCTGTTTGTTATAGTGTGGAACTCCTCAGCAGTGCACATCTCAGATTCTTCACCAGGGGCTTCAGGTCGACGGCGAACGCCTAACCACCTGCACCATTGGGTCGGCATACAATAGTAGAATTCCCACTTCCATCAAATTTGTGATATATAGCGCGACGATCATTGATTGTCATTAATGATAACTATTTGACATCCGACAAGTTTGAACTCCACTAGTCACGACTTCTCACTAGAGCTAACATTAATCTGTATCATATTCAATTAAATAAATAACCAATCTCCACAGAAATAACCATTCCAATTAAATTAGAATATTGAATTATTACTGAAATGCAAATAAGTACATACTAATTTCATAAGTAATATCAATATAATGTGATAGGTTTACTATAACTACATGGAAGGTGATAATATAACTGAATTAATACTGTAATTGTTATAAACTGAAATGATTATAAAGTGAATGTTATTGAACTGTATAAGAAAATAATTATGTTCCAGAATATTGAAATAAAATCAAATTAAAATTAGAAGTAATCTTAAACGAATTTATAACTTTTATTGATATTCTATTATGATTTTAGTTTAGATTATAAATCTTATATAACATTATGTTTCTATGGTTTGTTAAAAATCAATAAATCTAACATTCTATGGAAACTTACAGTGAATCTAACAAAAACATATCAACTAATACACTATGAAAATATTTTAACAGTTGACTTAACAGTTACTATGACTAATTTTTTTATAGAATTCAACTAATAATATTATGTTATTATCGATTAGAATACATTTGTTTGTTTACTTAGAAAGGGATCAAATTTCATTGAGGAGATGTTCATCATCTACAATATCTATGTTATTGATATTGAGAAGAATATTATGTAAATACATAAATTGTATAACTGTAAGATCTCTATTCATATCTGGGGAGCATCATCGATGAACAAGGAGGCTCCGATGCAGATGTAAAAACAAGGATTAGCAAAGCCAGGGTAGCATTCCTACAGTTGAAAAACATATGGGACTCAAAACAAATATCAAATAACCTTAAAGTCAGACTCTTCAATTCGAAAGTCAAGATGGTTCTGCTGTATTGAGCTGAATCGTGGAAAATTACTGCAAGCATCATCAGACAGATACAAGTATTTATAAACAACTGCTTACACAAGATACTGAATGTGCGTTGGCCGGAAATCATCAGCAATAGCTTACTATGGGAGAGGACAAACCAACTTCCAGCTGAAGAGGAAATTAGGAAAAGACGTTGGAAATGGATGGGACATACATTACGCAAACCATCAGACTACATCAAGAGACAAGCATTAACATGGAATCCTGCTGGGAAACGGAAACGAGGTAGGCCAAAGAACATATTGAGTCAAGAATTGGAAGCAGACACTAAAAGTATGAACAGCGACTGGAACCAGCTGGAAAGGATTGCTGAGGACAGAGTTGAATGGAGAATCCTCGTAAGCGGCCCCTGCTTCTCAGTGAGGAGTAACAGGCGTAAGTAAGTAAGTAAGATCTCTATTGTTTATCCTGTTCCCCGATTTTGTGTAAACCTTTCATATTAGACAGACTAGTACATTTTCAATGTATATACAATTCAGCTTGGAAAATATAAATATGTACAATGAACTACTATTATTTTTTTGTACTTGCATATTTGGCTGATATGGAACACTAAGTAGACATCAAGAGAGCTTTTAAAATAACTTATCGAGTCCCACTCAATCGGCCGTATAGTTTACGCATACGTCTTTTACATATAGAGGAAGCCATCGGTATCAACACTCTCGCACTGGATCTGTGTGTACATAAGAAATTTGTACAGACTCTTCCCTTGTCTTGGTCATCATAATACCAATGCATAGATGCGTTACAAATAACTTATTACACTCAATTCTCTCACTATTATTATTATTATTACTGTTATTACTATTTTTTGTTATCGTTACCACAATTTCACATTACTATTTTTTTGTTATCGTTACCACAATTTCACAACTTTAAAACATTTGTCACCTGTTAATTGTAACTTAACTCTTACGTAACCATTAGATTTCCCATAATTACTTTATCAGTTTCTTCGCAATAGATATTATGTAATCAACAATATGCCAATCCATTCACTTATCATTTGTCAACTTTTAAAAAGATAATTAACCTATTCACTTATTTTACAAACACCTTTGAACCTATAAAATTATTATATAACACATCACCAATTATTCGGTAAAGATTTTAACCTTATTGTAAACTTATATGTAGATGTATTAGTGTAGAGCTTTGATGAAAAAACTAAATGAGAATTTTTTTCATTACTATTTTTTTGATTATTAAGTTTATATGGAACTAAAATGGAACCTTTAATCTAAGTATTTATCATAAACTATTACACACTAATCAGTAGACTTTCATTTCACTTATGAGTCCAGTATAAAAGTCTCCTTTTCATTCTATTTAGAGGAGAGATTATAATTATCATATCGAATGATAGCAGAGAAAGTGTTTAAGAATGTAATAAATATATTAACAAACAACAGTTTCCCCTCCGTTAACATTCAATCCTGTATTCAATTAATCTGCAAAGGAAAAAAAGATTCGCTATATCTAGGCGATCCGCTCAGGATGCACGTATAGCAACAATGACTGACCAGCTTCAGTCTATAACAAATCAACGGGAAAATACAAGCTCTTCCTAATACCAATGTGCCCGTTGCACAAGTGTGACTGTCTGGACTCAGTAGTCTAGTGATGACCTCGGTGGAGTTCGACACGAAACGGACTGCGTTCGAATCCCAGTGTGAACATCAACATTGGGATGCAGGTACATCTATCCGATGAGTCCCAAATAGGACGAAATGCGCGTCCTTGATTCCACTTGCCAGTCACAATCCAACTTATATGATACTTTATGGATTGATTTAATGATTCTATTCTAACATCAAGGAACAACCGATAAACTACACAATACAAGAAAGAAATCCCTAAAAACAAATGATAAACAAACTTTGTAATGCATTAAGTGTTATAAAACACAAGTTATTCTCATCTCCATACAAAACTTTGATTCATTTTGTCTTGAGGAGATTCCTAGACAAATTTCAACTTTAATTAAAGAATATATGAGTTACATAAAAGAATAACTAAATAATCTTGTTAATCTTGTAAAAACTCCAAATACAATCAGTAATATCAGTAAATGCTATTTTAAACAATTATGCAGTTGATTGTGAAACCATTGAAATAATTCACAAAGGCTTCTTCAGATACAAAGAAGTAAATGGCTAAGGCTTATGATATATTGCCAAACTTAGCCTCTTTCAAAAGATAACAAGACCTAATGATTCATCTAAATTGGCCGGTTTTTCAAATAATTACACATTTAACACATACTTATAATTTCACATTATAAACCCTCATAAACTATCCATTTAATGTTAAAAATATTCATCACCCTTTTTGTTTCACTGTAATTCTGCTTACATAATCTCCTTCAAATTGATCGCATCTTTTACATGGATTATATTAACATGATAAAACCAATAGGAATTTGTGGTTAATTCTACAGTTGCTTAATTTGATTTGATTTATTTCTCTGTACTATTTACATTCATGTTGATTTAATACACTTCTTTATTCAATGAAGTGATTAAAATGAATGCCATGAAAAGTCAACAAATTCATAGTTTCTATACATTTCAAATTACTTACTATAAACTATTCAAAATGATTAGAATGAGTTTGTATCTTTTCGTTGACTAGTGAAGGACTGAAACCGGTCAGTCTCTGTTGATACATGTTCATCCTGACCGGATTGTCTCGATGTAGCCATTAATCAAAAATAATGTTTAAGTTGGATTAAATTCGAATCCCAATGTATATGCTAACATTAAGATGCAAGAACGTTCGGTTGACTAGTCCCGAATATGTTGAAACGCGTGTACACAGTTACCCTTGTTAGTCATTATTCAGCATAAATATCCAAATAAATACATAGCTTATTTCCAATTATAATGCCATCTCTTATCAATGATATTTAAAGAAAAGGAACTTTATAAAAGAAATCACTAAACAGTCCACTAACTACTTGACAGAATTAACAACATCAATAAGAAGTTAACGATAATAATAATTGTAATACAGGTATACTTAGGGTAAAAGTCCATTGTAAACAATGCGATAGACAAAGTTTATCTACATTGAATGTTCTTTTAGCCGACTGCATTAGTCTATCCTATAGAATATCTCCCTTTCATAAAGATAAAACTACATAATTTTTTTTAGATATTCGATCATTATCTTGTATAAACGTGTAGTAAGATTTTGATATTTAGACAGAACTTCAATTCTAAACAATGAATAGTAATTAGGAAAAGCTTGTATTTTCCCTTTGATTTTTAATGGACTGAAACTGGTCAGTCTCTGTTGTCATATGTGCATCCTGAGCTGATTGCCTCGATATAGCGATTTTTTTGACAAGTATTATATAAATTTGAATTGTGACTGGCAAGTGGAATCCAGGACGCGCATTTCGTCCTATTTGGGACTCATCGGATGAATGTACCTGCATTCCAATATTGATGTTCACACTGGGATTAGAACTCAGTCCGTTCAGTGTCGAACGCCACCGCGTTCACCACTAGACTACTGAGTCCAGACAGTCACACTTGTGCAGCGGGTATATATATGTAATTAGGATAAGTTTGTATTTTCCCGTTGATTTTTAATGGACTGAAACTGGTCAGTCTCTGTTGCCATATGTGCAACAATGAATAATGTTTTCTTAAGAAATTAATATCATATATGTGTATCTTAGAACAAGATGGAATTCCTATGAAGTAACCTGATGACTGAATTTTTGAAAATATAGGAAATTGTTCAAATTTTACTTTTACTGTCATTGCGTCAATGATATATTGATTATCAATGACCATAATATTTCAAGTTAAGAGTTACTGATACAGTTTAACAATATGCAATCTACATTCACTTTTAGTTATGCAAATAATATGATAAGTAATTGAATTTTGGCATTACTTGAATGGAAAGATAAGTAGATAAGCAGAATATTGTATAGAAAGAATTCCTGTGACTTCAAATGCGTGCGCTATAAGAGAAATCTTGTTTGGTGTCTTAATAATACACCATAAAAGATCTACTCAGTGGACACCAACAATTATGAACTAGAGTTAAACAGTAATCTGTTGAACGACATAGGTTTCCCGAAAAGATTATTTTTAAGGAACACATGTATGAATGGAACAGTAATTGAGAAAAGTGGACCTAACTCCCTAAAATGTACAGTTCGATGGAAAGGCAGCTGTCAATATCTCGTAATATAAACTAGTAAGCGATATATGAAGAAAATTTTACTCAGTTAACTTTGATTGTCATTTTATACTTGACCAGAGGTGTTTGCTCAAAAAAAATAAGTCACTTGAACTTGCCACTCCCATGCACTTCTACCAATTAAGTTTAGCTTGTAGAAATAACTGTATATGTTGCACCACGATACAACTTAACTAAACAGAAGACATCAAACGTGTTTTGATAAACGTATGACGACAGATATACACAGGATAGCTTAATCTTACTTAGTAGGTAGATGTTATGTATAAAAGGGAGTTTAATCATTAAAATTGATACAGTGTGTAACATAACAATTTCTCAATAGGTTTAGAACCTGTTTATTACGTATATAAGTAAATAGTTTGTGGATTCGAACTAATAACTCTAATTTATGTACTTAGAAGAAATCTGTAACCTTCATATCATTTTTAGCCAAATGTGACTTATTAGATAATTAAATTAATTCTCCATACCTTTCGAATTATATTTTCTTTCTGTCATCACTTCACATCTCATCTTTACTACTTATTTATTTATACACACTTTCTATTACGTAATCAATCATGATTACCAACTGAATAAGTTTATTTACCCAATTTCTAGTAAGCTTTCTTTATTTACATAATTCTGCAAAAAGCTTTTCTTTATTTTTCTTATCACTACTATTAGTATTCCTATTATTAATGATTAGAGAGTAATGAAATATTCATCTTTTGCACTTTAAAAGGATCTAGATAATGTAAGTTTAAGGATGAACTTATATATTCCCGATGGTTTGTTATAGATTGAAACTCGTCAGTTTCTATTGCCATATGTTCATCCTAAGCGGATTGCCTCGATATAGCGGTTATTCACAAGTATTACTTAAGTTGCATTGTGACTGGCAAGTGGACACTGTGAACATCAACATTGGGAAACAGGCGCATCGAACCGACGAGTCCCAAATAGGACGAAACTCGCGTCCTGGATTTAATTTGCCAGTCACAATGAAACTTAAATAATAATCTAAGTTTTCTCAAAGTGAACATGTTTGATGATTGATTCATTATCTTCAAAGTTTTTACAAATTTTTATCATCTATTCAGTGATATCTTCATTACAAACGAAGCTTTAATGTACTGCACTCAAATACGGGACAGCACAATGCAAATTGAATTTCACATACTCTTATTGAACAATGAGTAGGTTGCGGATAACCTTAGATTCAATGCGTATACACATATCATTTTAAATTTAATAGTAGATTGATTAAAACACTTAAAGTCAGGAAAATCTAGTCGTCATATCAACCAAAAATTATTGCTATGCGATTGGAAGTTGTAGAGATTGTTAAACTGGAATTAATTATCAAGATTTGGTTAAGCAAGTAATAAAAACCAGGAATCATTGTATAACTGTTTTATCCTAATATAGCGTCCATAATCTCATGAGAAAATTCAGCTCAGAACCAATTATTGATACCTAATTCAAATCCAACAATAACTACAACAACTAATTTGAAATCAAAATCAGTTCACTAATGACTAACTTATAGAGGTAATTCTTTGAGTTCTAGTAATGAGGGGCAACTGGTAGACTTCAACCATGTCATGTGCATGGTAATTACCTATCAACGTCAATGAATGACTGAGTTAGAAATATCAACACCTCAAAGCCAGCTTAGTGATCTAAAGGTTAACCGATAAATCCTAAAGGTTCTAGTTTCTATTACCTCGTGGGATTGTAGTTGTGTACTACTGAAGATTTCTTTACCAGCACAAAGCATCTTTTCAATGCTTCCGTGTTCTCAGTGAGTGTATAACTCAATTCAATGTGTGATGTAAAATTTCAATGCATATTCTCCTTTAAAATAACACATACTATTGTAAAACAAAATTTTAAAGAAACGAAATTCACATTAGGTTTAATCATGACATTAATTAGCAAAATAAACCAAATACAAAGATGGAACAGTTGTTTCATCATCTCTAGTTTACTGTAATGTCTAACTGGAATCACTTTGAGATGCATATAAACAATAATTATAACTTGTAACTTCAATAATCATTCAACTAATTAGCTTATTATTAGAATATCTTTAAAAAGAAGAAAGAATGTACGTTGGTATTGTGTGTTTCAATCGAAAAAATAAACACTTTATATCAGCTATCAGATTACTGTTACTTATTAGTTGTAAATGAAGGTGGATTTATGTCATCTTTCTTCTAAGTGATAAATAAAATACACATGGAGAAATAGATGGATATT
Source organism: Schistosoma mekongi (assembly GCA_034768735.1). Lineage (NCBI taxonomy): Eukaryota > Metazoa > Platyhelminthes > Trematoda > Strigeidida > Schistosomatidae > Schistosoma > Schistosoma mekongi. Next base: position 41,477,650 of record CM068308.1, on the reverse strand, counting down.
GACATTTTCTACATTGTTTAAATTTTCATTGTTATACATTTCAGTAGTATAAAATGAACATTATTTAAGTTCCAGTTTGTTGTTCTTTAGAATGTAAATTTACGTTTAAGTAAACATATATAAGTAGTTGTAAGTAGTATATGTTAGCATGTATCACAAAGAAAATTTTCCATGCTTCTAAATGAAAGTCATTAATTTTAAAGTTACAGAAGTGAATCGTTTTGAGACAACTTTGAATAGAAAAAATTAAAGTTGGATTATGGATAGGAAGTGGAATTCAGAATGAGCATTCTGTCCTATTTACGACTTGTCAGTTGGACACACTTCTAATATCTTTGTTGGCATTCCCATTAAATATGACGTCTGACAAGAATGGACTAAGTTAGAGTCTACTGTGTAAACCTTGACCCTAGAATGTGGTCGGGACGTTCAACTATCCATCCCTAGATAGGATGAAACTTACAGTCGGATTCCAGTTGACGGCCAAGATTTAGTGACCTCAGTAAAATTCCCCTCCGACGTATATTATAATTAAAATTAAATTTTATTATGATTGAATTAAAACTGTAAGGTGTTATTCAATAAAATTAGATTACAATTAGAAGGAAATTCTGGGCAAAACCTAGTACCTGCCATTACAAATACCATTTCGTCATTCATTTATGAAATATGTCTAGATATCCATTAACTTACTTAACATAGATCAAGTTACAAAATTATACTAGATGGGATTATCCCATTATCGATAACATGCACTTTACATAATTACTAGTTGGATATATCAACAACGAGGAACATAGAATTTGGCCAATTAATTATTACCTGAATTTTATGGTAAATTTAATAAGTATTAAGGACACTATGTTCTGTTGCTAAATAATTTTGGATAGTTGATAGAGATTTTCATTTCACCTAAGTTTAGTACTATGTGACATTTGTTAGTAAGACGAACATGAAATTCTTGGGGTGAGTGGGAGGTGGATGGGGTACTTTTGCTTCATGTATGTTTGAAAAATGCATGACACGGAGTATTACAGTTTTCTACAGAACAGTGATACATACAAAATATCTTCAATAGGAATAAAATATTTCAATGAAGTAATCATTAAATGATAGTAAATGTCATGTTTTTCATTAACCTAATTAAACAAATGTGTTACATAATTACTAATTTGATTTTATTGTTATTTAGTAACTATATTGCAATACTATATAGAGAAACATCAAGACAATTGAATGTATGGGTGAAGGAACATATATTATTTTTCAATTGGGATGGTTATTTTTGTGGAGATTGGTTATTTTATTTGATTGGATATATCACAGATTGATGTTGGCAGGGTACCATTGACAACAAGGGAGCACTGGACAGCTGTTTCGTTCTAGTGTGGAACTCTTCAGCAGTGCGCACCCACGAAGTGGGAATTCTACCATTGGACGCCGACCCAGTGGTGCAGATGGTTAGGCGTTCGCGTCAACCTGAAGCCCCTGGTGCGGAATTAGGGGTGCGCACTGCTAAGGAGTTCCACACTAGAACGAAATAGCTGTCCAGTGCTCCCTGGTTTTCAATGGTACCCTGCCAACATCAATCTGTGATATATCCAATCATATAATATTTGTTTGAGGCATATTCCCAAGTCCTCTGACGATATACGAAAACTTGAAAATAAGTCGACAATAGCATTACATTCAATAGAATCAGGACACAGTATCAATTTTGATGGGATTAAAATCCTTCAAAAAGGTTTTAATTCCTACAAAGAAGGGTTAACATCTGAGGCCCTACATATATGGGCAAATCCGAATAATATAAACCGACGAGATGGAGTATTGTTAGCTGCACCATGGCACTTAATGATTAAAAAATGAATCCAAACATCTACTACTCCAACTTCCAACGCAATTCATTTTATTGATTTATTTTAGAATTGTTTACTCCTGGGTTAACAGTTTCATCGTGTTACTAATTTGCGAACCTTTGACTCATAATTGTCATTACATTGATTTACTTCTACCATGATTTAATAGCAAGCTTTTCTTCAGATTGTCTACCCCTCACCGTGAATATAACTCGTAGCAGTATATGTGTGCATATGATTGAAACATGAAAAACTATACACAAAGTGCACACCTCCCTTCATCCACAACAATTTTAATATTATTTCACTTAAAATGCCTCATATAACATGTTCATACCGTGTATACGATTGGATATTCATAATTCAAATTTGACCTCTTATTTACATTTATATTCGATAATTTTGATCTTGGTTATTTCCCTGAAGAAGCTCGGACCAGATTGCTGAGCGAAAGGTTGGAATTTTTCTTTAATTTCATCCGCTGAGATTATTTACAAATACATTCTATTCATATGTCTTACATCCACTCGGAGCCCAAGTTTAGTAAATATTTTCGTTCTTTATATAAATTTGGATTGTGACTGGCAAGTGGAATCCAGGACGCGCGTTTCGTCCTATTTGGGACTCATCGGCTGGATGTACCTGCATCCCAATGTTGATGTTCACACTGGGATTCGAACTCAGTCCGTTTCGTGTCGAATGCCACCGCGTTCACCACTAGACTACTGATTCCAGACAGTCACACTTGTGAAGGTACATCCAGCCGATGAGTCCCAAATAAGACGAAACGCGCGTCCTGGATTCCACTTGCCAGTCACAATCCAAATTTATATAATACTTGTGAAAAAATCGCTATATCGAGGCAATCCGCTCAGGATGCATATATAGCAACAATGACTGACCAGCTTCAGTCTATAACAAATCAACGGGAATATACAAGCTCTTCCTAATTTTCGTTCTTTGTTGGACGAAAATACCTACAAAAAACCATATTTATCGTTTAGAATATACAGTAACTTTTATTCAACTCGTTCTATTAAGATGAATTCAATTCTACATTGATGAACAACTGATAAATTCTACCATCATAAATAATTTAAACACAAATTACGTAATATAATCAACAGTTCTACTAAATAGATAATGAGGTTGTATGATATAAAAATGAATAGTGGACAATTAAATCTTACATTTTAGAAACTTTCTAAATTTAATTGTAATGAATTTATGGATATTGGTATTAAGTCTAATTGTTTATATTCGTTACAAATTGATGTTGGTTGAGTATAAATTGAAGCCAGAAAATATTGTATAATCGTTTTGTTCTATTATGGGTCATCTTAGCAGTGTGTACTATTGACCCCACCAGGAAATCGAACATAGAGCATTCAGGTTACATTAGTACCAATGAATCAGAGGGTGTCCAATGAAAGAATTCTAGCTTAAATCAATTTGCGATATAATGCAACAAGCAATCAATGCTATCGGTAAAAACTTTCTCGCACTTGACAAATCTGAACCCTACTAGTCATCAATTCTCAATAAATTTTCAACAACGTCTTGAAGTTAGTCAAACGTCACGTTCATGACCTTCAATTTGCCTAATCAGCTATTTTACTGGTATTACTTGACACATTACAGAGAGTCTATATAAGAAAGTGATCGGATTCGGTAAGTGAATTGTCAGTGAATCACAAAGTAGACGAATTTTGAAGATAAGGATGAAATAAATATGGTATTGAATAATCCCCATAAAGTTCGTTAGTAGAACATACATATCCTGTCTGGTCAGCCGATTAAGGATCGTATTACGAGAAGAGAAGCCCTCAAATACTTAAAAACAAGGTTGTAAAATGAATAATAAATACCTAAAAATCCATGGTTTTCAGGTAGTGAGGTATTGTAAGCCAATATTCCCAGGACCTGTGTGGGTAGTTTGTGTATTAACTAAAGTACACGGAATGTATTGCATAGTAACGCCCGAAGGCTAAAAAGACATAAAGTTCTTTGATAGGAGAATTGGACGCCGACATAATTACTCTAACAGAAATGTTATTAACAATTGATGTCGACCCTATACCAGTTATAATAGAGTATATCTGTATCAGATCTCAAAGAGCCACTAGCCGTAAGGGCAAAGAAATAACCTCATACATTTAGGATGGATTACGTATCCATTATAGTATTTTCGTAGTAAATCAAAATGACATGTGCAAGGTAGCCAGCTACACTCTAAAGTCTACACATTCAATCAATCATCAATTAATGCCCCATGTAGAGCATAGGCGGCCGACCAGCATTCTCTAATCAAATCTGTAATGGGATTTCCTTTACAGCTCTTCCTAAGTGCTATTCATTCTCTTCATGTTTTTCTCCAATTCCCCATGCTGTGTTCCTGGGTCTTCCTCTTTTACTTTAGCCATCTGGATTCCAAAATAGCGCTTGTCTTGTGACACAGATTAATGATTTCCTAAATGTGTGTCCAATCCACCTCCAGCATCATTTCCTAACTTCCTCCTAAGCTGGAAGTTGGTTAATTTTCTGCTTTAGAAAGTTGTTATTGTTGATGATATCTGGCCTACGGATCCGAAGTATCTTGCAAAGACAGTTGTTTATACACACTTGTAAATTTTGAAAGATGCTTTTCATAGTTCTCCAAGTTTCAGCTCCATACAACAGAACTTTCTTCACATTCGTATTAAAAATTTTGACTTTAATGTTGGCTGACAGTTGGCTTGAGTTTCAAATGGTTTTCAGTCGTAGAAATGCTGCCCTTGCCTTACCAATCTGTGCCTTCACATCTACATCAGACCCTCCTTGTTTGTCGATGATACTGGCCAAGTGTATGAAGGTTTTTACATCTTCTAGAATTTCCCCGTCGAGTATAATTGGGTTAGTGTTTGTCGTTTTGCATCGAAAGGTCTTGCTTTTTTTGTGTATGTTGAGGCCTACTGCAGCTGTTGTTGGTCTTCATCTGCATTTGATGTTGTGTACGAGAAAGAAGAGCTGAATCATCTGCAAAGTTCAAGTCATCTAGTTGCATCGATGTTGTCCATTGTATCCCGAGAGTGCCTTCAAATGTTGCAGTCTTCATGATACAGTCGATGACCAGTAGAAAGAAGAAGGGTGAGAGTCAGGAGCCTTGTCTGACACCGGTATCCACTTCGAATGAATCTGTAAACAGACCTCAATGCACAATTTTACAATGTAGTCCGTCGTAAGAAATCCATATTATGTTGGTTATCTTCTCAGGTGCGCCGTAATGTCGTAGAAGGCTCCATAATACTCTCCTATTTACGCTGTCGAATGCTTTTTCATATCGACGAGGAAGTTGATGTAAAGTGGTGAATTCCATTCAGTTGATTGTTCAACAATGAACCGTAGAGTAGCGAATTGGTCAGTACACGATCGGTCTTTACGGAATCCAGACTGTTGATCTCGGAATTGGGCATCGACTCTGTCCTTTATTCTGTTCAATAACACTCTGTTGAAGACCTTTCCTCGTACTGGAAGTGAAGTGATGCCTCAGTAGTTCTTACAATTGCTGAGATCGTCTTTCTTTGGTATCTTGATGAGGTACCCTTCTTTCCAGTCTGCTGGAACGTGTTCATCCTCCCAAATCTTCCTGAAGAGAATGTGGAGTATCTTTAAAGTTGCTTCTATATCTGTCTTCAGTGCCTCCGCTGGTATGTTGTCTGGTCCTGCTGAATTACCATTCTTGATCTGTCTGATGGCCATTTTGATTTCTTCGACTGTTGGTGGGTCTGTGCTTATAGGGAGATCCGTGGCTGCTGCTTCGATGACTGGTGGGTTCAGTGGAGCTGGTCTATTCAAGAATTCTTCGAAGTATTCTACCCACCTGTTGCGTTGTTCATGCACTTCAGTGAATGGTTTGCGAGCCATGTTCTTGATTGGCCGTTCTGGCTTATTGAATTTCCTAGCTAGCTTCTTCGTTGTATCGTATGGGAGCCTCTTATTGCCTTTTTTTGCAGCATTTCCACCGTCAATGCTAGGTCCTTAACTTATTTCCTTTTATCCGATCTGATGTGATAGACGATGAATGTTGTTTATCCCGTACTTTTATTTCGCCATTCGAGTACATTTGGTTTTTGGTATCATTTAGGAATGTGTTCAGTAACCTTTACATGCAGATCATCACTGCTCACTTATATGTATGTGTGCCCATACATACATGTGAATTGATAAACATAGTACGCTGTCAGTATTCGTTTACGAGCTGTCTAGGTTTTGTTGTGAATCAATGCTCTATACTTTTCTAATTCAACTACTTTAGCAGCATAAAATGTTAAGTTGACAACCACTTAAGCCTTCGTTTTAATACTAGGCTATTCGAGTCACCTCTGAAGGATGACATAATATAGACTGATTTTTTAGGTGATAGAAATACAGTAGGTTTCTCCACACTGCATTATTTCCATCAAATTATAAACTTTTTTAGATATCCGTTCAGCATTGACGTTTCAGTTAGCAGATTTTCATTTTCTTCAATAGCGTCATAAGTACAAATAAGATTGATCCTGTTAAATAAAGCTTTTACTAGATTCTTTTTATATTGACCCGGACATTAACTATTAAATGTCATATACTACCCAGTCGATGTAGATTTTCTGTAGACAGAACGTTTGACTAAGCCATCATCCCTCCGATTGATTATTATATCTAGAAACGGAAGTTGGTTATTATTCTCCTCTTCACAGGATAAATTTATTTGATTTTGGACGGTATTCAGTCCACTTAGTAAACTATTTGCGCCGTCGATTTTCATACAAATAACTAGGATATCATCAACATACCGCCTATAAAGGTACATCTCTTCGCTTGAGTCTCTGGCTATTTTTTCCACAAATACCATATACAATTTGTACTTCCTCTCAACCTACCTTGGTAGGGTGTAACTTACATTGTTCGCTTCATTATCCTTGTTTATTTAGCTTATACTCATAATTGTCTAGTGAGCTTTAATTTTTCATATATAAATACCTTAAGAGGTGTATGTGTGATCAGATTGTTCGAAAAGCATTTCGCAAATATACACATTACATAGTTCTGATAAAATTCGTCTTCTTATTGTATTAGTTAAATTTGACAATTTTAGACATGATTCCGTGGAACAAATCATGTAACGTACATATTATGCTGTATGAATTAGTATTGTAGTGATCTGTACTAATGAATGAGTATGAAGTGCACCCGGAATATCACCAAGTTACGTATGTGGCATTACTAGAGCAACTTCTAACCATTGAACCAACTCTTACGAATGAGAATAAATCAGAAGGCAATGAAGGATGGGAGAGTAGTTTTATCTCATCGTAAATAGAGCAATGTCTAAGCTGGCAAACTAAAAATAGATACTTCCCTTGATGAGTCATGACGTGATCTGGTGATGATACTTGACCGAGCGCCTTCAACTAATCGTGTCCGCTAAAACAAAACATGGTCAGCATCAATGTCCAGGACTTATGTAACTATTTATTTTGGGGATTATTTACAGCTACGTGTACAATCATCTTATTTTATGTAAGTGTAATATATTTTTTGTGTTATTTTTTATTAGTCTATTAGTAATATATGATCATATTGAAAGAAGAAATTGATAGTCAATATGTAGGGAGAAATTATGATTAGTAAAGCTCAGAAATAATAGAAGTGACATAGTTATCACAAATGTCAATGAATGTTCATTACACTTTATCTCAAATTGACGGAAGAGAGAATTATACCATTGGATGAACAAAGGTTCAGTTGTCTAGTTGGTAATATGTTCACTGTGAGATCTGAAGGCTCTAACTTTAAGTCTGTGGAGATGTCCAGTTTGCCCAATGTCTAAAAGTTTTAAACTGTAGTCAAATATTTCTCCAGTATTCTCTGGTTTTCATTGGTACTCAATCGACACCACTTGATGATGATTACAACAATTAAAATTTTAATGTAGTCGAAGAGGAGTTTTGTGGAGATTGGTTGAATTTGTTAACTGTATTCAACACAATAACCTAGTTATGAACGCTGTGCTGTTTGGCACGAAACGGACTGAGTTCGAATCCCAGTGTAAACATCAACATTGGGATGCAGGTGCATTCAGCAGATGAGTCCCAAATAGGACGAAACACGCGTCCTGGATTCCGCTTACCAGTCACAATCCAACTTAAATATTGCTTGTATAGTATCGCTTCATCGAGGCAATGCGCTCAGTATGCACATATTGCAACAGAGGCTGACCATTTCCTGTCCATTACAAATCAACGGAAAGATACGAGTTTATTGTAATTAATCATTAAACAAAAATTAATACATGACACCTCGGGTGTGTCCCACCAAAATACATCTATCTATTTAACTCTGTTCAGATTTCGCGGAAAGTGACTAATCATCAGATTCTGATTTAAACCCGTCTTTGATCACAGAAGTCTTTAAAATATCACCTGAATATCATGGAGCAACTAAATAAATATTACCGTGATTAGACACAAAGTGATAGGAAAACACAGGAAATCACTTGGACGTTATAAAGTTTTATCAACAGAGAAGGTTATGACATACGTTGAGTATGCCCGACTACCACTTGCTTCGTAAAGTCACGTTGACTGGGGGTAGGAGTAAGATGGATAAAAGTTAGGGACAGATGAACCAAATCATGACAGCAGTCCATCAAGACTTTGACTGTTAGTCTACGCCATGTTGGTAAATGAAAACTACTTGGTTGTGGTCCACGTAATAATCATGATGAGTAGCTGGAGATGATATGTAACATGTGTCAGAACCAGTCACAGTAACCTTGGTGTATTCACTCTTTGTGTTCATCTAGATCTTAAGTTCCATTATTCCTTTGTATCGACGTTTGCTCCACTTCTTACTGTTGAATTATACTGTGATGTTGATCTTTTAAATTTGATCTCATCGTGATATTGTGGTATAGAAACTTGGACCTACATCAATACGTGCTGCGTTCTATATTGTTTGTGACTTACATTCAACTTCAATCAGTTTAGGATATCACATTGACTATCACATATTTTGATTAGTGACACTTGTATTTCGCTTTATATTTCTGATCTTCATCAACTTATTCTTTAACAACAGATAGGCAATAAACTATAAAATAAAAATGTCCTTAAATTACAGTTTTACATGGAGTAGACACTATTTACATTGTTTATAACCTTACAAAACCTTTAAAATTTAAATAGTTGACTCAGATAAAAGAAAAGTTCACCTTAAGCATGGCACGAATGTTCACTACCTTAAGTTTTTAATTCATATCAGTAAAATGAAGTCGACATGACTCAAATATTTACAGAATATCCATATTTGACTAATCACGAATACTTTTTCTCTATGATATTGGGTCAGTTTCACGGTTTAAAAGCCACCATTAACCCACTTCTCGTTTAAAAGTAACTCAAGAAGTATCTTTATATAAAATGGACTAGTGGTAAGCACTAATTGTTCTGCAACAGTACTCAAAATGCCCCCCTCAATTATGTATTCACTAAAAAGATTAATTTACAAAAAATTTTCACAATGTAGACATGTTGTTCAGAGTATACTCATTATTCTGTGACTTTAGTGAATCAATCTAAGTTGAATATGGAACTAGTTAAGTTCATCAATGTGATCTCTGATTAGGTTACGAGATCATCGAAAATCTTTATAAACTTAGTTAATACTAATTACAATGGTGACATACATTTCAGCTTTCTATGCTTTCTACGTTTAAGTTCCATTCAACTTAACATAAAATAAAACATGACCTTTCAAAAATAACAAAGTCAGGTTGTCATAATCGAATTCAAGTAGGGTACAGATTTACACTATCTCATATTGACTATAGTACAAAGAAACGAAATAAACAACAATAAAATCAAGTAATTTAGTTGAGATGGTTATTTTTGTGGATATTGGTAATTTAGTTGACTGAATATATCACAATACGCACCCCAGATTCCACACCAGGGGCTTCAGGTTGACGGCGAGTTCCACACTAGAACGAAACACCTGTCCAGTGCTCCGTAGCTATCAGTGGTACTCTGCCAACATCAATCTGTGATATATTCAGTTAACTAAAATCAAATAAGTTGAAGTAGTTGACGATAATTATTTATGAGGTGGATTAAACATTTCATACATTATACAAGATGGCAAGCATACATAAACTCTGAAATTCAGTGTGAACGGAAAGGATGAGAATAAATGTATCAATCTAATTATGAAGCTTAACTCTACCACTATCAACGATTTAACTACTAATCGTGATATTCGAATGGACTTTAATCAGGTAGTCTACACTTACACCAGCAATCATGAACTGGCGGCACATTCTGGTATGGTAGACATTTCTTTTCTTGAAATTACGTCATGAAACATAAATTAGCTCAACATAAACATTTAAAAAGTAGTCACTAAAATGATTCATTCATCCTTTCATTAAAAGTCATTTACTATTATGTAACATAAAGATTGGCAACAAGATTTATCTTTATGTTCTACGTGATCAGTCGGTTAAACTAGACATGTAACAAAACATTTACTGCTATAGTATGATAAATCACTTTTTAATAAATAATTGTCACCATTACATATCCACATATATATATTCATATATCGTCATATAGTTGCCATGGTATTCAAGATAATTTGTTGGAGGTAGGGATTCTACCATTGGATACCGGTCCAGTGATACAGATGGTTAGTTGTTCGCCAACCTGAAGTCCCTAAAGCCAATTTTAAAGTGCATAATGCTGAGCAATCTCATTTTAGGATGAAACAGTTGTCCCGTGCTCCTTGATTTTCAGTAGTAATCTGCCGACATCAATTTGTGACGTATTCAATCAATCAACCTACATTTGTTGAAGTGAGACACTTATTCAGTTTGTTTATATTTATGAGTATGTTTCACAAACTCTGTGATTTAACAAACAAGATACATTTTATAGTGCATTTGTTAGTCATTTTCACGACAGTGGACATGATATTAGTATTTCAGATCCATTGAAGAGGATCAACAGACAAAATACAACTCTAATCTTGTGTAGAAGCTATTGCTTGAAAAGACGAAATTATCAGCTATACTTTTTTTATTATTCTACACGAATATGAACTTCAAACAAATGCAAGACATTTCATATACAGCTCAAAGTATATTAAGAGCACTGAGCCGGCTTTCAATAGCAAATCTCCTACTTTAATCAATTTGTGATATAGTTCAACGATCATCTATTGTCACTACTGATAAAAAGTCTGAACTTCACTAATCACAATTTCTAAAAACAAATTAAGGAAAATCGTGAAGTAGGGCTAATGGTTAAGCCTTCCTAACAAGACATGAAGGTCCTGAGTTCTTTTCTATAGTAGATTCTAGAGTATACTCTATTAACGAGTCTTATTGTAGAATGAAACAAGTGTCCAGTGTTCTTTGGTTTTCAGTGGCTAACGCAAGATCCATACTTCTAAATGGTCTTTGGTCTACTTTGTATATCACTGTCAAAAATCTCAAAGTTTTCTTTGTCAAACATTTACTCTCGATTGTTTATATGTATTGAAATATATATAACACATCATGGCACTTGGCAGCTAATTGATGTTTAAGTAGATGTAGATGAAGAAGTCGGCTGTCATCTGTGATATAGTGTTTTCTCTAGTTTAAGCAATTTATTTTACAGGTAATGATTGACTTGGTTTAGTTCATCAGTTTGTTTTGTTTTAATTAAAAATTAGCTGAGGGGATTTTATTGATTTCTAAGTAATGCCTACCTATAATTGACTTAATTACTCAGTTATAATTTCTGATGTTTTCTTCTTATACAGAAGACTGGTTGGCAAGTTATTCATAATGAAAGACACCCTTTTGATGAAATTTCTCTTTTTTTAGAAAATAATCATTTGATGTTTCTCTTCATTTCACCTAATGGTAGGTGTACAGAAGAGTGTTTCAGTTCTTAGGAATAAAGTTCTTACGCAGTTGGCTTTGTGAATTGTTGTGTTGCTGTTATCGCAAATGAGAATATGGCTTGTGTATATTGACTTACGATGCACCATAATAAACAAATTAGATATGCACTTATTTGGATCATAAAGAAATTCTTCACTCACTTTTGTCCGTGTAGAAGATTAAGATAAGAGCTGTGCATATCGTTTTAGGTGTTTTCAAGTGTACATCTCGAAGAAAAACTATTCAAAGTGTTATATTTAGTACTTTATTTATCAAATTCAGTGGTATTTGTTAACAGATCACTTATGAATTTACGTTAATATTACATAATATAATAAAGATTACATTGAGAAAGATTGGAGGGAGGGGGATGGGAGTTTATCCTATCTAGAATACTGCATTTAAGGAGCTAGTTCATGTCTAGTGAAGGATGAGGATGCTCTTGTGAACATTCAACGAGTAGGTACTAAGTTAATAACAGAAATCTCAAGCCCTCCTTACTCAGAATGACTAAAACGTTCAGGCCTATTTACCTTATCTTAACGTGAAATTTTCGGCAACCTTATGTTAGCACTGTGTATTTTGCACAATGAGTTAAGTATTAACCTTCCTTACTTGTTTTACTCCTTCTATGATCACTTACCTCCGATGGCATCAAAAACAGGTCCAACATTCAGGATCAAATAAATGTAACTTGAGATTCTGCTTATCTAATCGAGTAGTCAACAATTAAAACATTCTACTATAATAAATGATACCAGAACTATTGTTGAACACTTTCAAAGAGAAGCTGAATCTTCATTGAAAAACACTCTATTAGAATAAATTCAAATCACTCAATTTATTATCCCTACAACTGAAATCAATACTAAGAGATCAATGTAACTGTAAGCATTATCTAGGAAAAAAGTATTTTAAATAGAAGAAATTCACTTGGATACATTCTATTATTTTACTTTATAAGTTAGAAATATGATAAATTGACAAGAGTGGCATCATTTACAAAATTTTATACAATTTGTTCCTCTCATAAACAACACAAATATATTTCACAGGTAGAATATGTCAGGGTACCATTGAAAACCAGAGAGCATTGTATAGTTGTTTCATTTTAGTGTGAAACTCCTCAGCATTGCTCACCCCAGATTCCGTACCAGGGGCATCAGGTTGACGGCGAACGCCTAACCATCTGCACCGCCGGGTCAGCATCCAACGACAGAATTCCCACTTTCATAGCGTTCGCTGTCAACCTGAAGCTCCTGGTGCGGAATCTAGGGTGAGCAATGCTGTGGAGTTCCACACTAAAACGAAACAGTTGTCCAATGCTCCCTGGTTTTCAATGGTACCCTGCCAACATCAATCTGTGACATATTCAGTCAAACGAATAACCAATCTCCACAAAAATAACCATCCCAATTGGACAAATATATTTAATATTTCTAAAATAACATACTGTAGTCTATTCAATGAGTCATGTATAATTTCATTTGACAATAATATGCAATGAATGTACTTTATATTTAAATTTAAGTAATATGAATATTAAAGGTTTATAACAATGTCATTTACTTATTCCCTTCAAAATCTGATTCATTTACAGTATTGTCGGTTATTGAATGTCAATGTATGTAAATGGCATTCGATTAATTTATACAAATGAATACTAGACAAATGAATACCTTACATAACACTATTATTATCATTACTATTAGTAATAATAATAATAATAATAATAATATTAGTAGTAGTAGTAATAGAAGTAGTATCAGTAGTAGTATTTGTTGTTATTATATGAATTCTCTTGAAATCCCTCTAAACACATGTTGTACATACATATATATTCCTTCAAAATAAAGACAAAAAAATAAAACTAGTTTCACTTCAAAATAAACATACTACTGATAAAACAAGTATGCACAGAACACAAGTTGAAATTATCAAATCATTTCGGAATTGTAACATGTTGTGTTTTGTGTGTGTGTGTGTATGTGTACCCGTCAAACTATGAAGTGGAAGAAAGTGAAGATACACTTTAGTGAAAAGAATCATGATTTAGTTTCTATGAATAGACGTTTTAAAATAATTAACTTTATAGGGATTAAACGTTGGATAAACTATTCAACATGATACATTTATGATGTAGGTGATAATAACTGTAGCAAGATTGAATAACAACAGAAGCTAGCTTCACTGTAAACGTCAATTGAAGTTCCATCTTAGTTCCATCCCAGGTTGCTCGAATCTAATTCTCTGGGAGATCGTAAGTTCATGACACTGCTGATTAGTTGTAAGTTAAGTCAGAAAGCAACTAAGTCCTCAAATTAAACTACTTCTTACTAAATATTCTAAGCAATATTTCTGTAAACTTTTCAGATCATGTTGGTTATGAAACAGTAAGAGAATGTTTTATAGTGTGGTTATTAAATATCACGGTAGTAAGTAGGTTTGTATATTTAAACAGTGCCTTGAAAGTGTTGGAAGATAATATGTCTACTCTTTCTATCTACAACTCTTGGAAAAGCTCTAGTTATTCAGCCGTCGTCCTTACCAATCGTATTTTTCAAGTCTGTCAATTCATAATCATAGCACAAGTCCCATTGTCTTGTATCATTTCCCCCCCCCTCAACAACTTCATAGTCATTTCTTTATACAATATGTGTCAAAATCAATACATTTGGTCGCTTCTTATTCCATCTAATAGAGAAGTACTGTTTATGAATGTTCAAAAATTATATTGTTTGCTTTGGATTTTGACTGAAAGCGGAATCCAAAACGAACGTTTCGTCCAATTTATTAGTCGTCAGATGGGCGTATCTACATTCTAATGTTGATTTTTGCACAAAATGAAATGTTTTGGAAAAGTATACTCTACTAAGCAGGTCTTCATTTCTAAGAGATTGGAAAAATGGCTGAAAGTGTGAACTACAACACACACTGTATAATTTGAACATAATACATAACTTCGGCCATATTACACTCTAATTTGAAATTGTATGTCAGTCAGTCATAAAAATTATCCATGGAAGTAAACTAATGTATTCACCAGTTTCGTAAGTAAACTATATTATTTGTTAGTTTTCGTTTTCCTTATTTGTATAAAATGCTACACAACGTTCGTTCTAACATATATGCATATAAAGCAAAGATCGTCACTATGAGGCATTACAAAGAGTACATTAAAAGGATGCCGAAGCTTATTCTGGATAATCATTATCCCAACCTATCAAACCACAAACCAACTTCTAATTCATTATTTCACTGCTGCTTACTATCACCCATCGTTCGTCCAGTACATTCTAGGATCACCATATTACTCTTAATGCTACTTGGCTACCAAAGCAAAGATTGAAATAAACCTGAGTTAACAGTACCCTAAAATATCACTTCTCACCTTTTCAAAGTGAAGTTGAACTTATTTTGTTAAAGAACACAAGAAAGAGATTAGTTAGTTGTGATACTCTCCCCATAGCCTGTACATTGATGTGAATTCCGCAAGAACTTCAGGCATTTATCAAAATGTAGTAATTTTATTTTAACTTTACACTTGGACTATTATACATTAAAAAGTGTACTGAACATTTTTTCAATTTAACTAATGTATGAATCATTCGTTCAAATAAAAATATCATTTATAAATGCATTATCCATAGATACTACTTATATAAATCCCCATTTAACGACTACTATCAGAACAAATCTAACACAACTATATCTATTCTGTTACCTATTCTTAGGGTGCTTATCTATTAATACATTCAATGTTATTCTTTAATCTAATAAAATGATATCTGACTGTTATTCGAGAAAGAAATCCTTTCAATCATAATTTTTGCATATATATATATAAGTGTATACTACTTACAAATACTACTAGTTCATGACTAAACTACACAAATATAATACCTATTATAATCACTAATAATATTAAAAAAATGAAAAAATGTTGAAGAAAATCAGTAACTAACTAAGTGTATGTTGTGGTTATCGTATGACTGAATCATGTTGAATTGAAATGACATCCTACTCTATACATTACATACAAACAAACATGTAATGTAATATGATTTACAGTAGAGAAAGTTACAAAGACACAAGAGAAAAAGTAGAATGATGAATTTATCCTCTTTCCTTTTCCTATGATTACACTATGTTCCCTCCTCCCACCAGTGAATGAAAAGAAGAAACAAAAATGTAAATGACAAATGTAAGTTTTATTATCTATCTATCTGTGTACTTTTATCTTTGTTTAAGTACCTATGTTAATATAGGTATGCATAGATTGGTATATATTTACAATGTAACCATGATATTACAAACTGTTCATTTATATCAAATAAAATGAGACCAGTAAACATCGAAAACTTCATACATGAATACAATACAATCTTCATTGAAGCTTAAGACGCAATCTGTGTTAGTGTACGCAAAGATACAGCAAGTAAACTACTATGTTGTATTACTTTCTTTTTAAGCATTTCCAGTTATTATAATTAATGAAGATAAGTTTACCAATCATATATAATGATGATACTACTTAAATTCATATAAGTAATTATAAAATATTCAAATCATTTTATGTTCTTATGCAGTCATACACAAAGGAAATATTACCAATGGACAAAGAATTAACGAAAGTTACATACTCTCTGCTACAAATGAGTTATTCATTTCATATTCAAAATAAGTAACTAATAAGTTCAATCACTTTGAGATTTGAAACACGATGCTAGTTATGATTAATTAAGAAGAAGAATCATGTGTAGTGCATATTTATACTACTACATGTTTTAAATAATATGTACTTCTATTATTAAGAATTTCACCCTCTAAAAAACAAACCGAAATATAATACTTACGTAACAATTAGATTGTTTTGACAAGATGTTTAATTCAAAAATACTTTGAATGTTAGGAGGTGGTGTTTTTATTAAGTTTCATGATACGTGGTACTTGTTAACAATGACTAATCCACTACTAACAGAAAAAATGATTTTGTTTATAGGATTTGAGCTGAATCTATACAATTTTGCTGTTTTACACCTTACAATCGAGTCTACCAGCCTCAACTAACCAACTCCAATATTGTGAAAAAGTTTTTGAATTAACTGCATCATCTAAAGAGTTATTATAAGCCATATGAAGTAACATACAACTGTGTGTTTGAAACATTTTGGCTTCACGATAGTTTATCTGCTGACGCGTGTTCAGTTACACTGCATTTGTGTTTTGATATATAATTAACAATGAAATGCAAGTACATTCAGAAAACTAATAAAATTTATATGCAGAGTGAATTCAATTGTTAGGTGAAATTCGTCTATCCTAAAAAAATCATGACAAAATCCCTATATCAGGATTATTCGCTGTTAGAGTCAGATAGTAACCAAGTTCTTTGTATGGTGTTGGTTGGGTAGACTTGGAAACCTTGTACCATAGGGCAGCTGCTCCGATTTTTTATTGGGCTAAATTTTTAACTGAGAGGGATCTTCACAATGAGAACGGAAATTTACTTAGCGAAGTTCATTTTCTATAATTTACAATCCGTGTATCAGGTGAGAGGCAGTTACTCACCAATTGAATTGAATGATTTCGCGCAAACGTATCACAAATTGAAAGAAGTTAGAAATAACAACCAGTAGTGCCAAATCAATGGTCAAACAATTAAGCGTTTTCTGTGGATCTAGAAGGTCGTAGGTTCGATCTCTAATGGTGTCGTGGATACTTACTAAAGTCTTATACTAGGACAAAACAAATGACCAATGCTTCCTAGTGATGAATGGTTATTTATTTCAAAATACATCGCAATATCAAATTAAGTGTTTATGCATCTTCTTAGAAAATGAACATTTTACACGTTCTATTGAAAAGAATCACAGATGGGACATTTTATCACAAAATAAGTTAAATGTATGACTTATGATTTTTAAGGAAATATATTCTTATTGGTACAATCTGAAGATGTCGATTAAAGAAACTTTTCTTCTATCAAATCACCTTATAACTAGTGAAACTCGCCTAACTAAAAAGTTTAAAGACAATCAATCCTATATGCATGTATCACATTATATAATCACTTGGAGCTAGGTGCATAGGTCGAGCATTGAGTCTACTTTTTCACTCTATCTAAAAGTATCATCTGGTAAGGCTGGGTAAGGAAAAATGTAGATGATTGTTCGATGCATTTTACAAAATCTCGTCAAATACAAGAGAGGTTTACATCGTAATTCGTTTTGCATTACAGAGGCTTCACATATGCAAAGCATAGAGCCAAAATTTTACAAAATCACTATCTTTACCATCACCTAGCTTTACAGTTAGCTTTATTTGATTCATTTATTTGCAGGTTTTCTGTTTCTTCATATCCCATTTCTACTTCCAATTTCACTATTTGCCTTCAGTATTATTTTCATTAAAATAATCACTACTAGTAATATAATCTTGCCATTACACTGTCAGTCTCTATCTAGATTTCTCTATTTATATTCACTTGCCTTCAATCTAATCGAATGATAAATTTAGTTACACTGTCATCATCCTACTCGTTCCATAGTTTTCATATTTTCTTATAGTTCCTACTTCAATTATCAACTAACTAACAGTCGTACATATTAGAAGCGAGAGGTTGAAATAGAAACATGAAAGATATAATTATATAATCTTAATAATAACAATAGAACCATATATGATTACGTAATTAATTGATAGAATTATGAAGAATATTAATTAATGAGCTAAAATAAGACAGTGTAAGATATAAAATTGAGATCAAGTAACTTTGATGTCAAAACAGGTTAAGGTTTTGTGTTGATTATTTGTTAATTATTGTGAATACTCTGTGATGCTTATTATCCAAATGGAGCTTAACTGTTGTACTTTTAAAGACTACTGAATTTTATGCATGGGTTCTTAAACTTAAGTTCAGAAAACCTAAAGGAAGTTATTCCTTTAGTTCTTCCTATAATTGTTACTACAAATAGATGTTAATTCATAAACATTTTAGAAAGTAACATCTGAAGAATAGTACACCATATTCACAAGCTAATTTTCTTCTTATGATTTAAATAAATAGAATGGTAGAATGATAAGACTTTCGTTGCCATAGTCAATATGATTTGCATCTGATACATAAGATTGTTAATTTGCAAAAATTTAACTAATAGCCATCCTATGTCGAATAATTATGCAGTTATTAGTTATTTAAATTTTTCATTACAATTATCTATTTCTTCTCCATACATTTTACTACGTAGCCTACAACCTCAACAAATGTACCACAAGCTTCCTAAATAGATAGAGAAGTTGTATTGTATGCAATTACTGAAGTCAGTAAAGAAGCAACTACCCATTGGTGAAAGTGGATGAAGGCCTATCTATAGCACAAGTCCATGAAGGTTGTGAAGTGTAAATTATACTTAACTGATTTGGTGATCTATTTTAAGACAATGAAGCAAACATTATAGAGTTTCGAACTCATCAACCAGAAAAAACCTGATTTCTAATTATTTACTAAATCTTCGGTCAATGTTAAATCATTTTAAGAATGATTTAACGTCAGCTAAAGAACATTCTACAGAAATACTCTACCCATAGGATCGGGTCCGATAGACATTTAGATCTCAGATCATTACTTAATAACTAGCATATTCAATATTAACTGATTTACTGCTTATCGACTGGATCATGAAGACTGCAACATCTGAAGACACTCTCGAAATACAGTGAACAACATCGATGCAACTAGATAACTTGGTCTTTGCAGATGATTCAGCTCTTCTATACCACACAACACCAAGTGCAGATGAAAACGAAAATTATAGCAACAGCTCTGCAGTAGGAGGCCTCAAAATACACAAAGGGAAAAACAAGATCCTTCGATATAAAACGACAAACACTAACCCAATTACACTCGACGGAGAAATTCTAGAAGACATTAAAACCTTCATACACTTGAGCAGCATCATCGACAAACAAGGTGAGTTTGATGCGGATGTGAAGGCACAGATTGGTGAGGCAAGGAAAGCATTTCTACAACTGAAAAACATCTGAAACTTAAACCAACTGTCAGTCAAAATTATAGTCAAAATTTTCAATACGAATGTGAAGAAAGTTCTGTTGTATGGAGCTAAAACTTGAAGAACTATGAAGAACACTTTTCAAAATTTACAAGTATGCATAAACAATTGTCTGCATATGACACTTCGGATTTGTTGGTCAAATACGATCAACAACTACCTTCTATGGCAGTGAACTAACCAACTTCCAGCCAATGAAATAATTAGTAAACGACTCTGGAGATGGATAGGACACACATTGAGGAAATTATCAAACTGTGTCACAAGACGAGCATTAACTTAGAATCTTAAATGCCAAAGAAAAAGAGAAAGACCCAGGAACACATAGCGTCGTGAATTGGAGATAGACATGAATAGAATGAAGAGCAGTTGAGAAGAGCTATAAAGTTTATATTTTCATTCCAAAAAGTTTCTAAGACTATCTGTTAATGAATTAATGAATAGGTTTAGCTACAATATAAGCAGCATGTTTCCTGAATAGGATTTAATTGTATCGGGCTGGTAAGATTTTTGAAACCTGTTTCTTGGTTCTCTGGAAACGCCCTTCGCCCACTTGATCATAACTTAGACCTTCCTAGCATTATTTTTTGACTCTCACAGATAATTGTAGCAGAAAAAGTATTTCAGCTATTCTAACTCATTAACACCGTGATTTAATGTTGATTCAGCCGTTCTATAAGTTTTATTTACTTCGTCATATCCTGATGCAGTAATTTAACTATATGTTTTTATCATTTTCACCATGTAACGCAACTATTAAAATATTCGTTTTATGTAATTGCCTTACATCGTTCATTGCTTTTCTTATTAAGATAACGATAAATAATCACAATAAAACTGATAACCAAACTGTTTGAATGTCATCCTTTCGCATTCACATGTTTTAAAGGTTTTAATGAGATTTACAGATTAGATTGAAAATGGACGCAATCAAAATAAGACATTCATACTAAACTCACCAACCTGCTGCATAATCTTTTATTTTCATTACATGACATTAGACATTCCTGTGTATCCACAATTCCCTTTTCGTTGAAGTTAAATGATAGTTCTTATTTATTTGATGTAAATACAATATCCGTTAATTTCGCTAATTTACAAAATAAAAAATATTTAAATTATGAAATTAACCAATCAGCTTTCAGGTTCTAGTTGTTATTTGATTGGATAAAACTCTTCACTAATCATACGTGAGATAAATTTAAGGAATACATTTAATCAGCTGATTTTAAATAACTCATTATAAGATAGAGGAACCCAGCAAGGAAAACTAATTTGCAATATGCATTCGGTGTTTAAAAAAATCCTAAAACCGTTTTTTCGTTCAGAAACCTTTTTTCAATTTACTTTTAATATGATGGGAGAAACAGTAAACTTGTCATGTAAATATTATAATAAATACTTCATTCTCAAGTTCGCCCCACACAATATATTCGTCAGCTTTTAAAGAAATATGGTGACTTTGGACAGATTATAATATTTGTTGATAACGACATTCAAATCTATAGTCAGCTGTCATTTGTAGTCAATGTATTAATAATAATTTAAGTACTAAGCATTAAAAATGTCTCGAGAAATCAGAATGATGGAATATGAATGCTTTAACTAACTATCGCAAAAATGAAAAGTGCTAATGTATCTGGCCACTGTGAGTGAGTTTCCTTAGTGTTATTCGTTGTATTCAATTATTGATTGTGATTTGCCTTCACCTTTCAACGAACAACGATCTTATGGACTATTGTCATATTTAAGAATAAGAAACCATAAGGAATACTTGAATCTATTGTTCAAACAACAAACATCCTACATCAAGGTAAGCCTTAGTTAACCATGCGTAACAAAAGTACATGTTGACTGATTACTGAGTAGGGACTGACGTCAAACTTGTCCGCATTTATGACCTTGGACTGTATCCTATTGATCAGTATTCATTGTGAAAGAAATTAAATTTCATAACAAATAAAGAGCTCATTCATACTAAACAGTGATTATAACCATTTACCTTTCCAAAATATAAAACTCACTTACTTAATGTAGGTAATTAGTATTTCTGTTGATAATTGTGACAGAGTAACAATAAAAGCAAATGAAAAGTCAGCCGATCAAATTCATTGTCAAAACTAAGCAATAATGTTAGAAAGTAACATAGGGATAAAGGTTATTAGTAAGTAAGGGGTTTTGAGGGACAAAACAAACGAGTTTCAAAATGGATTCCTTGTTTTTCCAACCGTATCATCAACCATTGCTCCTGTACATTTACCTAATAATTCCCAACTCCGCCCTCAATAACAATAAACGGGATTAATTTCCATCCATTTTCTTTCCTGGACACCAGAAGTAGAAATCCAAACTTAACCACGAGACTTATTTCACTAATAAAAAAATAAAAATTATCTAGCATGCTGCTTTCCTGTATCTATATATTCACATCATTCATGGTGCGATAGGGTATCAAAACTGGGCAACAAACGAATAATTTAACTAATAGGGTAATAGCATCTTCATTAGCGAAAAGAACAGATAAGTAGCATATTGTGAAATAAGCGCGAAAACTTTGAGTTCAAACCGAGATTGAATATACGTTTTAGGTATCTAGCCTCAACAGCTTCATTTACATTCCATTTTCTTCATTGTTCTTACGATCGTCTCATCTTTAAAGGTTGCTCGAAGATTCGAGCATACAGAAATACATGAAACACAAGATGAACTAGCTAGCTCATCACATGATATTGAAGAAGATGATGATTATTAGTGTGATGATCACTGTGGACGAGATGGAGGTGGTGGAGAAACAGATTCTACCGATTGCAATGTTAATAATGAATCTTCGCATACAATCGACAATCAGGTACTTCATGTTAAACAACAAGAAATGGAGGGCAAATTACCAACGCCAACAGCACATTAATAATAATGTCTTTGAATTCTGTAGAACGTCGCGTGAAATTGGAAAGAATTAGTAAATAGAAAACGAGTTGAGTTTTGAGGTGGCAAGGAGAAACGCATGAATAAATGCATCTGCTGATTGAGAAGCACCAAGGAAAGAGAGACTACAGCAGACACGGATCAGTGAACGCAAAGGATGTTCAAATTAGTGATTAACAGCAATGTTTGTAATAATTTATGACGCTCTCCGTTTTCACCATGCACACAATTGCTTGCCCTGTTGAAATTTTCCCATAGCCACTTGGAATTGTTTATTTTTCCACTATAATGATTGAAGATGCATATAATGTTAAAATGTCGTCAATAGAAAATTCCCGTAGCCGTGGACTAGGTGTCAACCTCGAATGACGCTGTTGCATCATGGGGCATAAAATACTGGGATGAAGATAGGGGCCAATCATAATTATCACTTACGCATTTCATCAATAATACTGTGTTATTCTATTTTGTAGTCTCGCCGTTTAAACCAAACAATC
The DNA here is from genome assembly GCA_034768735.1 of Schistosoma mekongi. NCBI lineage: Eukaryota > Metazoa > Platyhelminthes > Trematoda > Strigeidida > Schistosomatidae > Schistosoma > Schistosoma mekongi. Next base: position 41,454,348 of record CM068308.1, on the reverse strand, counting down.
AGTTGGCTTTTTATTATATAATGATGTGGTTTTTTAGGGAACGGTGGAATGGCATACGTATGTAAGATTCGATAAACAGCAGCACCATAGGGAATGTCACATAAATGACAAGAGTATTAGACAACGAATCGACTGAAATATTGGTGACATTGAAGATCGGAAAAAGTTAATCAGTGACGTAGGCCAGTCGTACATATTCGATCACAAAGACAGTAGATATAAAGAATCTGGCCATTCAAATGATTGCCATGTCTACTCTCACGGATTTATAAATTACAGTCACAGACAATAATTGTTTATAATGTTTGTTATGTACTGAACTCTCATGTGATTGTTAATTACCTATTAGTTCGGAGCTACTGGGTCGCGACTTCACTTAAGCCGGTTATTTAAGCCTCAGTAAACTAGTGTTTAATGACAACAATCCCCCAGCAAAATAGTACATTCATACACCAAATATTCAATAAATAGTGAGTTTAGTATTCATAATACTTCTTCGTCTCGTTTTTATTTGGAATATGCCAGTTTCTTTAAAGGAAATTTCAATGTGTACAGTTAGGCCGTCTTTGCTGATCAATAACTTACATTTTATTCTGATGATAGTTGACCAGAGGTTTTCACCAGGATACCAGCCTGTTTGGTTAATATGTAAGTCACAGGGTTTAAGACATTTTACAGTGAGCTGGTTAAGCTACAACTGACTTCCCGAAGAAGGAAATTCATTGTGTCATTGAAGGAAATGAAGACATCCATTTGATAAAATTTTATAACGTGGCTGTACATTCTTATTTATAGAAGTATCTAAACTATTATGATAGTATGTTAAAAAATTGGCGGAAAATCAAATCATGAAATATTTAGGGAGTCTGGTGTAAAGGAATGCTCAATAGCCTGAAGGTTTAAGAATAGTGACAGTATGAAATTATATTTCAGCTTGGTAGATGAGTACATGAAGAAGAAAAAATTAAAAACAAGGAGTTGAAACAAATATAGATACCTTTTGGTATGGTCATTTCAAGAAGTATGTCTTACTATGATGACAAAATGACAGCTTACATGTGCCACATTTAAATACAGAGTTTGGATTTAATAGTGATTTGCCAATGTCTGTGCGTTGATGTATTGTTTATTTGTACTCCATTTAATATCAATCATTCAACTGTGCAAATGACTGAAGGATCCCATTGGTCGAGTAGTGACCAGAAATTTCAAAGTCAAGTTGTTATTTGTCATATACTCTCCTCTTCAAAGCCATACTGGGAAATGTTTGGCGTTTTTCTGTGTGATCAATGTATCTTGACGCAGACTATCAGGTAAACGAACAAGACACACATATATGCAACATAGCTGGAGTTTACGTTCCGTACAGCAACGAATCATAGGCCACCTAGAGAAAATACGAAGCTTAGTTGAAACATTTTCCTGATACCTGTCAACCGATTCTACGAAATATCGGCTGCACTATCACTTCTAGATTTAAGGTTTATGAAGACAGATTTCACTTCCACTATAGGAATTCTTTTTACTTTAGTTTTAGTTTCTTGTTTCTACTAAGAAATCTGAGTATATAGCCAATTCTGACGAGTATTCACTGATTTTGGAGTTATTTGTCGTCTGTAACTTCATCATATCATGGTCGGATGTTCCGTCTTTCAATTGTTAATAATAATAATAATAAACTAATAATAATAATAGATTTATTCTCAAGTAGATTTTGTACATGAGTACATACCAGTTTACAGGCATGATCACAATGATATAGTTTTATTAACATGCAAGGGTTTTTATAGTTATTGATAAGGGGTCAACACTATATAAAGGCACTAATTAATTGCAACGCCAACGATATCAAAGATCACAGTATTAGGGTACCAGGTTTACGCGTTGTAGTATAGTTTATTTTTGACAAACAAACGCGCGCTCTTTGGCTCTGGCGTTGCGATTCCAAGAACCAACTGGGAGTAAACAGAATTTACCACACAGCATATCCAGATACGGAGTAAGGCGAACAATATTTAGAACTTGGATAAGGACTCCAACCGAGCACAAATATAGAGGGGGGTATTTTCCGTAGCGGTGGAGTCTGCGTGGGTTGGTCTGAACAGTGATTTTTGGATGCATTAAGTACATTGTTAACCGACATTAGGAGTAAGTTGCTCTAATGGAGATCCACTCCTCATGCTAGCAGTCCATAAGCTCGGGGAGATGACATAGTGGAACATAAAAAATGAAAGAAGTAAAAGTAAATTAAGTTAGCTAGTGGTTGTAAAACAAATAGTTTTAAACCAGTATCTTCTATCTTTTTGTTATTTTTCCTACCACAACGTTAATAATAATAATAATAATAATAATAATAGCTTTACTCAATAGTATTTTAAGTACAATATGAATTTTCAGCATACAATGTCTCCACAAGTTACTTTTTTACTGTGTCAACATCTGAAAGAAAAAGATACACATTTTATATTGTTAACAACAATAACAACAACAACAATTTCAGTAATATAAGGAACAGGAGTCTTTGCATTTCATAATAATCCGTATTTTTAAGAGCACAGACTTCTGATTAGATCGGTTCTTACAAACTTTTCATCACATAGGACATGTGCTAAATATGGAATAGTTGAGCATTTATACTTCTCTTTACGTGCTTGAATCCTGATGTAGCAGCGTTGCGTTCTGCCAGAAGATAAACAAGGAGAAAGTTTTGAATGAAGAGGGTGGTTTATGTCAGATAGAATAATCTTAGATAGCTGTCTGCAGGACTTTAAATGTCTATCTACAACCATGTTTATAATAACGTCGTAACTTGCACCACACACTTTACTAACAGCTTTCAGTACTCTACGCAACACAGCATAGTCTTTTATTAATAGTCCGGGAAAAGTTAATGGGGAACAATATGAAATAATCGGTAATATACATGAACTGACAAATTGTAATAATAAGTGCTTGGTTATACCAAAACTACGTAATCTCTTCACATAGTATATTAAACGGAAAACCTTCTTTGATATAAGCAAAACATGCGAAGACCAAGATAGATCAGAAGTATAAGTTACACCAAGATAATTAGCATTCGACGTAGTCTTAATTGTAGAGTCTCCAATTTTACAAACATCGTGTGAATTCACAAGAGCAGTTAGATCCTTTTCATGTCTTAGACTGAAATTAACTGTTTGGCATTTGGAAGGATTAAGTTGAAGACCATTCAAACTAGACCATCGTCCAACATTGGCTAAAAAAACAATTCATTTCACAACAATTTGAGGAAGAAGAAACAGATGTACTCATTGTAAGATCATCTGCGTACTTGACAAAGGTGTTTTCCATAGAAGAGGGCAGGTCATTCAAGAAAAGTGGGAAAAGAAAAGGGGAAAGGACAGCACCTTGAGGTAAATCAACTTCTTCTAGCAAATGAGTGGAGCACTTTCCCTAGTACACAATATATTGTTCTCCTCCGGAGAAATAAGAATATAACCAGCTGGTTATCCAGCTTTCCATGTTCATATTCTCAAGTTTATTCAGTAATATAGATCTAGGAACGGAGTCAAAGGCGGAAGTGTAAGCGAGAAACTTACTACGGACATACTTTTCACCATTTTCTAAGCTACACACTATATTATGACGTAAGACAACTGCCACATCCAGTGTACTTTTTTTGCATCTGTATGAAAACTGATATGGGTCAATATGCTCTTCCATTGTTGGCTGCAGCTTACGTAGTAGACGCTTTTCCATAGTTTTGAGAAATGGAGAAGTTATAGCTATGAGTCTAAACCTAACATTACCACTTGAAGACGCTTTCTTCAGTATAGGCGTTACTTTTATCTCCTTCCAAGCTTTTGGTATCACGTTTGTAGAGAATGACTCATTAAAGATATTAGTCAGTGGCTGGCACATAATGTTAGCACATTTCCTGAAGAGAAGATTCGGAATCTAATCAGGACCTGGACAACGTGATGGCTTAAGTGCCTTCAGACATTCTAGAACTTCAATTTCGGTGAATATAGAACCACAATATTTGTTCAATTTACAGTGATCTAAGAGCATCTTATCAGATCCATGCCGTATAAAAAACTGGTTTAACGAGCAGGCATTTAAATGTGTATCTTCTGTAATCTGTTTAGTGTGAGTAAGTTCTTTGAATAGTTTCCAAACAGTAAAAGATTTTTTACAAGATAGTAGCTTTTCAGCATACAATGCCTTCAAACGTTTTATTTCTTGACATATAGAGCCATTTAACCTTCTAACTTCAATATAATCTTTGTTCCTGAAGTGACTTTCTTTTTCTCTTCTTAGTCGTTTAAGATGTGGGGAGATTAGTCTGTCAAATCTAATAATAATTGTCTCATTAGGACAGCAGGCATCAAGACAAAACTTGAGGTAGGAACTAGTGACATCTACAGTGGTTTCTAACGATTCATTTGTAAAGAGGTTCCAGTTAGTTGATTCCAGCATGTTAATCAACTTGTAGATGTTTTCATCTGAGTAATTTCTATATTTTATTTTCCTGGTCGGACAAGAAGTTGTATTTTTTAATGATTTCGCATAAATTTTTGGCAAAACTCGAATGATACAATGGTCGGAGTTTAGAAGAGGGGTGCGTTTACGAGTCTCGTATATTCCAATGTCATTGACAAAAACTAAGTCAAGCATAACATTGTAGCGAGTTGGGAAGTGTACTAGGTTTTGGTGGCTTAAGGATGAAAGAAAAGTGCAGTCTGACGAGATAAAGTCGCCACATACAACTGAAAGAGACCCACTGAGAGTAGTTACAGCAAACTCTGTGAATTCATCGGCAAAGTGGGATAGGACAGATGATGTGAAGTCTGGAGTCACATAAACAATGGTAACATATATGTATTCATATTTATTCAGATATTTTGGACGACATCTTAATGTCAGGCAATCTACAAAATCATTCGAAAACTTAAAACATACACACCAGTTCGTGTTCACGAAGGTAGCAACACCACCACCACACTTTTTCTTGATGACAGAACGATCCTGACAAAAAATCTTAAAACTATTTAGTGATATCAAGTTGTCATAGCACAGTTCATGTAGCCAAGATTCTTGAAATGTGATTAAATTACAGTTACGGTATATGTTAAGACTAAGAAGAAACTGTAGGTAGTCCACTTTTCCAATAAGGGATCTGCAGTTAAAACTAAGAATTTCCGGAACAGACATTTGATAAATGTTGATTCGTTTTAACACGTGCTGCCAGCCACCATGATGTTTGCGTTTAGATCTAACTGAATTACACATGGTAGGGCGTAAACTTTTTATAAAAGCGCGTGAGTACACAAAGCGATTTTGGGACATGATTGGACAATTAAAACAAAACAGAAAACGGAAAGATAACTTGTTGAGGTACTGGTAAAAAAGAAGGTAGCCCAGGATATCAAGCAGGCCGCTTAGAGTGCTGCTTAGAGTGTTTAAAGATTTGGAACCCTATAAACTATCACTGATTAAGTTGAGGTTGTGGTGAGTCGTGGAGTATTTGATACAGAAATTTAGACACATTATTCCGATTACTGTTCGTGGTATCTAGTCTACATACTCGTGTTACACATTGAGCGGGCCGAATACTTCGCATGTTATGCTAGAATTTAAATAAATCGGTAATTTATTCAGTGCATTGGAGTCACTAAATAATTGGTTTATCTCTGGTATAAAGTGATCAATGCTATCTAACGTACGGATTTCTGCCGGTGAAGTTTTACAAATGGCAGTGTTGTAACATAATACACTTAACAATGATGAGACGCTTGTTATTACTACAGAAAGTAAGTTAAGCATGTGATACCATTTTTGGAAAGTAATTTGTTAGTAGTTAGTGGGAAGCCGCAAGCCTACGTTTTGTATTATTTAACACTTTCGATTCAAAGCGTACCTGGAGCCTTTGAAATGGCATATGCTCACCCAGTCCCCGACGGTTTACTTCTTGACTACCATGTTTCATAGTCAACAACCACTACTACTGTGTTGTTCGAGCTGAATGTGACTTCTGTACGACTTAGCTATACACGTTGGTTGATCACTGCTGTAGAATTGACGAGGTTTAATTAGCGTAACGCCTAATTGTGGGTTCTATTGAACTTGATATTTCGATAATGCTTAATACCTTTGCGACCACTTTAATGAGATACGCCAGTGTAACACAGCATCTATCTTCAACCAACACCTAAGTACTTGACTAGGTCCCACGCAAACAAGTGGAAAACTAATAAAGGTCATACACAATGATCAAAGATTAAATGACTCGAAGTAATAACTTAATCATGAGAAGATAGACATAAAATGCAAAGAATAGAAAATCATCACACCACCCAAGACAACCAAAGATTACAATGGTAGATGCAGGATTATAGCGGACTACTTTTGAACACAGACGGGGGAATTAGGTTTTCTAATGCACAAAGCTTTCACAAACATAAGAAGAAAATTATAGATACTCATATCCATTACTTAAGAGTGATTACATGGCCAAGCGAATAGCTCGTGCCAATTATGCGCTTTTGGGACACGGGGAACGGTATCCTATTTCATGTATTTATGTGACCACTTAACGTTATTTAGTTATGAAGCTACTCAAATAAATGTTTCACTACCATTGACTGGATCGTTCGATTACTCCTCCTTATGCATATGTGCCCAGACAAGCATATGAATTGGTAAATGGAATGGGATGTCATCTAATTTATTTATTTATTTATTTTAATCACATACTACTCATTTACAATAAGCGTTGTGAAGAAACCATTTTGGGCTTCATCAGTTGAGTATAATAATTCAATAAATCAAATTAGCGAAGTAGTATTAGGAGTATAAACGCTAATGTGACGTAGGACGTGTAAATAAAAAAGGAAAAAAGAAAGAAAAATTCTAAAGTGTTCAATGCGTAGTCGTAGATTAGACTTTGCATAAACAGGTTTGTTAGCCAACTAATAAACCCAATGTAATTAAAAGGTCAAGTTGTAATCAAAATTTTGAATTGGTTTATAAGTGATGACAGAAGACAGATAATAATAATAATAATAATAATAATAATAATAATAATAATAATAATAAAGTAGACAGATAATAATTATAATACTAATAATAAAGTAGGTTGGAACAGAGTGAAAGTATGCACTATTAACCATATAAAATACATAGAGAATTATATTAATGGAGAGGTCAAACAGTGTAGTTAACAGTGTGATGAAATTATGAATTTTCACTCAAGCAATATTAAAGGGGTGAAATTTCTGAAGCCTATGTAAAATCACGAATTACGACTTTTCAGTGATAATAATTTTGCGACAAAATATCTGCCTAACAGAAATTGTAAACCTCTGTTTCTGATTTCCTTCTTCTACTGTAAAATGTTTGCCTTGGTGATAGATTTAACTAATGGTTTTATTTTTAAGCGTGTTTAGTACCGATTTATGGAATTTAACGGAAATCCATTTAGCATCAGTGTTTTAGTTATCTACTTTCTATCATCTACAATCAAATAGGTTGTACAAATTTGTTAGATTCTCTTAATTCTATTGGCAAGACTCGTTTATGTAGTAACTGCCAGACTTTATGAAAATTTAAGTAGTGACCAGTTCAAGCAGCATTTATATGGATTGACATTTTATGGAGTCATCATCTCTTCGTTTAAGGAAAACGTCAATAAATGGTAAATAATCACTGGTGTATGCTTTGTTCGTTAAAGTGGCATCACTCTGTTGTGTGCTAAGTTTGTTTAAGAGATGGGTCACATCGAGTCTTCACTACATATTATAATAAATGTCTTCTATATATCTCCTGTATGAAGGAATTTTCACGATTAGTTCAGTCTTCATATTTTCAGTTCTGAAGAGCAGTCTTAATAGACTACTAGTTGAGACACCGTCAATCTGTTGAAAATGTTTAAATTTGTGACGGAGAATAAGTGCAAACGAACCGGAAAGAAAAGTACCTCATCAAAATGCCAGATAAAGATGTTCTTAGCAAATGTGGAAACTATAGAGACATCACTCTGCTTTCAATACTAGAAAAAAGTTTTCAGCAGAGTGTTATTGAACTAAATGTAAGATCCAGTCGATGCCTAAATTTGAGATTAGTAGGCCGGACTTTGTATAGATAGATCGTGTACCAACGATCATTGTTGAACAATCAATTAAATAAGGCTCACCACTTTGCAACAACTGCCTTGACTTAGAGAGTGTATTTGACAACGTGGATAAGAAAACACTATGGGGCATTCCCCGACTTCATAAAGTATCCGAAACAGATGGTCAATTTTACACGGAATTTTTACGACGGACAACATTGAGTTATTGTACATAGAGGCAGGCTTATAGATTAATTCGAATTAAAGACACGTGTCAGACGAGGTTGCTTACTCTCGTCGTTTCTCCCTCTGCCGATGGTTCACTGGGTTATGAAGACTATAACGTCTCAAGGCAAGCACAAAATACAGTAGGCAACATAGATGCAACTAGGTGACTTGGTCTTTGCAGATAACCTAGCTCTTATATCCCACACATAGTAACAAATGCGACTGAAGACGGACAGTTTAGTAGCAGCCTCTGCAGTAGTAGGATTCAACATACACAAGAGAAAAATAAAGATCCTTTGATACAAAACAACGAACACTAGCCCAATTACACTTGAGGTCGAAACACTGGAAGAGGTAAAAAGTTTTACATACCTGAACCTCGTCATCGACAAACAAAGAGGATCTAATGTAGATGTTAAGGTATACATTGGCAGAGCAAGAGTAATATTTCTACAACTGAAAAACATTAGGAATTTATACCAACTATCACCTGACATTAAAGTCAAATTTTCACGCGTTAAAACACAGCTTGCATATTCCACTATCCCGTCAGCCTGGCGAAGTACTGCACCAATGCCGAAATCACTGGCATCTGTGGACACTGTGAACTGTTTTCCACGGACGGTAGTCTCTATGTCATCTGCTTTGCGTTAAATAGCTGCTTGATTTGATCAAAGGTTTTCTGAGCCACCTCTGTCCACATACATTTTTCATTGCTTAAAAGTTTATACACTGGTGCAACGATCTCATTAAAGTTATTTATAAAGCGGCCGTAGGATGCTGTTCTTCCTATAAACAGCGTGAGCTTCCTTTTCAAAGTGGGTGTCGTTGTGTTCTTGATAGTCGAAATTGTCTCGGGTAATGGCTTCATTTCACCATCTCCTACTTTATACCCTAGCAGTGTGACGATACATTTGGCTATCTGCGACTTCTTCTTGTGATTGATGCGCAATCCATTTTATCATTTTATCATTTTATCAAGTTGTATTGATTTTTTTGTTAACATGATTTGTAAACTTTCATCACTTGTATGTGAACATATTTGACAATATTTGATTGTATTATTAAAAGTGTTGATAATTTTATTTGATGAATAATCACCATGATTATTTTGTATATATAAGGGAATGTGTAAAATATAATCCGATTCCGAATCTGATTCCGATCTGTCTGGTTGGTCTATTATCTTGTTCTATCTCCGGCTTGAGACTGAGTGGGCTTAAGCCAGTCGCGAATTATCAACTAGGCACACTTCAATAAGCAGCCGCACACAACACAATCAGTTTTCTTCGCGTCATAACACCAGCCCAAATGGCATTCTCCTAAACTGGTGTGTGTTTGTGACCCATGGTGAACGCTGTCTTTTACTTGTCATCAGCTTTTATCGGTAGCTGCCAATACCCTGATCTGAGTTCCAGTACAGTAAACAACTTTGCTTGTTGTAAGCGATCCAGAGTTTCGGCTACACTTGGCATCGCGCACGGCTTCAACTCAGTTATACTGTTTAGTTTTCTGAAGTCAACACAGAATCTATATTTCTCATTGGATTTCTTTACTAGCAGCACAGGTAAATTGCGAAGGCTATCAAACTCTTCAATTATTGCATCCAGCATCATCATTTTAACTTCTCTTTCTAAATGAACTGGTATCCGGCCTGTGTAAAACGTTGTCTTCCTATGACTGTTTATAGGAACTTTATGCGTCGCTTTGCCATAATACCTATAGACCTCTGCTTCTTCGGTGAACAGGCCTCTGTATTTTATTACTACCTTATCGATACTTTCTATGTTCTCTTGCGCTAAGATCGTGGCTTGTATTCTAACAATCTCCCTGTTCTCATGTATGCTAAAATGCTCGTACATAGTGATTACCGTCATGTTCTTAGTGCCACTCATGGACTATACCACAACGAGAGGTGGATAAAATACATATTCAGGAAACCACGAACTAGAAACTGTCAACGCCAAATTAGAGGAGGAAAACCCAAGAACACATTGCTCTGTAAATCAGAGGCAGGAACTTCAGAAGACTTGGAAAAGCAAGCGTAGGATAGTGTTAACTGGAGTATATTTGTTAGCAGCTTATGCTCCACATGAGGCAACAAGCATTGATTAATTGATGTTGTTTGAAATATTTTAAAATGTTGAAAGTAGATTATTTGTAGTTTTGCGACTACGAAACTACTACTCTTCTTTAGTTGACAAGTAACCATTGAAGCTACTTACAGTCTGTTTTAAATATTCAATTTGTATGCTGTATGAAAGAAGGGTATTTGTAAGCATTTGTGGTCTACTTAGGATCCATTGATAAGACACTATCTTCAAAAGATTCAGGCAGTAAAAGAGAACAAGCCAACAAATTTCCAACGATGAAAATGGGTAGATTGATGAAATCACTGTATTGAATCACAAGGAAAGCCTTAAATTAGAATCATCGAGGTTGAAACAATAAATGAAATTGGAGGCAGACATGAGCCCACTAATTTCTTTCATCCTCAGTGTCTTCAAATGCCAATTCAATATTCACGTGTTAATCCTCTTGAAATTTTGATAATACAAAATTAATGTGTAAATTATATTGAACAGATAACATCATAAAGAAAACAGAACACTTCATATAATGCATGCAGTATATTCTGAAAAACAATTTATTCACCCATTTGCATAGTTACATCAATGTTAGATTAAAAGTTTTAATAACGTCAGAATTTAAAAATACCACTGAATGTAGGACGTGAATTGAAAAATTTAATTGACACAAACACATTCATCATCATTCCACCTGACTTTCCCACATTACGGACAGTCCTCCTATAAATAAACATGAAATCATAAAGTATAAATGAATGCTCGCATTAATCAGTTTAGAAATGATGATGTAGCTGTAGACAGAGATTTGATAACTGTAAAATGGAAATATAAACAATCGGAAATTCGATATCTGATGATGATAGTGATATGAATCATGTGATTCGATACTCGACAGTTGAAGTTGACTTTATTTACTGTGAATTTGTGTGGTGTTTTCACATTCAGAAATAAAATTTAGCTGATATCAAATCTTCTAACAAAATTTCATTGTGTTGTTATACATCAAAGTGAAACAGAGTTTACTTTGGCTAATCTGTGACTATTATTAACTAGTTATGTGACCCAATCATTGAGGGTAATGCTCTGAGATTTTCGATGTTCGAGTAATACATTCAAATATTCTACAGATTTCATGACTTCAAATGTGGAAACAGTTTGGGCATATTATCTGTACAAGAATGTTTCATCAAAACGGACAAAATGAAAGTAACATAGGACAATACAATAATGATAAGATCCAAGTTGAATACAATAAAAGTTGACTTAAATCATAAACCTGATTTTGATGCATATAAACACCGAGACACCAATCTGTCTCCAGTTATGGTTTGATTATTCATTTTCATTACTTGTTATGGAAATAAAGAGAAAAATTTATAAACATCGAATTACTTATAAATGACACTGTTACCCCCTAAAATAGTGGTATTTGCACTGTGAATTTCTTGATTGATATTCAGACCGAAAATTACACCATATTGTTTTATTTCACTTAGCGCGTTGTACAGTTAGTGACGTTGGATTCGTTAAGTTCAGATGCATACATAGCATTTTTCTTTCGGACTTCATCATACTTGTAATTTTTGAAGTTGTAGTATGTGTATCAGTTATTGTTATTAACGAAGTCGAGATAACTGACGAGACATATATATACAGTTATTGAACCTAATCTGGTAGCGAATGCATCAACATACAACAGCAGCTATATACTGCTCATTCTAGTCAACCATTTTCGTCAACATTACAAAAGCAAAGCAATAGTCGACATGCCTCAATAACACTCAGCAAATTTGATTTCCATCATAATTACCATGAATAACTGCATAGCAATCATTTATTCACTCAAATGAAATTACTCTGTCTAATTACCGAAAAGTGTTAATTTGTTGTAGTCACATTGCTGTTTAGTGGCTAACACAAGTATGCAATCAGTGGAAAACATCCTTATTGCGGACGTGGTAAGTAATCGCTGTTGTTTTTACTGACATATGCGACTTGAATATTGACGAGTATTCAATGTCAGAATGTGTCATGGATCTAGCAATCAAATAAACTAGTGGTATGAGAATGTCACTAATCTCTGTACATGCTATTTTGTTAATGAATAATGATGTTGTTGAATGAAATTCGGTGACGTTGATGTGCTAAACAAGAAGAAAATCAGTCTTCACTAACCTTACATATTGACTGTCAAGTTGGACAGGTGATATTTGCTAAAACCGTAGAGTTTTGGAGTTCAACAAAAGTTAATCCACCATTTATGGGGCAATTGAAAGTTTTTCCGCTGATTATAATTTGTAGGCCAGTGAGTTTTGAACATTTATACTAAAAGTGTAATCAATAAATTTATAGTAAAATGGTCAATACATAGTTATGTTTCATATTTTAGACTGGTTATTGTAGCGTGCCTTCGATTGAGACTTGGTGAGTATAGGTGATTTCACACAAATATCATTTAGTTAATTGTTGCAGAATACAGCAAACTGAATATAAGAAAATTCCACCAGTGAACACCACCCAGTACATTAGTGCTACTTAACAAGTATGCAACCCATCAACTAAATGCTGTTAGTTAAATTCCATAGAGAAATTGAGGGTTCACATTCCCAATAATGATACACCAACTACAATTAAACAATTAGTCAAGTTCTGTGAATTTCAGTGTTATCCAATCAACATCAATCTGTGATAATCAATATAATCAAACACCGATTATAAGTAAACCAACTTAATTTAATAACAAACAGTTTGTTGGAAATTAGAATGAAGTCTTTAGCTAAAACTACACTTAGGAAAATGGCATATTTTAAGAAAACAGAGACATTTTCACTTAAAACATAAACGAATATTCGTCTTAAGTAGGCTACTCACGTATCCAAAATTGACATTTCACGATGTGAATTTTCATGGTAGTTTCGATATATCATCACTCTGTTCATTCGTGTTATCACTTTCAGGAGTTATTTGTTAAAATTATTAAGTGCATCTTCAGTACAAATCACAGGTTAACACTAGTTGAACAATGAAGTAAAATCTGTTTGAACAGTTGACGAGCCGCATGTATTCCACTTCCCCAATCTTTCATTTTAGATAGATGTAATAATGTAGTATGAAAAAGATTTCTACATTCTAGTGAGTATGTATTCACATTTACCAAAGTAGATTATATTGTATCACTTATTCCGTTAATAGGTATTAAGTTGATAATAGATGTAGCATAAATATGAGTTAGATAGAATTCTGATGTAATCCTGCAAATGCCTTGAACTAGTCTTAAAAAGCCACAAATAACATTGAAAACACTCTTTCGTTTTACACACTCCTTCTTTTTTGATCTCTTTTCAGGTGAATATTTGGCGAAATTGGGAAGACTAAAAGATCACCGAGGGATGTTTAAGAAAGATGCATAACAAATCAGTATCACTCTATTTTAAGGGTCGTTACCATGTATTCATAATCGTAAAGTATGACATTTACATGAAAATCTAGAAAAGGCATGAATTCATCGTGAACTCACTCTATGACAGGATGCGGTTTTTGTCAGGAAATAAAAATTTGAAGCGTAATCTTTAATCATGAAGTCATAATTAAAGCAAGTTGAATTAGGCCCTGTTTCTTCAGGAAGGATATTGGATGCTCGGCCTTTATAATTTTAGAAAGCACAAATGTGTATTGGATATTAAAATATCAAAAAACAAGTATTAAGTGTGTTCAACACCGTTCCTGCAAAACACTACACCTCATCCACCCTAACCACCCACCAACAGTTGACATTTCTAACACAAATTTCCTTCGGATAACATGAAAGTTTACTCCAGTATTTGAAATTGTCAACATCTCGATAATGGATTCCTGCATCGAATACTCTCTTGACATACTCTCTGGCATCTCAAGCAAATAGATATATATCCTAAATTTCTGTCAACACGTGAATTATCATCATGTTATCAAATTATACCGTTGTAATTGCTTACTAACTGTACAAATATTTTCAGCATTATATTTATTGATTTATATTCCTCTCAAATCATTTACAACAGCCGTTTGTTGATGAGCATTAAACCAGTAGTGAGTAGTAACGGAGTTATGAAATAGTGATGATGCATTACGACTATGCCAGTCAGTATTTCCTTAGACACTTAAATCACTCCATATTAAATATAATCAGAATAATCGGAAATAAAATGATCAACGGATTAATAAGTGAATTGTACTATTTGCCATTTTACTACATTTCCTGATGCAGGTACAACCACCAATTCATTGGTTCACTAACATTTCTGTTAGCCAATGTTACTAATTGATAAATCTAGTGAGTGGTTGTGATGAAATACGTTTATATTTCACTTCATTGACAGTTTGAACTACTGTCTTTGAACTGCACACATTTCAAGTCTACTTGCTTATATCCAATAGATATGATTTGATACTTACAAATGTAAGATGAACAAAGTAATGGCTACACCTTTACATAGCTGTGTATTCATCTTAATAAAAATCGAAATATCACGATCATCATCAACTGATGACAGTAATACTAGTGGGAAAAACACGACAATACACATTCATATACACTGACATAATTTCTAAATATTCCAACTTCCAGTGGCTATGAGTGTTGCACATTAGATGAATAATTTAATAGTAGGAATTTATTGTCTTGCATATTGAATAGAAACCATGAAAAACTGTCTATCGACTTACTTGATTCAAATATCCTATTAAATCGACATACTGATGAATGTCCATTTTCATCTGTATAGGCCTAAATTCAATGAAGTTTAACAGAAATGATTGTTGTCAACATGTGGCTTTAGATAGTGTAATTTCAATGAGGCTGTATTACTATCCACATTGGCAAATATACATGCTGAAATGTTATTAAATATAATGTGTATATAGATTGCCATGAATCTGAGTAAATTGGTGTACTGTTCGATGGATACTCGACAGATTAACATATACTAACTGATAGTCATACAAATTGAAGTCATTGATATTGCATAGTTTTTATTAAACTAAACTAAATATTCCACTTTTTAATAAGGTTTCTTTGTTCAATAATTGGACAGTAACCCTCGACTCATTAGTTCTTATGTTATTCAACATGTTGTCATCCTGTGAGTCTCATGAGGTGAACAAACTTGGAGAGGGAGAACAGTAATTCATCTTAGTGAACAAATCACAATTACATTTGTTGAATATGTAATGTAACAATGAATACTGATCACTGTGACTAAACTGTGTGAATGCAATGAAGTAGTTCACATACATTGTGATTGGTGATCTATTAATTAGTGCCCATCAATGATCAATTTAATAGTCCATCATGCACGTCAAATAAACAACCACCCCAACAACAAACACTGACATGAAATGATTTATTCATGTATTTGTGCGTTAGAATTCATCAAAGACTAAGGTGGTATTGATTTTCACAGAAAGTTTTCTCGCATCAACTTTCTTATTCAAATTAATTGTGTTTACATTGTGAGGTGTAGGTCGTAGTTTAACAGATATTAAGGATACACAACGAATAAAACGACATAATCACAATTATCAGTAATCATATGACTCATCCACCTGCAAGGTGATGTCCCACACAAGATCATATTCGTACTTGATGCCACTATTGACTATTTCAAACAACCGTGAAGTATCTAAATCGTGTTTTTGACACTCCTTTTCTTGAATTGATTACGTATATTAATAAGTACTCTCTACTAATGCATCCCTGAACACTCAAGACTGAAAAGTATCTTCCAGTTGTTGGTTGACGGTTTTCTTGTTTACATTTAATCTTCCTGCATATAAATCCAGTGTCTTGTAAATGTCATTACTAGTTAAGCACTCATTTTGGTAAAACTTTGCGTTCCATTGTTCAAGAGTTAACCTTTCTGTATCATAATGACCATGCCTGTAAACTGGCGTGAATTCTGTACTAAATTTCAGAATAATAATATATACTTTGTGGACAATTCAGTTACAATATGCCTAACTAAACGTTCACATAATGTACCTACAAACTATGAAGTAAAAGGAGTTTAGGGAGAATTGGTTACTTAAGAAACGTTTATCATAATTGTACGAAGACAACGATTTATATTAGAAAATATCATATGCACTGTAAAATTTTATGACTTACTTTCAAAACTACACAATAGTCATTTATAACTGGACCTAGATAATATTGTTGTCCGTTAGGCGCAATCACAGACGGAAAGGAAGGCAACAATACATATTCATAATTAATGGAATAGCAATATCCAACTGCATTTTCAGGGTCTAAGCATCTTCTTGAATTTTTACTGTCACAGAACATATGCCTTACAAATTCACCTCACCACATCGAATATGATGATGACAGATTCTGTGGATTAGATGATCAAACGTATTCATCTAAGTAAGTAACATAAGTGCTAACAATAAAGTCATACAAATCCAAAATATTATACACATGAATAATTGTTGTCAATTATGCTATCATCAAACATCTGCACATTGAATCACATTAAGGAGAAAAGTAGACGATCGCAGTTATTCACACACTATCAAACATGCCTAGCAGTAATAAAATGGCATTATATCGTTGTATTTACACAAAAATAATCAATTGTATTTCAGTTTGACAAGAAATGAATGTTTCCATTATTCAATGTTGTGATATGAACAGTTAAATGATAGGAGATTCTATTTGGAACTCACTGAGCTTCCTGAATTTCAACATATTCATAACAGCTCTTCATTACAAAATCACATCCTAAACCCCTTCCCCATTTGAAATCTTCTGCCATAGTGTAATTCACATCATACAAACTGAAGTGAATGGTAAATGATTCCACATTAAACAAATGAATGAATCTGAATATGTTATGCTTCCTAATTGTCATAATTAATTGCCATTCCATGATATCATGAGAATGTTGTCAGATTTATGAAATGATTATGTGAAGTGAATAAAATGTATTGAGGAAGTGACTCAATAGGCAACGCGGAATCCATTATTCTCTCAAGAAATATCGAATCCTTTCAATACTACTCGTACAATTTGTGTAGAATGTTTGGTGTGATAATGTAAGTTATGTTTGTGCCTTTAGCTTATTTGTTTATACATAGTTTCGCATGATATAACATTTATCAATTACAAGTGAAAACGACCGATGACATTTTGTTAAATGATGATTTACTAATTCGGTTATTTCTTGAAGCGAAACTTTGACGTTATTAAAGAAATTCAAGAGACACGTGAAGCTTTCTAAATCACGTTAAGTTAGAACAACTCAAAGTGAATTCTAGATTTCTTGATAAATGTTTGGTACTATTAACTAACATGATAGAAATCGAAGTAAATTTCTAACTCTCAAACAATCAATCTTAACAACGGTCTACTTTGACGAATTCTCAAAACAAAAATGTTGAATTTTATCATGCGGTAAATTTACTCCTACTTGTATCTAAAACGATACCCAAATCCTGATCATATAATGTGCGTTTGATGGATCTATTCGTCAATATTCTGAGCAAGAATGATCCTTCTTAATTTGTGATCTGAAATACCATCTGTCATTACAAAACTACAGACGATATTCATCATCAAACAACAATTAATCACAGTCTTTGCTACTCCTACATTAAATTAATGACGATGTTTCACATGCGTCAAATCACAATCATCCGTATAACTATGCACTTCTAGGAAATAAGTTATACCAATTTACTAACCTAAAACTATAATTACGATATTCAGTGGAGTATTCTAATTATTACTAATCAACATTCATTTAAGCTCATTTCAGGTTACTGAATCCATTCCATTAAATATACAACACTTACTTTGTATCTTCGAAATACGCCAGAGTTATTCTTGACACAACACTTGGTTCAAACATGTATGGCGTCATCAAATCATTCTAAATAAAATCGATTGGTAAACAGTAAGCCACCACGAACAACGATTTATAGTCTAAATGTGTTTACATTAAGTTGTGAGATGAAAATCCGATTAGAGCATATTCCTTATGGTTAACCTTCTTTCTCTCTGTATCTGTAACTAATTTACTTTGTTTCAAGCAAATCTCAATATTTCTTATCGTACAAAACAATCATTGATATTAAAAAAAAGAGAACTAAATCAATCCATTACTAATTTTAGCAAGCAGTTTCGTCCAAATATGAATCAATCAACTCACAACGTATTACTAACACATAGATTTCATCTTTAAACAATCTCATCAAGTGAAAAGAGTTACGATTTATAGTGATTCAATCAGTGGTAGACTGGTACGAATTTTCCTAAAGAATTAATATAAAATCAAAATTATTAAATACGTCTATACATAATAGAAGTATATTGCAAGCATCATTACACTGTTCATAAAGCACACAAACTTACTCCCATTATTTTGTTACTTAGTAAATCATGGTGCAGTTCAATTCCTCGAAGTTTGTTGCATTTGAAATGATCTCTCGCTTGTTTCTATGATCAGATAAATAAAATACAATCTCATAAGATAATGGAATTGTAAACACTAGTTCAACAAATCTGAGTTAATATTCTAAATGATGTGAACATTTGGCAGATATTGAAAATTGTTAAACTAGTGTACATGTTTTAAAACTGTATAACAGGAAGAATGCCAATCTAAATGTAACCAGTTTGACAGTATCGATTAACTGTTGTGACGCGTGGTTCAGGTCCTTTATCGACCGCAAGATCTAGTCGTAAATTGTTATCTGTCTCGGTTGACCGCACGCTTCGTCTCCTAAGCTATAATTCGACCCCCAGGCTGAAACTACTCGTCAACAGGAACACAAGAGAAAAGACAGGAAATACTGCAAAAACACTTTAATGCAAGAGTTCAATTATGTACAGAAACTAGGACATATATATTATCATAAGTGTCCTTCAAGCTTCTAGAGAATTCCGTAACCTTCTAGAGCTAAGACGATTGACCAATCACAGACATAGCACGTGATTTCTCTCTGTCTAGAAGTTTCGGATTGGACTCTGATTGGACACAATATATCCTATTGATTTCTATGCCATATTGAGCTTGTCTCGAGGGGTTTTCTCAGCCTACCCAACAATAACAGCTAAATGCATGCCAAATAAGTGACAACTAAATATATTACACTGATATTTGCAAGTACTAGAACTAAGAATAACATATCTCTATGATAGAGTTTTGCGTTATTAATAATTTGCTTAAAATAACGCCATAAACGAGAGTAAACAATCAGTAGCACAATGTTTGGTTAACATAAACACTAAGAATAATCATATGGATAACAATGCAAAACAACAGTTAGACAGACTCAGATCATAGTTTACAGTATACTGCGTATTCAAATTAATTGAAAAAACGTACTTTATTACACACCGACAACTGATTCGAACATAGCTGAGTCAAATAATGACATAATTCATTTTATGCATAATATTCATACATAATATTCAAATGATGCAATGATTTAACTTACTATCATATTCGGTGATTGTAATATCTTCTTACGTACTAGGAATTTTCCATTGGATGATGAGTGGTTGTAATTCACATACTCGACTCATCTAAAATTCGTATCGAAGAAAATGCTGGTGTGCATAACGAACAGTCTAGTCAATTCGCATAATAAAGATAAATAAAAACGACACCTACAAACACAACAAACCTGTCATTCTAACGTCATCATTCCTAATGCAACAAGTTCAAAATGTCTGCGTTATTTCTAAAACTGATTTCAAATGAGTTATATGGCGAATACTCATGTCAGAATATATGACGGTTGTTCATATGTAAAATTAAACAAGAGTAAGTGGATACACAGAATTTCTTCTATCCACCCGGTTCTTGCATTCATCGACATCGTGTAGACCAGCCGTCAATGTACTTCAATTCATAGTATACAAAATAAAGGGTATGATTTGACATTTAAAAGAACAGCTGAATATATCACCATACAATTCTTAATGCATACAATTCACATGATATTCACTTCAACATCACTTTTATTTTTTGTCAACATTCTATTTCTGATAGTGTTCACCAATAAATTTCTACACTTCCTCATAGACAGAGATATAAATCGGTGCCAACAAGATGGTTGGACTTAATAATATCAAATAAATTGAGCATTGGATTGGTAATTGGAAAAATTGAGTAAAATATTTATATTTCAATAAGTAATACGAACATATTACTTAAATCTACTAGAATATGTATAGTTAAGTTGGTTTAAAATTGGTTAGCATAACAACCACTTGATAATAATTAGATATACACTTACATTTTACTCCTCCCTAACTGTTTCTGATAGTTTCGTGACGTTGGATCATAGAAGTTGGGATTAAATCCCTTTTAAAAAGTAAAATAAGAAAACTTTAATGCCTTTATTTGAGTTCCAGTCTGGAGGACTAATTCATACACTTTGCTTATTCGAATGATTATAAGTTGAAATTGAAATCGTATTAATTCATGGTATATTCTTCATCAAATCCCTTAAACACTGATATTATATGCGAGCAAAACAATCGTATACTGTAGTCATTTTATTGAATTTAACATTGGTCAGCAATGAAAGTATTCTACAGCTAAGCAGTGATGATGATTATGGTGTATATCTACATCATCCAAATATAATACACAATACTCAGATAATTGTAATTAACATTGAACTATATTTACATGTCATTTCATCAAATGGGAAAAAACTCACTAGTATAACACCCAATTCACGTTTTGTAAGCATAAGCAATCGATCTTCTCTTATCTTGGCCAGTGCATTACCATGTACATAATACTTCAATAATCCAATAATAGACCTATAATAGTGAACATCACAAATATCACAAGTATATTTCAAGTTGATTTAAATATACTCGTTTATATTGTTACACTGAAGGAAAATTTTCAGTTAGTATTATTACAAATCATTGATTCATGAAGTTGTCGTAATTCGTGTGGTGTGATCAATCAGTTGAGATCGTCTCTTCACTGATTATGAGTATTATGTCAATTAGATTCTTCAATGATTCACTATGGTAGAAAATGAAATCAAAACTTTGTGTAATCTCTAGTGTTATTAGGTAAAATGATCTACACAACCGAATATGAGTCATAAACAAATCTATTCAGTGTATTTCCATTATCTTTGCTTTCTTATACAATAAAGGAGTAGTGCTGAAAATCATATAGTGTACTGAGTATATTATCATTAGGTAAATTAATTACCTCCCGAAAGATGGATCAAAACCACAAAAGGACAATGAAAATATTTGTGTTGCTACATTCGATTTGTCATTATTACTACCCACAAGTAACAACAAATCATTTGCAGCTAATCCCTTGCCTTCTGGATATTTCATTTGATATTGATCCTTTTTCTTAGTGTAGCATCCCTAAAAACATGTAAATTACATTATTGATTGTAAGAGTGTAATGCACAAATAAATACTCGGCCACTTACATCAAAACTATTGGTGTAATATTCGGTTAGACACATATACATCGAAAGGACAGCAGAATTTCATAACTTCAATAATTGTTGCCTAGGTGTTGCTTCATTATAATGGAAAATTATTTGGGACAAATGAAATAAACTCTCATCGTTGCCTAACCACTTCATAACTTTGACAATTTAACAGCATATTAATCCACGTATATTGATGTACAAGTGAATCGAAATATTTGAGTTGGAGGCAGAAACTACACCAGAGACTTTTGTTTGTCTCCGTACCGTGGTTGATAAAGTTTAGTCAGGCTAAGGGCATACATATATATCGTGGATAATTGATGTTGAATAAATTATTTTGCATTCAATTGGCTTTTAGACTTTTGACCCTACAATGAATAATCTAGGTTGCGTTCATGAACATTATATAAAGATTGATTGAAATACGCTTACAAAATAGTAGAAACCGAAAATAAGAAAATTGTAATATGTTTTGTCGCACACAAAATGAAAGAGTAGCACTTGCCATGAGCTGCAACTGAACTGATCCCTGATTGGAGGATGTTAGTCAACAGTCTATGAAGGATAACAATCATTCATTGACTGATTCATATATCATCCTACCAAGTCATGTTGTCCCTTAGTCTGTGTATATCGTTTATGAATAACAAGCTACACCATGATGATGATGGCGATTATTTCAACACATACATTCGTATTTCACAAATAACTCGGAAAATTTATATTCAACTAAACTTGACATGTAAATGATGTTGTATCTACCTTAAAACTGCCTACATTTGTCAATATTAATTGTAACCAAATACAGCCAGAACCTAATGCACACTTATCGAAGAAAACATTCTACATTTACACGTCTTTGTTTTGATAAATATGAGACCTTGTAAACACTTCTAATGTTACCAAAGGCAATACGTTGTCCTGTGTACAATAAAAGTAAAATGATAATAAATGTGTGTGCATATCATGGATAGAATTAACGAAATGACCAATGATAAATTTCAATAATGGTGAGATTATAAATAATCACAAACCGTAAGGTAGTCATTGGGGATTGTCACTCCATTGCATTCTATATATTCTGAACAATAATCCTCACAGTATGAAAAATTTCTCTCAACAATCTTTCGACCTTCAAGGGACGAACATCCTCTAAAAACAAGAAATAGATCATAATGCATGAAGTAACACAATGAAAATGGTGAAAAGTTTATACAGACCATCTGTGTACAATATTGTAAGCAACCAAAATAAGATTTAAACGTATATACAATTAAGAACAGCAAGAGCATGAAATTGTGCAGGAATGCTAGACGTTTGCAGGAAATCGAATCTGAAATATTCACCTTGCAACAGAACATTCGCCAATTCAACAGATGGTAGTGCATGCATTAAATGTACATACTTACAACATGACTAACTAATATAATCTGATAAGTTGTTTACTATCTCACACAGATTAAGTTAATTTAAATTATGCAAAACAAACTTCCACTTAAATTCTGTTATTATCTGAACGTAGGCAGGTGCAATTGACAGAGCGACAAAATTATAGGTTCTAGTCACAATAAAGGGGCATATATCCAACTCCCATTATAAATAGCCAAAATTAATCAAATATAAATTCTGCTAATACTAAATAACATAGGCGATTGTTGATTATATGTTAACTCACAGATCAACAGTACTTCATCATATCGCAAAACAACAGTACATTACTTACCTATCAATATATAAATTTGGTTTTGCGTGCATTCTAATCGCCAGTGTTTGTTCCCAAAAACTTGCAGAATTCTCAACTGATTTCTGTTGAAAACAATTTAAAGAAATACAAATACAACTTCTGACGACTAAATAAACAATAATCAAATCTGAATACGTCGTATATTTAAAAGTTGTAATAAGTGGTGATATTAATGCAACACCTCTTATACAGCCAGTCTAATACTTGAATATCAGGTTAAACAAAATTATGAATCGCAATCAGAGACGATGATTGGCTGATGATTGACTTGATTCAATTTGCATCTATTAAGCACATAATTGAATGTGAGTTGGTAAATTGCCCAAGTTTATTGTGAACACTTGATTTAAATTCATTATTCACTCAACTGAAGCACTATACATATATACATACATAAATATCAACACGACAAAACAACTAGGTTGATCATTTCGGCAAATCACCGTAGTCTCACACAATATTGGATAGAGATATTCCTACAATCCCATAAAACATGCATCGATACAACGCTTAGCATATTACTTCATTCGACTTGACAACATCGAATTCATTAGCAAAAAATTAGTTAAGTAATCATCAATTCAACAACACTATAAGAAGCATGAATACTACAACAATTACAATCTCAGACAACCACAAATTAATTCAGGTATGAAGAACTCAATGATATCAAACTTGTCAGTCACTTAGTAATATTAATAACAATAATAATATTATTAGTAATAATAATAATAATAATAATAATCAGAATAAGAATTATCATCAAAGTCAAGTAGAAACGTACCTTTATTTTCTGAAAATTACGATGCTTTCTAATACTTTCATCATATGATATGATGATATTTAAGTTTCTGCTAGCCAACGGCTTTTGATTAACAGTCTGTGGGTCAATGTAATATCCGTGAAGTGGATTGAAGTTAGGCGATCACCACACAGATCACTTACCGATTCTCTTACATCTAGGACAGCATTAGTATAATCAGATAGAACTAAATTCAGTAGGACGATAAACAGAATAACGTGTACAGTGATTTTCATTTGTCAATGTTAGAATCAACTATTGTTTAGACAATTTATCATCACTTATATATGCAGGTGGAAATGCATGTGAATAAGTACAGAGTGTTGAGAGAGTTCTCATCACCTCAAATAATTTATCCACTTCTAAAATTACATTTTCAGTTACCTGAGAAAATCTACACAGAGAAATTTATGTTTAAGAACAACCTAATTACCCATTATGGGTACTGATCTTAATTCAATGCGAGTGAAATAGATTTAAATTTTCACACTTTTATGAGGTCATGTAGCATTCACACTGTTCTTATTCTGTGTTTTTCTACTAATGAGTAAGGGTTGATTTTCAGTTTGCAAATAAATCCAAACTCACTTCAATCAACAATAATTATTTATACTTCATTGAAATGGATATTTTTGAACTATAATAATCAGCTCACTAGTGAATAAATCAGGGTTGTTCCTAAAGGTCTAGTGAGAAGTCGTTACTGGCAAAGTGAGATTGCTATCACCAGTGACAATGGATGATTATCATGCTAAATATCACAAATTGATGAAAGTGGGAATTCTACCATTGGAAGCGGACACAGTGGTGCTGATGGTTAGGCGTTTGCCGTCAACCTGAAGCACTTTTTACGGGATTTGGGGTGCATACTGCTAAGGAGTTTCACAGTGGAACTAAACAGCAGTCGAATGCTTCCTGGTTTTCAATGGAACCGTGTTCATATCAAAGTGTGTTATATTCAGTTACCTAAATAACCAATTTCAACAAAAATAATCATCTCAGTTGTACAATAATTAATTAAATAGTTAATTAAATTACGTCACTTATTCATATGATTGGTTTAATTTTCATTTGTGCTTGTACTAGTTACTGCCAATTTATATTCAACATGCTGGCATCATTCATTCTCTCTGACGTTTAGCGGCTTAGTGCAAGTCTCTTCCTCAGAGAAATGAATAACCGAAGAAGTGACTTGCACTAAGCCGCAAAACGTCAGAAAATTGAATTTCTACTGATTGGAATTTTACGAATATGAATATCACTCATTTTATAAACAATCTAACCAATGCCCAATTTATTTGAAATTATCAAAGTTAACCTTGGTAACGATATATTCATTCCCTTCATTATTTTCAACTGATGATATTTTAAAAAATAGCTGCACTTCGGTGAATAGTACCAGTTGTCAATTTAAGTGACTTCTTTGTGTGATCAAATGACAGTAAACAATCAGTGGACACATTCTGTTGTCAGGTGGAACTATTCACAATGACACTTCATTTTTGATATTCGGCAGCAAGATGGAAACAGTGTGTAGCATTAAATGCAAATAAAATGCATGACCGATTATGGTATAAGTGCGGAGAGGAATATTTTTTAGCTAAAAATTTGTTAATATTGATACATGACACATTTACATCATTGAAGTCAAATTCAAATAGATAAGTGTTTCACAACAACTTTGCATTCACTTATTGCAACTGATTACAGATGTAGGACGTAGAAATACGTGTAATACATATGTTTTGTAAAAGAAATCTATATTGACTGAAGTGGTAATTTCATGGTTTATGTAATTCAAGTAGGCTGTTTCAGCATACTGAAATGTATGAATGATTACTTATTTCTTGACATCAATACAAAGTAGGTGCCAATTGGTGTGAAAGTTCAAAAGTTGTGTATGAGTTTCAATTGTAATGAAGATAGGTTTATTACTGGCGGTAATTCCGAAACTTTCGTTGCACTTTCATCTGTATTGACACATTTTTACACAAACAGCAGTAGTCCTAGTTATAAACTTACCATCATCTAATAAAAGTGCACCACACACTGAAGTCTAACTTTGGTCTATATAGCACGACTACTGAAATCACAGTAGACGCATACCACCTAAGTATTCAATACGATCTTATTTGAACATGTCTCGAAATAAGGCTGAAAGGCCCAAGCTGGATAGCTGTTCACCCAAAAACCCTGAATGTTCTCCTCATGACCTATTTACCATTGAGCTGTAGATGAGAGACAATCGTGCACCACTTGTCAAGGCTATTAATCTGACTGATTAATAGATTAGCTGCAGACACTAGTGCAGCGGATAACAGAATCGATAATATCGGCCTTCCCTGCTTTGGATACAACAGGCGTAGAAATAGATTAGGCAAAGCAGGCTTAAAGGATCCTTGATTTCATTGCAGCAGAAGTTGTAAAACAAATTACTTCACTTTACAAAGCCATCGTCTGTGATGTCCCAGAGAATTTTCCACTTAGAAGTGTTAAAGCGACCCTACTACAGGCTAGTGGCACGTCTCCTAACACAGGCAAATATAATAGACTGCTTGAAAACGATTGGCAAACTAGCTGCTCAGTTTTACTCCACTTTACAGCCACCGTAGATTTGCTAGCGCTTTATAAAATCAGTAAACTATATTAGATCCGGTAGTGACTCCATAAATATACTAATAGTTGCTGACTAATAGTTGCCTCTACAATGTAGATTCCTCAACCGTTACGGTGCCGTTACCCCTAACATAAAAGATTCTAAATTAGAATTGTCTACTCCAAACAAATTCTCCAAAACAAAGCCTATGACACACAGCAACTAGTATAAACACACATACTACAATATCTCTTACAAACAAACTTCTTCGATTTGTATGACTTTATTGTTGTCACTTATGTGAATTGCTTATTAACCTTAATTAGGGATGATGTACTAAGAAACATCTTGGTGAATATATGTCGGTGTTGCATTCCGAACGACATATTGTATTTGATAACTTGTTGGTTACTGAGATAATGATCATTAGGTTGAAGCGTTGGTGTAAATAGACAAATACATTTGATCATTTAATCAACAGGAGATGTCATCATCATGTTCGATGTGGTGAGGTGAATTTGTAAGCAGGGTTATTACAGGAACTGTTATATCACGCGCTTTATTTGTGGCTAAAATGTATACATTAGTTTCCCTCAATTTGCAGTTGGACGAGAGGCAAACTGACTTTAGTATTCAATATTTTCAATTTTCGCTACACATTAACTCAGATTAATTTTTGCTTCATTGAGGACTATTCATCTCGCAGGAAATCATACTATGTTGTGTAAACCACGATTCAATTACCTTATGTTTAGAACCCGTATTCCCCGACTAGCTAATGACAATTCTAACATCCTGCCAAAACACCATGTAACAACATAATCAATAAACTCTATCACAAACAATCTACATCTTCATTGGAATACACTGCAAGCAACACCACACCATATTAGAAGTACTGTTCTTGAATCCGAAACTTTAACAAGACTTCTAAGCCTTCACACTGATTAACACCGGTCTTCAATTGAAGCCGAAAAACGCTCAATTATTTGGATATCTGAATTTACTTAAGCAACTTACCTAAATCACATTAACCATTTAATCACAACCTTAGTGTACATCGTCTTATTTTATAAAGCAAATGCATTATACATCCTTAAACATCTGACATCCATAAGTAGTAATAATAACTGACAACCCACTTTCTGTAATTTCCTATCTGTTTCTTCCTAAATATATTCTACTTCATACGATTGTCGTCTAGATAGGGAGCTCTAAATGAACAAAAACGATTGGCCACAAAGGTGAGGTGGAAGCCGGCTGCGGAGTCATACAGTAGTGCTTCTATTGCCCAAGTCCACTTAAGTTAAGCAGCTACACTATCGCATACAAATCAAATAGAGTTAGGCTACTATTCCAAATCAGTGAAGTATGCAGAGATTTGTGCCAATTACGCTATTATTTGGACATAGTAAAAAAGAATAAAATGTGTTAGCCAGAATAACATAAGTTGATAGTAACTAGTAACATCAAAGACGTAAATAATTTTTATAGATGTAATGTAATCGAATCATATGAATAAATGACGTATTTGAATTAATTAACAATTGCTGCGAAAACATAAACGGACATTTCCGACGCATAACTAAAACATTCAACACTTCTATGTTACAAAATAGTAACGTATAAAATAAGTGGTGTGAATGTCACATGACATGTGTGAATATCTAAAACTACTTCTCCGGAATTGAATTGAATATCAGTACTCATCATAGGTAATTAAGTTGTCCTAAAATAAAAATTTCTCTGTGTAGATTTTCTCAGGTAACTGAAAATGTAATTTTAGAAGTGGATAAATTATTTGAGGTGATGAGAACTCTCTCAACACTCTGTACTTATTCACATGCATTTCCACCTGCATATATAAGTGATGATAAATTGTCTAAACAATAGTTGATTCTAACATTGACAAATGAAAATCACTGTACACGTTATTCTGTTTATCGTCCTACTGAATTTAGTTCTATCTGATTATACTAATGCTGTCCTAGATGTAAGAGAATCGGTAAGTGATCTGTGTGGTGATCGCCTAACTTCAATCCACTTCACGGATATTACATTGACCCACAGACTGTTAATCAAAAGCCGTTGGCTAGCAGAAACTTAAATATCATCATATCATATGATGAAAGTATTAGAAAGCATCGTAATTTTCAGAAAATAAAGGTACGTTTCTACTTGACTTTGATGATAATTCTTATTCTGATTATTATTATTATTATTATTATTATTACTAATAATATTATTATTGTTATTAATATTACTAAGTGACTGACAAGTTTGATATCATTGAGTTCTTCATACCTGAATTAATTTGTGGTTGTCTGAGATTGTAATTGTTGTAGTATTCATGCTTCTTATAGTGTTGTTGAATTGATGATTACTTAACTAATTTTTTGCTAATGAATTCGATGTTGTCAAGTCGAATGAAGTAATATGCTAAGCGTTGTATCGATGCATGTTTTATGGGATTGTAGGAATATCTCTATCCAATATTGTGTGAGACTACGGTGATTTGCCGAAATGATCAACCTAGTTGTTTTGTCGTGTTGATATTTATGTATGTATATATGTATAGTGCTTCAGTTGAGTGAATAATGAATTTAAATCAAGTGTTCACAATAAACTTGGGCAATTTACCAACTCACATTCAATTATGTGCTTAATAGATGCAAATTGAATCAAGTCAATCATCAGCCAATCATCGTCTCTGATTGCGATTCATAATTTTGTTTAACCTGATATTCAAGTATTAGACTGGCTGTATAAGAGGTGTTGTATTAATATCACCACCTATTACAACTTTTAAATATACGACGTATTCAGATTTGATTATTGTTTATTTAGTCGTCAGAAGTTGTATTTGTATTTCTTTAAATTGTTTTCAACAGAAATCAGTTGAGAATTCTGCAAGTTTTTGGGAACAAACACTGGCGATTAGAATGCACGCAAAAACCAAATTTATATATTGATAGGTAAGTAATGTACTGTTGTTTTGCGATATGATGAAGTACTGTTGATCTGTGAGTTAACATATAATCAACAATCGCCTATGTTATTTAGTATTACAGAATTTATATTTGATTAATTTGGCTATATAGAATGCAATGGAGTGACAATCCCCAATGACTACCTTACGGTTTGTGATTATTTATAATCTCACCATTATTGAAATTTATCATTGGTCATTTCGTTAATTCTATCCATGATATGCACACACATTTATCATCATTTTACTTTTATTGTACACAGATGGTCTGTATAAACTTTTCACCATTTTCATTGTGTTACTTCATGCATTATGATCTATTTCTTGTTTTTAGAGGATGTTCATCCCCTGAAGGTCGAAAGATTGTTGAGAGAAATTTTTCATACTGTGAGGATTATTGTTCAGAATATATAGAATGCAATGGAGTGACAATCCCCAATGACTACCTTACGGTTTGTGATTATTTATAATCTCACCATTATTGAAATTTATCATTGGTCATTTATTCTATCCATGATATGCACACACATTTATCATCATTTTACTTTTATTGTACACAGGACAACGTATTGCCTTTGGTAACATTAGAAGTGTTTACAAGGTCTCATATTTATCAAAACAAAGACGTGTAAATGTAGAATGTTTTCTTCGATAAGTGTGCATTAGGTTCTGGCTGTATTTGGTTACAATTAATATTGACAAATGTAGGCAGTTTTAAGGTAGATACAACATCATTTACATGTCAAGTTTAGTTGAATATAAATTTTCCGAGTTATTTGTGAAATACGAATGTATGTGTTGAAATAATCGCCATCATCATCATGGTGTAGCTTGTTATTCATAAACGATATACACAGACTAAGGGACAACATGACTTGGTAGGATGATATATGAATCAGTCAATGAATGATTGTTATCCTTCATAGACTGTTGACTAACATCCTCCAATCATGGATCAGTTCAGTTGCAGCTCATGGCAAGTGCTACTCTTTCATTTTGTGTGCGACAAAACATATTACAATTTTCTTATTTTCGGTTTCTACTATTTTGTAAGCGTATTTCAATCAATCTTTATATAATGTTCATGAACGCAACCTAGATTATTCATTGTAGGGTCAAAAGTCTAAAAGCCAATTGAATGCAAAATAATTTATTCAACATCAATTATCCACGATATATATGTATGCCCTTAGCCTGACTAAACTTTATCAACCACGGTACTGAGACAAACAAAAGTCTCTGGTGTAGTTTCTGCCTCCAACTCAAATATTTCGATTCACTTGTACATCAATATACGTGGATTGATATGCTGTTAAATTGTCAAAGTTATGAAGTGGTTAGGCAACGATGAGAGTTTATTTCATTTGTCCCAAATAATTTTCCATTATAATGAAGCAACACCTAGGCAACAATTATTGAAGTTATGAAATTCTGCTGTCCTTTCGATGTATATGTGTCTAACCGAATATTACACCAATAGTTTTGATGTAAGTGGCCGAGTATTTATTTGTGCATTACACTCTTACAATCAATAATGTAATTTACATGTTTTTAGGGATGCTACACTAAGAAAAAGGATCAATATCAAATGAAATATCCAGAAGGCAAGGGATTAGCTGCAAATGATTTGTTGTTACTTGTGGGTAGTAATAATGACAAATCGAATGTAGCAACACAAATATTTTCATTGTCCTTTTGTGGTTTTGATCCATCTTTCGGGAGGTAATTAATTTACCTAATGATAATATACTCAGTACACTATATGATTTTCAGCACTACTCCTTTATTGTATAAGAAAGCAAAGATAATGGAAATACACTGAATAGATTTGTTTATGACTCATATTCGGTTGTGTAGATCATTTTACCTAATAACACTAGAGATTACACAAAGTTTTGATTTCATTTTCTACCATAGTGAATCATTGAAGAATCTAATTGACATAATACTCATAATCAGTGAAGAGACGATCTCAACTGATTGATCACACCAGACGAATTACGACAACTTCATGAATCAATGATTTGTAATAATACTAACTGAAAATTTTCCTTCAGTGTAACAATATAAACGAGTATATTTAAATCAACTTGAAATATACTTGTGATATTTGTGATGTTCACTATTATAGGTCTATTATTGGATTATTGAAGTATTATGTACATGGTAATGCACTGGCCAAGATAAGAGAAGATCGATTGCTTACGCTTACAAAACGTGAATTGGGTGTTATACTAGTGAGTTTTTTCCCATTTGATGAAATGACATGTAAATATAGTTCAAAGATAATTACAATTATCTGAGTATTGTGTATTATATTTGGATGATGTAGATATACACCATAATCATCATCATCATCACTGCTTAGCTGTAGAATACTTTCATTGCTGACCAATGTTAAATTCAATAAAATGACTACAGTATACGATTGTTTTGCTCGCATATAATATCAGTGTTTAAGGGATTTGATGAAGAATATACCATGAATTAATACGATTTCAATTTCAACTTATAATCATTCGAATAAGCAAAGTGTATGAATTAGTCCTCCAGACTGGAACTCAAATTGACTTTGATATCATTGGAAGTGTTTAAATATTTGTCATATTTATCGAAACGGAGACGTTTAAATGGCGAATGTTCTTTTCGATAAGTTCTCATTACGTTTTTGCATGTATTAGTTTTGAATTATTAGTAAACAAATATAGGCAGTTTTGAGGTAAATGCAACATCATTTACGTGTCAAGTTTAGTTGAATATAAACTTTCCAAGTTGTTTGTCAAATGCAAATGTATATCTTGAAATAATCACTATCATTATTATTATTACTATTATTATTATCATCATCATCATCATCATCCAAATCATCATCATCATGGTGTAGGTTGTTAATCATAAACCATGTACACATAACAATGGATTACATGACTTGTTTTAAAACAGTCAATCAATGTTTGTTGACCAACATTCTCCAATCAACGATCAGTTCAATTCTAGCTCTTGACAAGTGCTACTCTTTCATTTTGTGTGTGACAAAAACTATTACAATTTATTTATTTTCTGTTTCTGCTGTTTTTCAACCATATTCCACGTACAGTGTCCTCTATGAATTTCGATTAATCTTCATTTAATGTTGATAAACATATTGAAAATTATTCATTATAGGGTCAAAATTCTAAAAGCCAATTGGATGCAGAATGATTTAATCAACATCAATTATCCAGCATATATATGAATGGCCTTAGCCTGACTAAACTTTATCAACCACGGTACGGAGACAAACTAAGGTCTCCGATGTTGTTTCTGCCTCCAACTCAAATATTTCGATTCACTTGTATATCAATATACGTGGACTGATATGTTTTCAAATTGTCAAAGTTATGAAGTGGTTAGGCAACGATGGGAGTTTCGTTCATTTGTCCCAAATAATTTTCCAACATAATGAAGGAACGCCTAGGTAACAATTATTGACGTCATTCAATTTTTTGGTGACTATTCAATGAATAACTGTTTAACTGATTGGATGTATATTACACCAAATGTTTTCATGTAAATGACCGAGTGTTTGTTTTTGCATTGTACTCTTAAAATCAATAATGTTTGTAGGGATGCTACATTAAACGAAATAATCAAAATCAAAAGAAATATCCAAAAGGCAAGGGATTAGCTGCAAATGAATTGTTGTTACTTGTGGGTAGTAATAATGATGAGTCGAATGTAGAAACACAAATAATTTCGGCGTCCGTTTGTGGTTTGTTTCCATCTTCCGGAAGGTAATAAATTTAATTAATGATAATATGCTCAGTTCACCATATAATTTTCAGGACTAATCCATTATTGTTTAAGCAAGCGAATATAATGAAAATACACTGAATTGAATTATCTATATATAATATTTGATTGTGTAGATCATTTTGCCTAATAACACTAGAGATTACACAAAGTTTTGATTTCATTTTCTACCATAGTGAATCATTGAAGAATCTAGTTGACATAATATTCATAATCAGTGAAGAGACGATCTCAACTGATTGATCACACCAGACGAATTACGACAACTTCATGAATCAATGATTTGTAATAATACTAACTGAAAATTTTCCTTCAGTGTAACAATATAAACGAGTATATTTAAATCAACTTGAAATATACTTGTGATATTTGTGATGCTCACTATTATAGGTCTATTATTGGATTATTGAAGTATTATGTACATGGTAATGCACTGGCCAAGATAAGAGAAGACCGATTGTTTATGCTTACAAAACGTGAATTGGGTATTATACTAGTGAGTTTTTTCCCATTTGATGAAATGACATGTAAATATAGTTCAAAGATAATTACATTTATCTGAGTATTGTGTATTATATTTTGGTTATGTAGGTAATCATCATAATCATCATCACTGCTTAACTGTAGAATACTTTCATTTCTGACCAATGTTAAATTTAATTAAATGACTACAGTATACGATTGTTTTACTCGCATATAATATCAGTGTTTAAGGGATTTGATGAAGAATGTACCATGAATTAATACGATTTCAATTTCAACTTATAATCATTCGAATAAACGAAGTGTATGAATAAATCCTCCAGACTGGAACTCAAATAAAAGCATTAAAGTTTTCTTATTTTACTTTTTAAAAGGGATTTAATCCCAACTTTTATGATCCAACGTCACGAAACTATCAGAAACAGTTAGGGAGGAGTAAAATGTAAGTGTATATCTAATTATTATCAAGTGGTTGTTATGCTTACCAATTTTAAACCAACTAAACTATACATATTCTAGTAGATTTAAGTAATATGTTCGTATTACTTATTGAAATTATATAAATATTTTACTCAATTCTTCCAATTACCAATCCAATGCTCAATTTATTTGAAATTATTAAGTCCAACCATCTTGTTGGCACCGATTTATATCTCTGTCTATGAGGAAGTGTAGAAATTTATTTGTGAACACTATCAGAAATAGAATGTTGACAAAAATAAGAGTGATGTTGAAGTGAATATCATGTGAATTGTATGCATTAAGAGTTGCATGGTGATATATTCAGCTGTTCTTTTAAATGTCAAATCATACCCTTTATTTTGTATACTATGAATTGAAGTACATTGACGGCTGGTCTACACGATGTCGATGAATGCAAGAACCGGGTGGATGGAAGAAATTCTGTGTATCCACTTACTCCTGTCTAATTTTACATATAAACAACCGTCATATATTCTGACATGAGTATTCGCCATATAACTCATTTGAAATCAGTTTTAGAAATAACGCAGACATTTTGAACTTGTTGCATTAGGAATGATGACGTTAGAATGACAGGTTTGTTGTGTTTGTAGGTGTCGTTTTTATTTATCTTTATTATGCGAATTGACTAGACTGTTCGTTATACACACCAGCATTTTCTTCGATACGAATTTTAGAAGAGTCGAGTATGTGAACTACAACCACTCATCATCCAATGGAAAATTCCTAGTACGTAAGAAGATATTACAATCACCGAATATGATAGTAAGTTAAATCATTGCATCATTTGAATATTATGTATGAATATTATGCATAAAATGAATTATGTCATTATTTGACTCAGCTATGTTCGAATCAGTTGTCGGTGTGTAATAAAGTACGTTTTTGCAATTAATCTGAATACGCAGTATACTGTAAACTATGATCTGAGTCTGTCTAACTGTTGTTTTGCATTGTTATCCATAAGATTATTCTTAGTGTTTATGTTAACCAAACATTGTGCTACTGATTGTTTACTCTCGTTTATGGCGTTAATTTAAGCAAATTATTAATAACGCAAAACTCTATCATAGAGATATGTTATTCTTAGTTCTAGTATTTGCAAATATCAGTGTAATATATTTAGTTGTCACTTATTTGGCATGCATTTAGCTGTTAATTGACACCGTCAAACTGGTTACATTTAGATTGGCATTCTTCCTGTTATACAGTTTTAAAACATGTACACTAGTTCAACAATTTTCAATATCTGCCAAATGTTCACATCATTTAGAATATTAACTGAGATTTGTTGAACTAGTGCTTACAATTCCAAGTATCTTATGAGATTGTATTTTATTTATCTGATCATAGAAACAAGCGAGAGATCATTTCAAATGCAACGAACTTCGAGGAATTGAACTGCACCATGATTTACTAAGTAACAAAATAATGGGAGTAAGTTTGTGTGCTTTATGAACAGTGGAAAATTATCTACATATTTAGTTAGCTGAGGAATTTTCAGATATAATGAAAGTTGAATAAGATCAGTTTGCTCAAAGAAACGATCATTGTAAAGGTGATGTGAACCACACTTTTACAGAATGACACTTTGACTGACGTAGGATGTCTTTTAGCAATCTGATGGAAAGATGGTTTCAATCAAATCTTTGCGTGCAGTAGGTTTTTTCCAGTCTTTTGTATTGTTAATGATACTGACAGATGTTAAGTAGGAGTTAGCAACAGAATAATAAATTACTAGAATTCCATGGATAGATTAAAAACATTAGAATTTTAGAACTATCACTTTGAGATCAAATGTGTTAACGTGAATACTTAGATTCCATATCGTGAAAGTTGACTGCTATAGTGAAGTAAAATTAAATGAATTTAAAGTATATTACCTGACCCTACGAATACTTGAGATAATTTGAAAGAGTTAGGCAATGACAGTGTGTTATGTAGAAACAGGACACATTACTGACTTGGACGAAAGTGAAATTTTTCAAAAGAAATTTCGTTCATAATAAGCAAAATTATTATCTGAAAACCCTTACACTAGTGTTCCATTCAATTGACATTGTGCTAGACTCACCGGAATAATGCACTCAAAGTCAATCGAGTAAAAACGACTGATTGCCTTGAATTTTCGGAATATTTAGATATTGAGTTAACTAACATAAATACCTTGTGTATTTCTACAAACATTAATTATTAATACGCTTGTTACATGCATTCAATGTAATTACACAACAGCAACGATAGTCAGCAGTATTCTTGACTTCGTGCACGACTGCATAAAAGTGAGGAAACTTAATCTGCTAAATATGGCAAAGAAGTCTCCGAAGGATAGAACACAAAAACTAGTAATTGTTTGTCGAGGAGATTGTTGAGATTTTAATCAGAAACTTACTTAGAATTGATGAATAGACGTTAATTATTAGTATTGAATTCATAAGCTGTGTCCATCCTCGACTTCACCAGTGATCTAGTGAGGCACTCTCTAATACTACAGTGAGCGCTTCACCGTTATACCACTAAGTAGCCACCCAGCGGTGTTATTTTCAACTTTAGTTTATTCGTGGAACGTTTATGCTACCGCATCTATCTCCATCGGTGAATAACTGCCTCATATCCAACACGGTTGAACTTCACTCGTCACGTCTTCTCACTAGAACTCTAGGAATTATCTCTGGAAGTTAGATACTAGTGCAGTGAAACTAGTTGCAATTGGTTGTTGCAGAGATTTAGACCGATTCGTGATGTGAAACGATGAGTAACTAGAAGGTTCGAACATGACTATCTAATGAAATGAGGAGAACAACATTTATCAATAGACGTTAAGCTGCTCCTAAGAATTGTGATTATTACTGAATTTCTCAATAAGGTCAAATCCTGTAGAATAAATGGCCGAGGTGAAGTGTTTTCAGTCACTCTGTGGCAACTTGTAAGTACTAAATGAACTCGAACATCATCTGCTACTCCAACATTCTTTTCTTCTCAAATTCTAGCAACTCCAAACGATTACAGACTGCTTTTCAATCAGTAGTTACATATAGACTCAGTATTATAATTCAGTTTGGCTACAATGTAGCACAACCATACATATCCACTTATTTGTAGTCAAATTACACCGTCTATACATTTGACATGCAATAAATACACATCCATGCATGCATCTTCTCTTTAACCAACAATCTATGTGTTAGTGATACGTTGTGAGTTCATTGATTCATATTTGGACGAAACTGCTTGCTAAAATTAGTAATAGATTGATTTAGTTCTCTTTTTAATATCAATGATTGTTTTGTACAATATGAAATATTGAGATTTGCTTGAAACAAAGTCTATTAGTTACAGATACAGAGAGAAAGAAGGTTAACCATAAGGAATATGCTCTAATCGGATTTTTATCTCACAACTTAATATAAGCACATTTAGACTATAT
Source organism: Schistosoma mekongi (assembly GCA_034768735.1). Taxonomy (NCBI): domain Eukaryota; kingdom Metazoa; phylum Platyhelminthes; class Trematoda; order Strigeidida; family Schistosomatidae; genus Schistosoma; species Schistosoma mekongi. The sequence continues at coordinate 41,416,150 of CM068308.1, read as the reverse complement.
GTCGTTGTTCGTGGTGGCTTACTGTTTACCAATTGATTTTATTTAGAATGATTTGATGACACCATACATATTGGAACCCAGTGTTGTGTCAAGAATAACTCTGGCGTATTTCGAAGATACAAAGTAAGTGCTGTATATTTAATGGAATGGATTCAGTAACCTGGAATGAGCTTAAACGAATGTTGATTAGTAATAATTAGAATACTCCACTGAATGTCGTTATTATAGTCTTAAGGTAGTAAATTGGTATAACTTATTTCCTAGAAGTGCATAATTATACGGATGATTGTGATTTGACGCATGTGAAACAACGTCATTAATTTAATGTAGGAGTAGCGAATACTGTGATTAATTGTTGTTTGATGATGAATATCGTCTGTTATTTTTGTAATGACAGATGGTATTTCAGATCACAAATTAAGAAGCATCATTCTTGCTCAGAATATTGACGAATAGATCCATTAAACGCACATTATATGATCAGGATTTGGGTATCGATTTAGATACAATTAGGAGTAAATTTACCGCATGATAAAATGCAACACTTTTGTTTTGAGAATTCGTCAAAATAGACCGTTGTTATGATTGATTGTTTGAGAGTTAGAAATTTACTTCGATTTCTATCATGTTAGTTAATAGTACCAAACATTTATCAAGAAATCTAGAATTCACTTTGAGTTGTTCTAACTTAACGTGATTTAGAAAGCTTCACGTGTGTCGTGAATTTCTTTAATAACGTCAAAGTTTCGCTTCAAGAAATAACCGAATTAGTAAATCATCATTTAACAAAATGTCATCGGTCGTTTTCACTTGTAACTGATGGATGGTATATCATGCGAAACTATGTATAAACAAATAAGCTAAAGGCACAAACATAACTTACATTATCACACCAAACATTCTATACAAATTGTACGAGTAGTATTGAAAGGATTCGATATTTCTTGAGAGAACAATGGATTCCGGGTTGCCTATTGAGTCACTTCCTCAATACATTTTATTCACTTCACATAATCATTTCATAAATCTGACAACATTCTCATGATATCATGGAATGGCAATTAATTATGACAATTAGGAAGCATAACATATTCAGATTCATTCATTTGTTTAATGTGGAATCATTTACCATTCTCTTCAGTTTGTATGATGTGAATTACACTATGGCAGAAGATTTCAAATGGGGAAGAGGTTTAGGATGTGATTTTGTAATGAAGAGCTGTTATGAATATGTTGAAATTCAGGAAGCTCAGTGAGTTCCAAATAGAATGTTCTATCATTTAACTGTTCATATCACAACATTGAATAATGAAAACATTCATTTCTTGTCAAACTGAAATACATTTTATGATGTTTATGTAAATGTAATGACAAAATACTATTGTATAAGTGCTAGGCATGTTTGATAGTGTGTGAATATCTTCGACTGTCTACTTTTTTCTTTAATGTGATTCAATGTGAAGATGTTTGATGATAGCATAATTGACAACAATTATTCATGTGTATAACATTTTGGATTTGTATGACTTTATTGTTAGCACTTATGTTACTTACTTAGATGAATACGTTTGATCATCTAATCCACAGAATCTGTCGTCATCATCATTTTCGATGTGGTGAGGTGAATTTGTAAGGCATATGTTGCTTTTATTTAAATCTGTCGAAAAGACATTCATAGCATTGTTAATTAAGTTTTTGTTTTTTTAGTAAACGAGATGTTCAGCAGTTGTGTGACAGTGAAGTTTCAAAGAGATGCTTAGACCATGGAAATGCAGTTGGATATTGTAATCCTATGTATATTAAATATGAATTGTCGCCTTCCTTTCAGTCTGCGGTTGCGATTAACAGAAGTCAAGTTATATATGACAATTGTAGAGTTTTGCATGTAAGTCATAAAATTTAACAGTGCATATAATATTGTCTAATATAAATTGTTGTCTTCAGACAATTATGATAAACGTTTCTTAAGTAACCAATTCTCCTTATTCCTCTTTTCCTTCATAGTTTGTAGGTACATTAAGTGGATTTTTAGTTAGGCATATTGTAACTGAATTATCCACAAAATAAATTCATGTGATTACTGATGGTCTTGATTATGTCATTCTACTCGTTGTGTAAACTTAATATCTATTAAACTACAACCTACACCTCACAATGTAAACACAATTAATTTCAACAGGAACATCGATGCGAGAAAACTTTCAGTGAAAATTGATACCACTTTTCTGCCTTTGATAAATTCTAACTCAGAAATACGTGAATAAATTGTTTCATTTGGTGGTGTCGCTGTTTGTTGTTGGGCTGAATATTGATATGTTGCGCATAATAAACACTCAAATTGATCATTGATGGGACATCTGGAAATCAAGCCAACTTACAGTTAACATTACAGTCAAAATTTTCTATACAAATGTTAAGACAGTTCTGTTGTATGGAGCTGAGTACTGTATGGGGAACTACGAAAAGTATCCTTCAGAAGATACAAGTATTTATAAATAACTGTCTGGGCAAGATTCTTCAGATTCGTCGGTCAGATACCATCAATAACAACCTTCTGTGACAGAGAACTAATCAACTTCCGGCGGAGATGGTTGGGAAATTAGAAAAGACTCTGGAGGTGGATTGGACACACACTAAGGAAACCATCAATCTGTATCACAAGACAAGCACTAACTTGGAATCCTAAAGGCTAGAGTAATAATGAAAGACCCAGGAACACATTGCGTTGGGGATTGAAAATAGACATGAAGAGAATGAACAGCACCTGGGAAGAGCTAGAAAAGAAAGCCCAGGACAGAGTTGGTTGGAGAATGCTGGTGGGTGGTCTATGCTCCACTTGGAGTAACAGGTATTGATTGATTGTAGTCACACCTTGGTTGATACATGACACATGCTCACCATTAAAGACAAACTGAATTGGCTAAGTCTTTCACAACAATTTCGCGTTTAGTCATTGCTACTGATTACAGATATATGACGTCGAAATATGTGCAATACATCTGTTTCGTAAAAGAAATCTATGTCGACCGAAGTGGTAATTGCATGGTTGATGTAATTCATTTAGTCTATTTCATCATATTAAAATATGCGACTGATTATTTATTTCTTGATATCAATCCAAAGTAGGTGCCAATGGGTGTGAAAGCTAAGAAGTTTTGTATGACTTTCAATTGTAAAGAAAGTAAGTTTAATGGAGTGTGGCAATACTTACAGTATGATTTCTAATAAAGACACAGCTTTTACATTGGAAGTATTTACTAAATGTGCTGTTGCTTTGGATGGAGTCCTAAAAATTTTGATTAGTCGATGGAGTAAGCGACATCACAACATAAGATAATTCGTAGTGATATTTAAACCGGTTGTTTAGGGCATCAAATTGGTTAGTCCTCAATAGCGTTGGAAGAGTTAATATAATTGTCGTAATTAAGCAAACTTCAGGTGACTGGAGTTTGGCCATATCATCAAGAATACAATTTTAGTTTATAAATTTCTCCAAATTTTCAATCTATCTCTAATTTCAATTTACAATTTGAGGTGTTAATTTTAGGATGCTTAATAATCCGACGGAATGCATAAACGGCATGGGAAACGAATCATCTCATAAACGATCTATGTATAATAACCTCCAATCTTCAAGATATCCAAAAGTAATTTTGAAAGCAAAACCATCTACTTCATTGATGGAGGCCATTAGTTCATTCCATAGGAAAATCAAATAAATAATTTTGCTTTGAAATGATTACTTATGCTAAACGTGCAACTTCAATATTATCTGTTTTTTGAAATTATGTTTAACCATTCACCTGTTACTCCATGTATTGTACAATGGTTGTCCACCAGCAGTTTCCAACCAATACTGCCCTCAAATCTACTTTCCACTTCTTCCCAAATGCTATTCATTCTTTTCATGTCTACCTTCAATTTCATCCATTGTTTCAACCTTGATGACTCCAAGTTATGACTTGCCGTGTGATGCACACAGTGATTTCCTCAATCAAAGCCTGTTGCCCTATGTGGAGCGTAGGCCTCAGACCAACACACTTCAGTCAACACTGCCCTGAGCATTCCTTTCCAGCTCTTTCTATGTGTTGTTCATTCTTTTCATATCTGTCTCTTATTTCCGGCGAAATGTGTTCTATTGTCTTTCTCTTCTGATTTGGCCCTGATAATTCTAAGTTATTTCTCGTCTTGTGAGGCAGTAAGATGATTTCCTCAGTATCAGTTTGTCTTGAAAGATACTTTGATGATTCTAATCCACGTGGCATTAATCCTATTCCTTCTGTATGTGTGGTATTTTCTTTATTTGTGGCCAAAATATAAAAGCACTTCTCCTGAGGATAATGTTTGCTGTTAAACTTGGAACCAGTGGGTTTCACTTAGTCCAAGTATCTTCAGGGTTAAAATGGTTAAAGTGAATTTTTCTCGTTAGTGTTGTTAGCCAGGTTGTTTTTTTTTACCGAATGGGGTTTGCTAACCTCATGTCTAACCCTTCTCCTCTATCCGGGATCGGGACTGGCAGCAGTCCTATAGAGATTCCAGGGAGTATTATATTTCAAACATATCACTGCTATTTTTTTCTACTTACTTGTTCTTCATAATAATCTACTTTCCAAAACACTTCATGATAACGATAGTATAACAAATAGATAACAAATGTCCAACAAAATGATTATAATTGAATTGTGGTTCCTAATAGGAACGCAAGAAGTGTTTCACTCATTATTTTTGAACTCGTCAACTGAACGTACTTGCTGAATTTTAGTATTGTCATTTATAACTGCATTTGAATTGCATCCATTCGTATGAAATGCTAACACGTTTAATAGGAAATATATAATAGTCGTTTAATAATACATTCAGTGATTACGAAATAATGTTTATGACTTCATTATAAAATGTAATGATTGAACTCGGTAAATGACTACGTTCATAATTAAAATCTAATTAGAATGTTATAGCATAAGTAATTCCTTAGTTATGATGACCAAAAGTGTAGAAATACAAGAGAAGCAAAATTATAAACTACTTAAGAAAGAGTATAAGTGAAAACAAAAATAAAAAACGAATGAGTAGGTGCTTCATCAGCTTCAATATAAATTTATACTATTTTTTCAACTTGATACATTCAAACTAGGCAAGACCAATCATCATAGAAGAATATAAATTCGTTTATTTGACAGGTTGTATTTTATTTCTCCTTGCAAACTAGATACAATTACACAGTCCTCCATGGAATCGATCCCGGTTCACACAGTTCATTTTTAACATGAAAGGGATTAAATTTCTGAAGGTTTCAGATTTGCCATGTATACAAGCTCCAAGTAGCATTAAAACCTTGGTCGAGAAAGGTATCCAGGTAACTACTTCTAAAGCCGCCTCGTGTCATAGCAAAGTTCTTGTGTTGTCGAGTTACTAATACTAGTGGTCACATGTCAATTTGATTAACTGATTAATTGAGTTCATTCAATACTATAATGAACTGTATACATATATCAGTCAATAATCAGTGAACAGTCAATAATAGTTCAGTTTGTCGCAGTACATGAGAAAAACCACATGATTAATAGATAATTCGAGAATAAGGACTTAATTCTGAGAATTAGTTGTTTTAAATAACTTCTAGAATTAAGAACTAAATAGAAAAATAGTCGAATGGATGAATTCTGTTTATGTAACTTGAAGAGTTACTGAAGAAGCTGAAAGCATTCCATTCAATCAATATTCACCGGAATTTTTTAAAGTTTTATATGGTATCTTCTCGTTGATTAAATAATTAACTTCACTCGTAGATTAAATAAATGGTTAAGAGGATATAGGGTAGAGAAAATCATTAGTATCCTTCAGATATGCATGGCTAAACAAACAGTAACTGCAGCAAGCAATCCCGATATCTCTATGGATTTGGTGGAACAGAATAATGAATCAAGCACCAACTTAAAATAGGCATGTAGTCGTTAAAATACCAGAGCAAAAGATACAGAAAATTCGAGTAATATGTTCTTGAATTTACAAAAGCATCGTCTAGTGAACCCACGAAAACTACTAGTAACACATCAGTAGGTGCACAGTAAGCACCCACTTCAAAATATTGACAGTGTAGTCTCCCTGTTGTTGGTATACTACATGATATCAAAAACTCTGAGGCATATATTCAGTCTTAATATTTCATGAATTGCTTTTATTTAGATAACAAACCATTATTATCCTTGTATGGAATTGACGGTGTGCACGAGTTAAAGTCCCATACTAGAACGAAACTGTTGTCCAGTATTCATTGGTTTTAGTGATGCTAAATCAATATCAACCTGTAATCCATACCAACATCTAAACTTAATATACATTGTCACAAAACCAGCCTAATTCATTTACAGTAAACAGCGCACAACTAACTAACTTCAAAATGTTCCTGACATTCTAGTAAGAAGTGGTGCCTGGTGGAGTTCAGACACTTCGGATGTGAGACAGTTATCACTAGTGACAATCAATGTTCATCGTGTTATATCGTAAAATGATGAAATTTCAAGTTTTTTTACATTATATCGTCTTTCTTTACAATGATTGCACATTTAGTCAATAAATAAATCATTTATATGGAACCCAGCCAACATAACTCATTAGTAAATACAAACCACTAAACTCAATATCCATCGCCACAAAACCACCTCATTTCAATAGACCATTATTCATTACTTATTGCCACTCCTTTAGTATCACTCTCATTATAGGTGTAAACTGATTTGTATTCTGTCATAATTTTCTTTAAACAACAACACTATTGTCGAAAAGTGTCAAGTAATTCACACATTCACATACGCTGTTCAATAGTTTCGTGGATTAGGTCATTCCTGTTCACAATGATGACATTCAGTCTATGAATCAATCATCTATGTATATGAATAACAACAATAATAAACTACTTAAAATAATCAATCTCTTTTATAAATTTTCATAGTGTAATGAGAGGATGAAGTTGATCTGGAGGATGTGGTGTATATGTGCCACACATTTTGAAGAATTATATTTATTACACACGGAAAAATTTCGATACCCGTGTATGGTTGAACATTTTCGACAGATATGAACACTGAACTCATCATGAAATTCCCTTTATACAGACGACATGTGGAAGATATTTTATAACGTGATAAAGATCTGATATAACCCATCTTTTGGACGAACTTATCACACTACAGAATGACGTCGCTTTAATCCTCGAAGAGAACAATAATTAATTACTATTCATTGACGAAACGAAGAGATGATGACTTCATAAAATATCAACCAATAGATGCGCAACTTGAAATTGTCAATACCTAAATTTTCATAATGTCTGGCAGTCGCTACATAAACCAGTCTTTGCAATAGAATTAATCGAATCTAATAAATTTATATCTATCTTCATATTTACTTTTTCATTATTAAATTATCACATTGAGTCATTCAATCTTTGACCGTTCTGCATGACTTTCATTAGTTTTCTATAGAAAAGTCCCTTAACGAGTTATGTATTTAAGTTGGATTGTGACTGGCAAGCGGAATCCAAAACGCGCGTTTCGTCCTATTTGGGACTCATCGGCCGGATGTACCTGCATCCCAATGTTGATATTCACGCCGGGATTCGAACTCAGTCCGCTTCGTCCGCTCAGGATGCACATATGGCAACAGAGACTGACCAGTTCCAGTCCATTAAAAATCAACGGGAAAATACAAGCTTATCCTAATTCACTTAACAAGTGTTATATAGTATTAAACCTAGGTCCAGGACTTTCTGCCGCCTACCCCCAAACCACCTTTCATTTCTACTTAGTGCCAGTGATGTCGAGCTACTGGTTATATTACAACAAAAGACGACGCACATTAAATTAGTCACTACACAGTGTAGCAGCCACCAATAACCCTGGACATAGTATTTCACTCATTGCACATCGCTATCTTGGTATACAAGTTACAGTAAAATTGAGCAACCGAACTTCTCTTACCCGTACTTTCTGATTCTTGCTTGTTTGGTTTCAGCTTGTTGATATAAATTACCTAGTAATAACTAATATATCAGCTTTTATATAACGCATTGGGCCTAGTCGAGTGCTCAGGAGTTGGTTGAAGATAGATACTGAGTTATACCGGTGTATTTTATTTATATTAAGCATTATCTAAATAACGAGACCAATAGAACCCACAATCAGACGTTACGCCAATTAAACGTCGGTGATTCAACAATAATGATCAACCAGTGTACAGCTCAGTCCTACAGGAGTCAGTTGCAGCCCAAATAACTCAGTGATAGCTATCGTAGACTGTGAAACTAGTTGGCCCAGGATTAAGCCCTCAAGGGGGTTAGCGTAAATCCTCTCTAAGATTTTAAGTACGCCTTGCATCAAAACTGTCAAACAGTACAAAACTTAGGTAAAAGGGTCCCTACTGACTACTCCCAAATCACTTTCCAGAAAAAGTATTCCACGTTTAATTTACTTTATGTAGTAATAGCAAGCCTCTAATCATAATTTAGTGTATTATGTTGCAAGAATTGAAAGACGGGACATTCAAAATTGATGTAATGACATAACAGACGACAAATAACTTCAAAATCAGTGAATACTCATCAGAATTGGCTATATACTCAGATTTCTTAGTAGAAACAAGAAACCAAAATTAAAGTAAAAAGAATTCCTGTAGTTGAAACGAAATCTGTCTTCATAAACCTTAAATCTAGAAGTGATAGTGCAGCCGATATTTCGTAGAATCGGTTGATAGGTATCAGGAAAATGTTTCAACTAAGCTTCGTATTTTCTCTAGGTGGCCTATGATTCGTTGCTGTACGGAACGTAAACTCCAGCTATGTTGCATATATGTGTGTCTTGGTCGTTTACCTGATTGTCTGCGTCAAGATACATTGATCACACAGAAAAACGCCAAACATTTCCCAGTATGGCTTTGAAGAGGAGAGTATATGACAAATAACAACTTGACTTTGAAATTTCTGGTCACTACTCGACCAATAGGATCCTTTAGTCATTTGCATGGTTAAATGATTGATATTAAACGGAGTACAAATAAACAATACATCAACGCACAGACGTTGGCAAATCACTATTAAACCCGAACTCTGTATCTAAATGTGGAACATGTAAGCTGTCATTTTATCATCATAGTAAGACATACTTCTTGAAATGATCATACCAAAAGGTATCTATATTTGTTTCAACACATAATTTCATACTGTTACTATTCCTAAATCTACAGGCTGTTGAGCATTCTTTTACACCAGACACCCTAAATATTTCATGATTCGATTTTCCGCCAATTTTTTAAGACTATCATAATAGTTAAGATACTTTTATCAATAAGAATAAACAGCCATGATATACAATTTTTCTAAAAGGATGTCTTCATTTCCTTCAGTGACACAATGAATTTCTTCCTTTAGGAAGTCAGCTGTAGCTTGAACAGCTGACTGTAAAATGCCTCAAACCCTGTGACTTACATATTAATTAGACAGGATGAGCAAACTCTATCAGAATTTCAGATACGTCTTGCTGACGAGTTCTAATTAGTACAAAACCGAATCCAAGCAGGGTGTCCTGCCGAAAACCTCTAATCAACTATCATAAAAATGAAATGTAAATTACTGGTCAGCAAAGACGGCCCAACTGTACACATTAAAATTTCTTCCAAGGAAATTGGCATATTCCAAATAAAAACGTGACATTACAAACTCACTATTTATTGAATATTTGGTGTGTGAGTGTACTATTTTGCCAGGGAATTGTTGTCACTAAACACCAGTTTACTGAGGCTTAAATAACCGGGTTTAGTGAAGTCGCGACCCAGTAACTTCGAACTGTTGAAAAGTTAACGAGCACTTGAGAATTCAGTATACAACAAGCATTAAAAACAATGACTGTAACTTAAATTCGTGACAGGGGTCATGACAGTTAATCTGATGTATGCAATGATGACCAGATTCCTTAAATGTATCATCTTTGCGAGCTAATGTGCATGACTGGTTTCCTCAGCTGGTCACTTTTAGCCGGTTTTTGATGTTGCTGGTGTTCCCGTCTGTTGATTGTTTAATAATCCTGTCATCTATGTGACGTTCTCTATGTTGATGCGGTTTATATGTCGCACATGGTATTTAAATGGTATTTAAATTAAGTCATGAGTTTACAAGGGAAAACTTGTCAATATGTTGAACGCTTGTACACTACAAGCAATGATCAGGTCTGTTCACTCTCCTCCTTGAAGTTTACAGGAACTTTGAGAGGATACCGAAACGTTCTATCCACAGACTGGAGTTATCATCTGATATGACTACGACCTAATTGAATACAAACTACACAACTACTTACAAAATACAACTACTTTCAAGAGACATATCAGGATAGATTAATCATTTCGGTGTATACCTGCCAAGACTGAGTGATATAATAAACAAAGACTGAAAAACCTGAATCAAGTGGTAGGTTGGTTGGCTATAGTCAACTCGACAATTGACATCAGTAATTGGAGACCACAGTAGTGCAAGTGCATTCACCCTCCATTTTCCGCAAGATCCCGAATCCCAACGTCACTTCATTTAAACATTTTCATCCATTCTTCTTGAGCTACATTCACAATATTTAGTCTTCTCCACAATCATTAATATTATGATCACTTTGATTCCTTGACTATTTGTTTTGTTAATCCCACCTCGTCGTTCTGAAGTGATATGGCCCAAGGTAATATATTCTTGTTAGGCCCCACGGTGATTATGATTGACTTTAAAAAAAACTATGACTAATGATGAAACGATTTGTGGATATTATTCGATTTGGAGATAGTTTGCATCACAACTTCAGTTACTTATCTAGATAATAATTAAAACGAGGTAGTGTTAGATATTAATAAACTCTATATTGATAATGAGATAAGGTATCACTGAAATGACTAAACCTGGAGATGTGTACTCGGTGATCTAGATCTAAAGCGGAGATCACTGTAAAGACAGTAGGTCCTAAGTTCGACCTCCCACAAAGTTGTGGGCACGCACTAATGAAGAGTTCAACAACAGGGCAAAACAATCTACTTCAATACTCTCTAGTTATCAATTGTTGCCGTCAGTTGAAATCAGTCTTGGATATTTACTATCTCCTAATTAACAAGCGACCATCATCTCTAATTCATTTACCAAGCGCATATTAGTGTATTTAGAAAATAAAAACGCAACTACTTGAATTGAATTGATTTACAGAATAACAAACGAAAGAAAATGAATGAAGTAAAAAAGAAAAAGATAAAATGATGATAAGAAATGCAAAACAGTCATACAGTCAAGTCTGTAAATTATAAACCACCAATGATGAACTCTTTAAAATAAACAGCAAATAAACTCTGGTAATCTGTAAAAATATGAGTATAATGTAATGTAAGAATCGACTTGTCTTAATTACATTCCATTGACAGTAGAATGAGGAGTTCGGGTATCCGCCATTAACAGAGTTGTTGGAATATTAGATGGATTATTGTTAATATGTTGTTGTCTAGTAGCAGCAGTTACATCAGGCGGTACAGCTGGACGTACAATCCCAAATGGTTCAATATTTTGAAAATCTGACAGAAAATCATCAAATTCTTTTAACATTCTTTCATGTCGCTCTAACTCATCTGCCAATGCATCAGCATCGAATAAAGATGACTGAGCTGTAGTATTATTATTATTCCCTATACCAGTAGTAGAAGAAACAGTGCTAGGATTGTTACTGATAACAGTATTGGTTTGTGGTACTTGGAATAGATCCAAATTAGCTCGTTCACGTAGTTCAGCAAATAGATGTGTCAGCCGAGCACCACTAACACCGAAAGTGCTAAATGGCAACTGAAGGGGAACTTGCTTATTGATTATATCGTCATCATCACTACCGGATTCTTTATCATTTAGTGAACTAGTACATTGAGATCGGAGATTTCTGATAAGTTCCTTTAAGTCAATATCAATGATATTATTATTATGTTGTTGTTGTTGATGGTGTTGGTCATTTGCCTCCATTTCCTGTTGTTTAACACGAAGTACTTCATTGTCGATTGTATGTGAAGATTCATTATCAACATTGGAGTCGGTAGAATCTGTTTCCCCACCACCTTCATCTCGTCCACAGTGACCATCACACTCATGATCATCATCTTCTTCTTCATCTTCTTCATCATCATGTGATGAGCTAGCAAGTTCATCTTGTGTTTCAAGTACTCCTGTATGTTTGAATCTTCGAGCAACCTTTAAAGATGAGACAGTCGTCAGAACAATAAAGATAATGGGATGAAAAAAGCTGTTGAGGTTAGATACCTAAAAATATATTTAACCCAGGTTTGGACTAAGTATTTTTGTGCAAATTTCCCATAACGCTACTTCTCTGTTCGTTTCGCTTACGAAGATGCTATTACCCTATTAATTCAATTATTCCCTTGGTGCCCAATTCTGATACCCTATCGCACCATGAGTGATATGAATATATCGATACAGGAAAGTAGCATGCTACATATTTTTTATTTCTTTTGTTGGCGGAATAAGTCTCGTGGTTAAGTTTGGATTTCTACTTCTAGTGTCCAGGAAAGAAGAGGATAGGAATTAATCTCGTTTATTGTTATTGAGGGCGGAGTTGGGAATTATTAGGCAAGTGTACAGGAGCAATCGTTGGTGATAAGGCTGGTGAAAATATGAATCCTTCTAAATTGGAATGGTGATAACACCAACATCGTAAATTGATTCAGATGTTAATAATAATGAAGATCACATTAATTGCATCATCTAGTACAATCGCTTACAACGTCTCACACCTCATTGATGGTATTGTCGATAACATTGTAAAGTTCGATTACTACATAAAAAACCAAAGGGTCACTCTCAACTGTGATTACTTGAAGATAGTTAAACACTGCATTGATGCTAATAGTTCTTGACGTAATAGCCCTGCACTTTTAAAGGCCATAATGCTTGTAACGGCAGTCCGCAGGGAAGAGTGAAGTATGTACCCTTTGAGCCGACCTCTTCTAAACACTACTTCCCGTCGTGAAAAAACAGAATTGCTGTGACTGTAGGTTGTCTGAATCAAACAACTTACTGCCATCACATCCCAGAACAGTTAGTAGAATTTATCCTTAAGAAATTGTGTTTGCTGACTTAGCCCTACACTATCCTGCATACCTGTATGGTATGGTAGGACCTAAAGAATAAGGTTTCAGATACTATAGTTCAATTAGTTCATCGCGATAAGGCCGAGCACCAAATCGCAGTAGTAGCAACAAGTCAAAACCCATACATAAGATGTCAACTATGCGTTCAAGACGAATATAGTCTGACGATTATAGCTTTCCTATACTGTCTGCTTAGAACATCGTCGTTGTATCACATCTGTAAAACCAAATTTGACTGTAAAAAAATTAACTGGCCAGTAAAAACGTTGCCAAAGATTAACAAAACAAAAAGTCGAAGAAGCTTAGAAGAATTGAATTATCCAAACATAATTGGGAGCATAAGATTCCAAACAAGTACCTTACGCAAATAGTAGGAGGACATGTTGATTCTAGGGTTCGGACTTTACAAGCAGCGATATGCGTACAGACATTCATCAAGAATTGGAATGGGAAGATATTGTAGAAAGCGTCTGAAACAGTCTGGAGTTTCATATTGCTGACTGATACTGGTTATATAACCATAGCAAACTAAGCACTAGCACAACGACAACAGATGATAGTCGTGCATCATAGTGAATTGACGGAAGTTACAAATGCAAATCATTAAACTGCCAACTCACTGAATTGAAGGTCATGTAATCACCCCAAAACCTAAAAGTCCTAGATTTGATTCCTGATGGCCGTGCTGTGGATGAATACTAGTGACAGTAATGTAGGAGGACGAAGCAACTACCAAATGATTTCTAGCTCTTAACATTTATCTGATAAAAGTCAACTTGTAGTCTGAAACTTCGAATTTATCAATAAATCTAATTAATAGCAAACTAACTTACTCGCTCAGCTGACTTTCTACTTAATAACTGACTAGCTGGATCAAACAGTTCATCAGGTTCAGATTCATACTGCTCAACTACAAAAGCGGGCTTTACCCGACTACAAAAAATGCGGAAATAAAATTACATCGAAAACACAGATATAAACAATAGGGCTACACTGTAGTGGTGGCTTAGTTTACTTGTAATTATTCATTGATATTTATGTAGAGGTTGGGCTACTATTACAGGTACCTAAAACAGTAGTTGGTGGTTTCGTTAAGGGACCATTTAGAAGCTCTTAACTTAAATATCAAATCCCCAAGGCAGTGGAGCAGCGTTGGGGAATGAACTCAAATGGTAGCCGGCGACCAGAGTAAGATCGCGAGACGTCCATTCCCCTACAATCTAAAAGCATATGTACCCCCCCCCGATACCTATAGGCTGACCCTCCACATTCATTGGCTCAGTGTAAGGGATAGGCTTTATGTCCCCTAGCTACCACGTAAAGGCAGAAAGTAGGAACTACCTGAAGAGTTCTAATCACTAGTGAAGGGAGAAGGTTTAGTGAATAATGTACCGGGCTTCCAAAAAATCAAGCAAAAGGATTAAATTATGTCCTACTTATATTTATTATGTTGGGCAACTAAAGAAGAGTGATGAAATATCAGAACTATGTTTTTTCTATTATTTTAACTATGGATAATGTAGTCATTTCATTTCTATCATTATTACGTCCCTCTTACCCCATCCTCCCGTTTAGTATCTTTGCTGTTAGTACATTGTTCCTTATAAAGAACTGCAGTTAATTAGTTGCATACAAGTTACCGCCTATTCACTGCTATAATCTCCTTTGTTTTGCATTAATGTAAAACCCCTAATTGGTTTGATGTGTGGTCTGATTTTGTGTATATATAAATGAGTGTTTGAAATACAATATGATTTCTGTCTGGCTGGCCCATTCATCTTGTGTTCTTTATTACCGGCTTGGGGACTGGTAGTCACGTGGCAAATGTGTACGGGCACTGGTCAGTAATAATCAAGGTCATACTATGTTTGCCATACGATTGAAATTGGGCCGACTATATACTTAGATATATCAATTGGCGACGTGGACCGAACATATCAAAATATAACAGTATTGCTTTAAGCAGTATGGTGCAAAACCAAGTACACGGACTGTCACTTAATTGAAAGTAATAACGTAAAAATAGACTGGTAACAACAAACTTACCATGGCAATCTAGGCTGTTCAAATCGTATCATATCAACGGCTCGATTGGTAGTAACGGGTTTGATAATAGGTGTTTCTGAGACACGAACATGTTTGTGAGATTTCCTATTATTGTGTAAAGCATGCAAATCAACACTTTGATGACCATTTGTATCGAATATCTAGATATTCGGGTTGATAAAAAAAGTCAAACATTTGGTAAAGTAGCACTGTCACAACTCGAACAACTAACACCAAAGTGTGTATTTAAAGCGAGGTAGTTTCGTGGAGATAGATAATAAGGTAAGTTGTTTGCATTTGTCATAGATTGAAATTAGTTGGGTGCCATCAGAAACCATGGAGCACTCGACAGTTGTTACACTCTAGTATGAGACTCCTTAACAGTGCGCGCCCTTGATTCAGCCGGGAAATCCAACCCAGGGTCCTCAAGTTGGCGGACAGTTAACCCCGTGCACCACTGCGTCGACTGTGTTTACTGGTAGAATTCCACTTCCATCAACTTGTGACACGGTGTAAAGATCATCCATTGCCACTGGTGATAACTGCCTCACTTTCGACAAGTCTGGACTCCAAGGCCAAGAGGTTCGTTTTCTTGATAAAATCGAGGGTGCGGGTTGCTGAGGAGTCCCACACTAGGACAAAACAGACGTCTAGTGCTCTCCAGTTTGCACTGTTACCCAACCAATATCAATCTGTAACGAATGTAAACAACTTAGGTGAGTTATGTATCTCTATTAGAGGATACACATACTTCATCTATTCTTCGTCAGAAATATTGATCCGATAATGAGTTTTCTCTTTCAAAAAATGATTAGCTATATTAAAGTTTACTTATTTACTTGTAAATGATATAGTCCTGTTTGCTGAAAACTCTGACAACATGCAGTCTTTTGATCACCCTCAGGAACTATGCAAATATGTTTCACATTCGTTTCTTCTTATCTAAGTGTAAAATGAGGCTTCAGTACCGGACTAGAGAAGTGGTAAGGCGTGAAGTAGTTATCCACATCGACTTCTTTGCTTACTTTAGAAGACTTATCAGACTTGGTAGGTCGATGTCCAATCACTCACAAAGCCCGTTTGACTTTTATCAGCTTATATCATCTACAACGTATACGAGATGTCCGCCCACCAATCGATGGATGAGAATACTGCGCAGAAGAATGCCCTGCTTACTACATAAACGTAGAATTTAAAAGTAGGCAACTAGTATTTGACTAAGGATATCTTCGAAACATTGTTTACGTTTTTTTGGAGCACCGAGTAAGCAACTCTGTAGATGCAGGATTTTAAAAAAGATGGCAAATCAGTTGTAGATTTTTAGTGACTGAGGTGGGAAGACCATGTATTAAGCCTTCCTAACCACCACCTACCTACGTTAAAGGTGTGGAAATAGAATGGAGGAAAACTAGGGGGAGCCAAACTAAAACATGACATCAGACCTCTAAAAATCTGAAGGAAATCTAGATTTAATTACTTTAAATTGTGTAGTTAATGAGTCAAAAAATACACATCATCATGAGAAAATCAGTTAACTGTTAGTATCTACCTCTTGAATCCCATTCTTAGCCGACAAATTCCCTTTAGCAAAACCATCAACAACTATAGGTACCAGTTTATTACTTGAACTATACAGTAATTCCGTACGATAATGAACAGTTGTACCTAAATAAACTGGTAACAAGCCATCAGCTATTGCTAAACCAGTATCCGACCCTAGTTTTGTCGCTGTTGTTTTATCAATCGGCGATGAGGAAGGAGAGGATAACTTTCGTTCTTCAAACGATTGTGGTATTGCTAACCCGGAAAATATACGACCAACTTGATAAGATTTCGGAGTTGAGCCAAGCCGAGTAAGATCACTCGGACCACGACGAAGAGTATAGCACATTTGATATTCATTTGGATTCTGACGGCGGGAAAGCTGGTAACCTGAGAAATAAAAAAGACATGGTAGTTCATTTACAAGGTACACACTTATGAACTTGGCTTGCAGTCACACTAGTGACACTATCTGCTAGCCTAACCTGAAGTAGGTGGCATGCGTTTTGACTCTATGATCTAGTAGTTGAAAGTTGTATGCTTTAGCTACCTAACGTCACCCAAAATTAGCTACTATCAACATTCAAATCTCACGCCCAAGTAACACACTTTACCTTCGGACAATCAGATGAATTCACAGTAATCAATGAACAGAAGCTCTATCTATTATATCACTCGAAATACAGAATAGATGTTTCGTTTTAGTACAGGACTGCTGAGTCCTACACATTCACAAGATCAATAATGGGAATCGAACCCAGGACTTCTAGGTTTCGAGGTAACTGCACAACCTTCAGACTACTTAGTTGGTAGCCTAATGGTCTATATTTCTAACCCTAATAGATTTACGATGAAAATAAAAGGTCAAAATATTAGGAAAATTCAACGGTTAACAAGTAAGTATTAGTGAGTACCAGGTAAAAGGCGTGTAACCACCATAATTGATTTCAACAATGTTCCAAGTTTCTCAAATAAACGTAGATGTCTAAAGTCATCCACAGCATATTCAGTCGACTTTGAATCGTCAGGATAACTTCCAGCTCCTGTTGTTGCTGTATATGGTAAATTATTATTGACACTATTAGTATTATTACCACAAGTAGTTGAATTAGGATTATTAGTAAACTGTAATGTAGCAGTATCAAGTCGTTCTATAATATCTAGTCGAAACTGCCAAACCTCTACAACCATTAACGTTTGTGGTTCTTTAGGCCAATGAGCTAATATTTCTAAACTGAGTAAATCTTGTACATGCACGGGAAAATTTGCATCTAATGTCTGTTTGATAGTTGCACCAATCTCCGGATCTTCTTCAACATACACCATCTAAGTAGATTGACGAAAAATTTGAAAACATAAGAGGTAAATAAAATGTTAACTAGTAAACATTTACAAATTACAAACACATACTTTGTAAATTAAATAAATAAGCTAGGTTGGTTGTACGCTTTTAGTGCCAATACAAAACAATTAAAATACAAAAAAGATTGATAATAAATAAGAACGAACATTATGGAACGAGATGTGGAGTTCATGAACTTGAATCCCCTTCATTTCACATTTGACTGCACGGTAGAAGCATAGTATTCACTGAAGAACTGAATAGAAACTTGACTGACATTGGCACACACCCACACACCCACCCAGGAGCATGGTCTTACTACCTAGGAGATAATCTTTTTAGACCAATAATATGTACCTTTACCGTGAACATTTGTTGCTGCTTACAAAATGTTTGGTCCGTACTTTCTAAACCTTACTGTCGGCATCAGTAATTCATGAAAAGTGTTATTTCGAGGTTCTAAATTCCTGAACTACTTTGATGTGTGGGAAGGTTGTACATCATAGTCAATCTAGAGAAATACCCCACTGCCAATACACTTGTCCAGTTCAGTTTGCAAAACAACATTTTCACCAGATGTCATATTTTCCGTTTGTTCGACTTTCTGAGAATACTAGAAAATAACAGGATAAATGTTTCAGTCAAAACAGCTCAGTTGGGTTGTTATAACAGACGAACTCAACCGCATAGTAATTACGATTAAAAAGATAAATTAGTCTTAATGAATATAAACATCAGCATGAATATCAATTCCGAAGGATAATATTATCAAGAGAATACTCATAAATTACCATGTTATTTCTGGCACCAACTTCAGATACACAATTTGTATTACAAACAATTCCATTACGAGCCTGTACGATAGCATGTATTGACTTGATTATGAATGAACGCAAACACCTATAGATATACCAAAGTAGGAAGCAAAAATAAATCTGAAGTTTGAATCAGTGACAGTGTGAAGTTTTGTTATTACAATTATTACTAACTTGCGTATTTGGCCTGGAACCATACTCTAAGTCAACGTGGGCTAATGTTACAATATGAATGCCCAAATCGAAATAGAGGTCTCGAATATACGGCTTTGTGGATGGGAGTAGAATGTTAAGCACTGGTGCATACATCTTATGTACTAACTGGAGGATTAATAGGAAATGATAATGCACGGAACGTTTAAGGTTTATCTTACTAAAACAAATCACAAGACTTCATCTACAATTGAGTTGAATGAGTTGCTGAAAACAAACCATAGTTTGAAGAGCAGCGAAAAAAACAATACGGCAGTGTCGAATGGGGGATATTTTCAGAACAGTGAGAAAAATTTCTAATGAATTGTAAACGTAACTAATGTATGATGGTGTTCTAAAGCACACTCAGATCGACACAGTCTTAAAACTATTATTGAATATGGTAGTGACTTTACTTATTCGGAGATGCACCAATCTAGACCAGTTGATCACTGATAAAAACTTTACACTCTATGTCACTTACAGCCCTAACGAAATAGCTAACACAGATCAAATACACTATAATGTTATTTGTTAATGTGGCTCTAAGGTTGGCCGAAATCCTGTAATATTGAGAGCTGAGTACTAGGTAAGAGTCATTTAAAGATCTCAGAAACTGAGACAAATGCATCATTACACTGAATCAATGACTATTGGTTTGCGCTGTGTAAGAATTCAGAGTTATTAAGTGCAAGACAAAATCAATCAACCGGGAATTTTACAACTGTATGCGAGTATATAGGGAATTGATGAACGATTAATAGATAACATGCTAAAAAACTTCATTATCAAGTTAAGGCCTATTTGTCCACTTATACGTTTTTTTTGTGGGGACATTAATATAACAAGCCGCCCAAACTAGGAGCGGGGTTGGGAATTGCGATATACTTGCAATAAGTCTATTGTTTTACTACCCCATTGAAATCCCATTAAAAATATGTCAATCAACACCGTAAGTAACCTGTGTTCTGAAATTTTAAAGTCACATCTAAAAAATTACTTCTCAAAAGATGTGCTGCAGATCTATTTTCCACTGTTTTGAATATTCAAATAAAACTCTAAACTAGTAAGAAACGTTGGGCATGAAGTTTGTTCTTGATAGAATAAGAGACAACGAATAACACACAAAAACAATGTAGAATTGAAATGCCTCATCAATTGGACCTCGAAATCGCACCATCAAAATGGTATATCCACTTTATCAGCCTCCAAATAACAGACTACAGGACCCAACCTTGACCTTAATCTAGATAAGTCGATAGTGTAATGGCAACTCTTCAACATAAAATGTGACTGAAATATAAGTACATTGTCATGTACTTGGTAAACAAATTACATCCTAAATAATAAACTATTTTGACGTGAAAAATGATGACAACTTCACACTAAGAACTTTTTTTTCGGAAAACACTAGCATAACATCATATGGCCTACTTTATTAGCAACGATTTTAACTTACTTTTCAATTGCGAGCTTTTCATCATGTCTGGTGGGTAAGTTTACCATCTAGTCTACAAAATATGCAGAACTTAAAGAATAATATTATATGAAAATCGAAAAAAAACGGTTTCAATAGTCATTTATTTGTTAAAAACAACGTGATTACACAATAGTGTGTCGAATACATCCACAATAGGTATAAGATACAATTTATAATACTGACGCAAAAATAGTCTAAAATAATTTTAAATAAAAGTAACATCACAAGGTAGTTATGCCAGCAAAAGTGTACATAAGGTATAAAAATAAGAAAAATCGAATAGATTTTTAAAAACTTATCAAAAGAAAATAGCAAACAATTAACTTTTAAGCTAAAAGATATACACAAAACATATCCGTTAATGAGAATAAAAGTGATCTAATCAAGCGGTATTGTACAATTGTGATCTTAATGCTTATAGAACGAGTAATTAAGGTGAAAGTTAGTTTCATAACAAGTGATAAGTAAAGCACCAGAATATTGTCAAAACCTTTGGTTATCTTTATTCATTAGCATATTTAAAAGTTCCAGTTGTTAAAGCAATATCGTGAAAATCGTATGCAGCAGTCAGATGAAATCCCATGTTAGCAATTGCAATACCATATTCACTAGCTGAAAACCAACTAAATGCTTAAAAAAAATATTACAAAAAATTTCTAAATATGAGCAAATATAACCAAGTACAATTTTACAAGTTATAAACATATGTAAGGAGAGGCTAATATACTCATAAACAGTCTGTTAAGTTATTACTTACTAGGAATTGGACGAAAATACTGGTATTCATAAAAAATTTTTACTCATCGACCGAGTACAAATCATATAACTAAACAAATAGACACCCAACCACCGCCAACCTTGACGTACAGTGTTTGCTAGTGTAGGATCAAGTTGAAAGGTAGAGACGACCAAACCGAAATGTCATTCGTCAATGAAGTCAGTGACTGCTGCTATGGTCTATGTCAGTAGGTGTGGACTATGCTATTAAGGTCAAAGGAACAATCATGATCAATGGTTGGAGACGATGAATGACATCGCTTAGGACCTACCACGGTAGACCAATCGCATTAGTTCACTACCTTTCTCCGGATCATGAATTCTAGTGTTATTGTGGAACGAGATTCACAATATTTACTCGTGTTCACAACTACTGTTTCTCTGCTTTTCATGTCATTAATTTCACCTTATCGTGCTGACATGGTACGGCCAATCGAGCTGACGTTTATGTCTTCTTGGTTATACGTTGATAATAACTGAGGTACAGATAGGCATTAATACAGTAAAACAAAGTGTAAATTCATAATAATCTATGCTACCATAACTCACATCAATCCACCAACTTCAAAATGTCCAAGAGAATGGAACAAAAACAATATGAAACATCCGTTACTGGTTGCCACTAAGTCTAATTTGGCTAAGAATAAAAACCATAAAAACCACCATTATGACCGATTCTAGACCACGTCCCTCAGTGTTTCTAGCCACTGGTTAAGGTAATCTCGAGGACCCCATCCAGGTAGTCTGCATCTACCGACACGACTCAAACCAGCAGTCAGTGACTTCATACACTGATGCTATGTTTTAGTTTTGCCGCCTCTAACTCTCTTCAATCCTATTCCTATATCAGCCAATATCGTGCGACGAGGCAGACGGTTGTTGGGCATACGCAACAAATGTCCCAACCACCTCAGTCGATGAAGATTCACAACCTCATCAACTGATTTACCACATTTGCCTAACACCCGTCGTCTAACCACGTTATTACTTACTCGGTGATCCCAGCTAACGCGAGCGATGTTTCGAAGACATCGTTGATTAAAAAACGAATAACCTTCGTGTGTCATCTACCCTTAATAGCCACGTCTCACATCCATACAGTAAGACAGAGCGAGCTGTTGCGCAGTACACTCTTTCCTTCGCTGAGAGATGAATATCTGGTCTACGCCATAGGTAACATATGTTGGCAAAAGCCAAACGAGCTTTCTGAACTCGTACTGAGAATTCGTCAGCCCATTAGGGCTAATCAGACTTCCAAGATGAGTGAAGTGGTCGATCTGCTCGACTACTTCACTCTCTATCTTTAGTTCAGGTGTTGATGAAAACCAGTCTTGGAGCAACCTTCTTGTTCTCGCTACCTTTTTCAATCATGGCCGTTTTCCCTCTTTCATTTCTACATAATGCAGAATGCATTCACTTTTGGTGCCTGTTTGCACCAAATTTTGTGACTGGACAAAGTGTCGTTCCTACTGACTACTCACTATAAAATAACATGAGAAGTACTTTCCCAGCCTGTACAACGATTTTGATCTGTACCACGCCACAAGCACGTTTTAGCCATTAAAACAGCAAACACCTGAATATCTAACTGAAGCCTTCATCAAAACAAGAGCCAAAAGTTACTATGCAAAAAAGTAAATTACAGGAGCTTGGTATTTGTTTACTATGAAACATGGACATAGAGATGAACATAGTAAATAAAACAAGAAAAATGATGCTACCAACAATCCTATAAACTAGTTTATTTCTACTACATGTGACGACGTTTAACCGATAGTATTCGTAGATTTCTGAATAATGTAGAATCATAAGTTACAAAAACTGAGTTAATACTAGTTAAAAAGTAGGAAGTTTAGGACATCAACTAGCAAGTCTCGTGTGACTTTTAAGACGACCATCTGTTACAATAAAATGAACATATCGATAGAAACCATTTGTGTAATGAATAATTAATTAAGACCAGTACATTATAAACAGTAAGTCAGTTACAACGTAGAACTTAGTACATGCGTACACCAGTTCAAGTTGCCAATTAGCAGATAGAGATTAAATTGTTGGACCAAATCTCAAAATAGTAGAGGTAGTAACAGAGCTAGTAGTAATGGAAAGAAATAGAAGTCGGAGACAAGATTTGAGAAAATATGATTTAGTAAAAAGTAAATAATAATACGTTCAGAAACTTAAAATTTGAGAACGAGAAGGAATGGGTGTACCTGCGTCATAAAGAACGATTCAGAGCCATATTACCTAAAGTCTTTAACCATTGGTTGCGATCATCACACGAACCCTAACCAGGTAGTCTGCACCTATTAACATGGCTCAACCCAAATGTCAATGGCTTCATGGACTGGTGCCATGTTTTCGTTTGGTCGCCCCTAGCTTTCTTCCAGCTTACACCTACATCAGACGGCATTGCTTGTCGAGGTAGGAGGTGATTGGGAACACGTAACACGTGTCCTGGGCATCTCAGCTGATGAAGATCTACTACTTCATCAATAGACTTACCGTATTTACAGTGTACGAGCCGAGATTTCGGCAGACATCAGACCGTCAGGACTGATGAGGCTACCAAGATAAGTGAAGCAGTCAACACATTCAACTTCTTCGTTCCCTATCAATAACTTCGGTGCCGAGTCAAGCCAATCCTGAGGCAACATTTAGCATTTGGATGGAGAGAATCGCATCCTAAATAAGCTTACAATCATGTTTAAGGTAGTCAAAAGATTCTGCATTTTAACAGCCTTTTCACCTAAGAAAACTATATCATCTGCATATTCTAAGTCAGCAAGTTTATCTCCTGGAAGGAGGTCAACCCCAGAGAAATCAAACGATGACAATGTTAACTCTAAAAGTATATCAATGATAAAACTAAATAAAAATGGGAAAAGCGGACAATCTTGATGAAAACTACTTGAAGTGATCAATCCCGACGGCGACCCGCCATAAGCTCTGACTCGACATGTGGTGTTCGGGTAGAGAGATTGTATAATGTTAATGTACTTCTCTGGTACGCCTTTCAACGACAGACATTGCCACATAACCTCACGATCGATAGAGTTAAATGCCGCTTTACGATCAAGGAATACAGCTATTTTTCGGTGTCTAAAAGTGTGCCTATGTTCCGGAACCTGCCGAAGTGTGAATATTTGGTCTATACAAACACCTCCAGGTCTAAAACCACCTCAGTTTTCTCGAGTTTGCTCTTCACAAGCTTTAGTTAGGCGTCAAAGTATGATTGAAGCCAATATTTTAGACACTATATTTGTTAAGCTGATTCCCCGGTAATTGTCACAAGAGGACTTCTGTCCTTTCTTATAGATTAGGACGATCAGTGTTCGAGATCAGTCAGATGGGATCACGTCCAGTACCCAGATTCTAACCAAGATCCTGGTTAATCTCGCTGCTAAAACTGGACCACTATCCTTAAATATCTCAGGGGTTAATCCATCATGTCTTGCTGCTCTCCCTCGCTTTGGATTCCTTATAGCCTTCTCAACTTCACTAAGACAAATATTAATTTGCCATTCAGATTGGTTAGGGGTATGGTGGGCAACTGAGATGAGGCTGAGAGCCAATTCAACTGTTCCCCAAAGTATTCTGCCCCTCGGTTTAATCTTCTAGATTGACAGTGAACAATGCTCCCATATTTTTCTGAGATAGTTTCACTAACAGCCAGATTTCTGATACTCATTTCCACGACAAGTCTGAACAGTTGCTTACTGTTACCTATTGTCGCTGCCTTTTCCATCTCTAGCTTTCCCCACCCACCACTGCTCACGATCATTGAGTAAGCATTTAACCAGCTTGTATTTAAGTTGCCCTCGCTTCTCATCGTGTTCAAAACCAGACGGAATGTGTTGACGTGCATCTATCAGTTCAGCAGATGCAGCTGAAATCCACTGAGTATTCCAAACTTTTGGTTCAGTTTACTAGTACTGCTGTTTTAACAGCTGTTTGTATATAATTCCATGCTGACTCGGGAGGGGTACAGCATACGTAGTTTAGACGGACAGTGCATAGGCGACTGTGTATTAGAATCTAGTCAAGGAGAGCCTGTTCAGTATTTTTTAACTTAGTGATATACCTACACCAGCAAAGCTATGAGTGGTGGCGGTGGAGTCTCTGGAAACACGAAGGGTGAACCGAGCCGGCTCCTTATTTTGATAAGGTGAGGTCAGGTGAAAGATTGTACGTGGATCCTGTATACGCGTTTCAGAGACGCAGCAGATATCGATGGAGCGGAAATCTATAGTCATAACTAAGGAGGCCTGTTATCCTAGTTAACATAAGGTCCGAGCGTTAAAAGCTCTGATATATAGTTTAGTGCGAGGTTTCAGGAGACCAGGAATAACGTTTCGTGAACTCCAACCATTAGCATCAGAGGCGTGAGGTGATAAAGTTATGCTTGAAAGATTAATCGTAAAGATAAGAGAGTTATTAAGAATTGATGGTGGGATTTGATATCAAACAAAATGATCACTTATGCTGTTAGAGTTAGGAGGGCGGTTGTCACGTCCTGGCTTCCCACACCATGGAAAGATATTACTGCTTGAAGTACCTGAACAGGATACTGGGTTAGTGTTGGTCATAGTGACCTGGGAGCGCGATCGCAAAGCCCAAGGGACAACTGCTTGAGGCCGATCACGCGCCACCTTGTTATGGTAGGTTTTTAAAGTGTTAGCTCCGTTTTTTAGCAGGACTTACTGCCGGAGACAGAAATTTGTGGAGTAAGGTGAGGTGTGACAGTTTTAGGGTCAACCTTTGCTAACCCCTTCCTTCCTTTGTGAGAAGGCAGCATCTCTGTGGATGCTGGTTATCAAAGAGAAACACCTTACTGCCGTCACACCCCTCGGCAGTCGCAGTACGACGTCACCCTCAGATCTTAGGTTGTTGCTTTTAGTCTCTCCAACAGACCTACTTGGTATGGTAGAACTTAGAGAAGCATGCGTTCCATACAATATAGCTCGATAGGGTCATCACAATAGGCAAGCCCGACCACCACGTAAAGGTAGCAGCTACAGTCGAGGTATTCATCATCATCATCAACAACGTAGAACCAGGTACATACGGGATAACAGAGGTAAAATAATAACATAATACAAGAGGGGAGATTAATGTAAAGATGTACAGAAAATAATAATGGAATTCAAGACCTAGATGAAATCAAAGAGTGAATACACTTGCGCCACTGTGACCAATTTTGAGCCATGTCACCCTATGTCTCCAGCCATTTATTGCAACTATCACGCAGACCCCAACCAGATAATCCACATTTACCAACCTGGCTTAGACCAACAGTCAAAGACTTCATGAACTTAAGCCATTTTTTGGTTTGGCCGCTCCTAACCTTCTTCCTTCTTACTTCAACCATAGCCAACATCGAGCGACGGCGGTGGTTGTGCATGCGTAATACATGCCCCAACCAAATTAGTCGGTGAAGGTTAATGACCACTTCGACCGAATTACCATATTTTCCAAGAACCTTTTGTCTAACCCCAGTATTACTTATTCGACTGTTCCATGATATACGAGCGATGCTACGAAGATTTCTATGACTAAATATCTGAAGACGACGTACATGGGTTTTCATAACCCACGTTTCGCAGCTATGTTAAAACGGCGCCGACTGCTGTGTAGTACACCCGGTCTTCTGTTGAAACACAGATATCTCGCCTGAGCCATCTACACAACGATGGACGCACACTGACCACGTCGGCATCAACCATCGTTGGAGAAGCTGCATGGAAGACTGCTGCTCATTCTGAGGCACGTGTTTGGATTCCGACCACGCCCTAGTGAGAGCAAGTATTTCTATGCGTTTTGCTTATTGCAGAAAGGTCACACTAGGCAATCCCATTAGATAACAATTTGAGACTGAAAATTGCATTTAGAAATGGTTTGGCTAAGCATTTAGTCGCCCACAAACAGATTCGTCCAGAAACAGCATTGAACAATTTTAAAGCGAGTGTAAACGCAGCAGCGTTATCTGAATCTAATTTCAATCCAAAGGTTATGAAAGACGATTGGATCTCTAGAACTTCAAGTGAACTGATAGAGGCTCGAAAACTTATCCCAGTGGGCTCGGAGTATAATGAAGAGCGACGACAATTGAAATGTAGACTGACAAAGAGTTTGCGTAAAAATCGTGAACAGTGGTGGACGATTCGCCATATGCTCTGACTCGACAGGTGGTGACCGAGTAAAGAGCCTTTATAAGGCTTATGTACTTTTGAGGTACGCCTTTTAATGAAAAATACTGCCACAAGACTTCACGGTCTACAGAGTCGAAAGCTGCTTGTAGGTCAAGAAATACAACTATGGTCGGACGTCGGTACATGAGTCTATGTTTGAAAATCTGGCGCAGGGTGAATATTTGATCAATGTAACCTCGTCCAGGTCTGAAACCAGCCTAGTTTTCTCGATTCTGTTGTTCTCTAGAGTGGGATAAACGCCGAATGATTATAGAGGATAACATTTTAGATACTATATTAGTCAAACATTCCTGTGGTTATCACAAAAGGATTTTTGCCCCTTTTTGTAGATTGGGACGATCAGCGAACGAGACCAGTCAGGTGGGGTAATGTTCAGTTCCCAGACATCGGCTAATATACCAGTCAACCTGCCAGATAAGACTGGACCACCATACTTAATAATATCGGTAGGCAACCTGTCAAGTAGGGGCATTATAGACAGCTTGTTCAGCTATTCATTTTGATGATATATCTAAGATTTATAAAACAGGGAATGTTTTTATGCTTAATTCAACTACATATTCGGTGTAGGTCAATATGAAACTAGCTACATTACACCAACATACAGACACTCCGGAGTAAACAGTACTAAAGAAATAATGGAGAAAACTCGGAAAATTTGGGGATTTCGGTAAAAATAAAGCCCATTCTTCCTCCAAACATAAAACTTCTGGAGGTAAATATCGGGAGACGACAAACTTGCTCTGGTATAACACAGAAAAATAGAAGTAAATCTTAACTTGGGAACTTTCAGGAGAAATTCTTTTTCAACTGAAGACTGGAAAAAAAAGGTCCCTGGACGCTACACTTTCCTGAAA
The DNA here is from genome assembly GCA_034768735.1 of Schistosoma mekongi. Taxonomy (NCBI): domain Eukaryota; kingdom Metazoa; phylum Platyhelminthes; class Trematoda; order Strigeidida; family Schistosomatidae; genus Schistosoma; species Schistosoma mekongi. The sequence goes on along the minus strand of CM068308.1, from coordinate 41,387,723 downwards.
TTCGCTTTCACCCATTATCTAGTTGTTTTGGACAGTTTGCATGACGGTTTGCTATTCTAAACTTAATAGGCTAAGGTTGAAAATTACTTTCCAGTGAGAACAAGGTGAAGATTAAATAGTCTTACAAATGAAAACGAACTTACCATTTGCCTTACATCCGAAACGATGGTTGTAAAATTGGTGAACTAACAATAGCATTAAGCATATATCTAGTCCGAAAAACAGGGACTTTATTTTAAAAGAGTGCTTAAACTAAAAGCATTAGTACATACGAATAAGTTACTTTCGAGTTGTACGAAGTGACTCCCATTAGCCAGTGAACTGTTAGAGTGGCCAACATGTAAGCAGTTGATGCAAACAAGAAAACAATGAACAGGTGTTCATGGACAGCTATAGAAAGGTATATAAAAACAGAACAAACATACGGTAATTCTCTTGATTGGACACAAATGCCACACCAACAAATGAACTCACATCCAAGAGATTGAGGCAAAACACGGTTAGAACCAAAGCTCTAAAAAGCAGCGACTGACTGAACATATAGCGACAGGACATGTGGAATCGAAGGTATATGAAGGCAAGAAGAATACGTGGTGCACTGTGTAGGCCGATTGCGTAACGCCATAAATATATTTGTGGTTTTATTCCAGTAACAGCACTGATAGATGGGACAAAATTGGATACCTAAGGATTGACTTCTGAACTACCGTAATTACCCCACAAATCGACTCTGTGACTTCATCGAAATTCTCATATACCGATACCAGGAAGCAAATTAGTAAGCCAAACAGCGGTAACGAAACTCCGGTTACTACAATGAACGGAAAGGGCACCCAGAACAACCGACGCGGCCCTTTATTTGTACAACAAACCATCAAAACTGATATATCCCACTAACCGGAGCGTTATCGTCAAATCTCGCGGCCGCTAAATAGACTTCAACTTTGCTTATTGGAACTAGCCAACTATAGTTCCTTGAGATCTGTGTCTAGATAGTAGGAGTCATTATTATATTGATCTTAAAACTCAGGGGAAAAAGTTAGATTTGAAGTAAAAATTTGGAGTAACCAACAGTGTGGGAAGCGTTCCATAGCATCAACATCCTCTTCAAGGTAGGATGATATGACATACGAGTACCTTTAAACTGAGATCTTTGGCATCAAGTGGACAGTTTGGAAGTCAAGTTATCTGAGGTTCTAGATAGAAATCCCCAAGGCTGTGTATGTTATATTGGTTGCAGAATACCAGTGGGAGGATAACCCCCCCCCCCCAAAAGTATCACAAATCATTAAACTTTGACATCTTGTTTTTCCAAAATTCAAGCAGAAACCCAATATAACCGGATAAAGTTTTTAATGTTTCGACCCATTTATTTGTTGGTATTGATTAGGATAAGTCTTCTTGTAGCAAGCCATTTTCGATGTTGATGGTAGACTTTCAGTCGTTAAAAAAAACAAACTTAAGACCAGAGATGACGATTTTACCGGTAGTGACCCCGGTGCAAGGGCTTGAGAGCTAACGCAGGTCGAACTTATGACTCGTAACTGTTAGGTGTTTTAAGACAGGTAAACATGATATTCTACTTACTACCTATAACAGTGCATTTGGTTTTAGAGCCTTTGTTATGTTCATATAAGTACTTATAATTCCAAGTTACAGTCACACAATAACACTGTAAAAATCCAAAAGTAGCAGTAGAATTCTGTTGTAATAACCAGTAATTGTAATCACATGCAGTCAGCAGCAAGCATGTGGAAGTCGTGATTATCACTAATCATAATAATAGTAATGACTTATTCCTGAAAACAGGTAAACACTAGTTTTACAAGCGTGACAAATTTGATGGAAAAAGTATAGTACAGTGATATCTAAGGAATTTTAACAGATAGAGCTTTAAGTGTACTCGGTATATTGCCATGTAGCGTTTGTCGTATAACCAGATATACTTTTAAAGATTAAACCCACATGTACGAGTTTAGACAAATCATAAGGCAGTGAGGACTGCGGGATAAGTTATATGTAGTCGTGAGATGAGCGTCAATGAGACAACAACGTCTAGGCCGACTAACTAAGAGAGAGTTGCTTCCCACGTCATGTCGCGTTGGGATCTAATGCTGGTGCTTGACCATGCACCTAGTTGTATCTACTAAAACAAACATGGTTAGCATCAGTGACGATAGCCTATGTAACTATTTATTTGGAGGATTATTTACCGCCACCACTCACTCCTCCCTCCTAGTGGGTTTGTTAGGACTTTAAGACACGCCAGGCAAAGGACAAAACTTAATGCTCTGGACATTGGTAAACGCTCCTTTGACAGCTTCTGATGTTGTGCAGCTTCCGGAAGTCTGTGTTTACACCGTATAGTTGTATAAAAACCTTTTTTGCAAAATCTGTTCATTTTCCCCAGCGTCCTTTTCGTTTCCAGACGTCCTAGCAAATCAAAAGAAGAAAATTTCTAAATATATGCATTTTTATAAAAAGAATTTAATTCGGGAGCTCCATGTAGCTACAAAAAGTGTAAAATGTCGACAACACCCATATGACTGAAACGTTTTTCGATATTTTTTCAAACATACGAGAATATGTAAAATGCATACCTTATAATAAAAAATCGATCTTTATCAAATTTTTTCTAGAAAAAACAGGCTTAACTGAAAGCATAACATTTGAAAGCCGGTTCACGTGGGAGTCGAAATCTATCTTTGTACGGGTAGGAATGGTTTCCACAAATTCACCTGGTAGTCGAAGTGTCGTTCCGTAAACTAATTCGGAAACACTTCACCTAACACCTACTTTTATAGTTCTGCGAATTCCTAGAAAAAACTAGTGGTAAACCGTTGATCCACTGAGGGATGTTTGCGGATGAAACTTATGCTTTCAGTTGTCGATGAAATCTTTTTACCAAACAGTCGGATTGTGGGTGGTAGGTGGTTGTTCGGAAACGAGTTGTTTCAAGAAGCTTGGTCAGAGTTTAACAATCTAGATTCCCACACACGTTCATGGTCTGTCTTTATTGTAGACGAACAACCAAAGTTTGCTATCCATCGTTTCACTTGTTGCGTCTTTGAATGGAATTGATTCTGGTCAGCGTGTGAATCGAGCCACGCATGTTAGAAGGTAGGAGAGTCAGTCTGATTCTGATAAAAGTCCAAATAGATCAAGGTGGTCGTGGTCGGATCAGGGGATAAGGATTGGGAAAGTGACAAAAGGGCATTTATTATGTTTGGCCACCTTGTTATTTTGGCAGATCACACAGGATTTTGTCTATTTTTTGATATCATTGTTCATCTTCTGCCAGAAAAAACGAAGAGTAATCAGTTTATTCACACAACGAACCCCAGGATGAGAGAGGTTGTGCAATATGCTGAAAATGACGCATCGATAACGCTTGGGAACGATTGGAAGAATCACAAAAAACATTCCTAAGTTTTTCGATAGATTTTGTTTGGAGCTTGGCGGTTGTTGTGGATGAATCAAGATGGAGATTGTTGTCTTCATTCTGAAGTTTAGCTAGTTCAACCAAGTTGATTCCTTGGATACGATTCAAAGGACGTATTTTCAACATAGTGTCGGCGACTATTTTGTTAACTCTAGATATATTTCATACATCAGCAGGGAAATGAGAAATGTAGTCTAAACGGAGCGACTCTCACTAAGAGTCTACCCATGCTTAAGCATGGGTAGACTCTTTCTATACGCAGATGATCTCAAAATAGTTTACTCATTCCCCCCCCCACCCCGAACGAATTTGCACAAACATTCAGTGGCGTCAGTGCCGAGCTAACAAGGTCGCAGTATGGTGTTCACAATGGTAGTTAGATCTTGATGCTTCTAAGTGTAGCTGGATATGTTTTGGGGATGTGTCTCAATTTTGATCTCTCCGCAAACGGTAGTTAGTAATCTAGGCTTCAGTCAGTAGTTGACTTAGGACTAAGGTACTCTCATAAACTGCCTTTTACAAAACAGGTCAATATGAAGATATCTAAGTCACACCGACTACTAGGTTGTATACTACGTAACTTTCATAGCAATGATCCTTGTATTCTGCTATATAAAGTTTGTGTCAGACATTTACTAGAATACTGTACCTTTATTCTCAGTAATGTTTCCATTAATGATAAACTCAGACTGGAGTCTCCACAACGTCGCTTTACTCTTCGTATTATTGAGGCTGATCGTACACTAGACTATAAAACTAGATGCACTCAGTTAGGACTAGATACTTTATGGAGGCGGTGACTAAAATTAAACCTAATCTTCTTTTACAAGATATTCAACAAATTAGCGTTTTTATCGTCCAATGCAAGTCAACTGAAGGGACCTTCTTGCTATAACCTACGCAATTCAGCCTCGAAAATAAAAATATCGCATTCTAAGTCTGCTCTTTATATGAATCATTTTACAAATGAATTCTCGAGAATCTGGAACCATTTGCCTCAAGCCACCCGCGAACCAGATTCACTTCTTTTATTTGTACGGCACGTTAGTAACTTCATCTCTCCTGATATCTCATTAAAAATGTTCACACCAGCTATTGTTTTTCACTTCACTAGCGAAATAATAGGGACTCTGGACGTGTGAGCACCACATGCTAGTTGTTCATCCTTTTTAATCCATTTATAAGCATGTCGGAAGCACAAATACTAGTCCTGCCCATTAGCCTCATTAATCCCGGAATGCCAGTGCTGTTGTGTTGTGTTCTCTCTGCTTTTGTCTTTCCTCTAGTTGTAGGCGCTTATGTACATGACAAGTATGGAACTTACTGGCACAATACTATTGCCTTCTCATCAACACCCAAGTTCCAAGTACCCTTGGTTCTATCCCGCGTATGGACGTGTTTAGAAATCCATTCTGCGAACCATCAGCCGATTTTATGAGAATGTAAAGCATAGGTCAAGGAGCGCGCGGTTCTCTGTCATATATGCGTCATTCTACAACATACAATTGGTGTCCTAGTACTGTAAACTTTGTTGCAGTTGGTTTGGTTCTCGATTGATACCTTTATATGTTATGATAGTCCTGACAGCAACACTTCATCAAAATATTTGTATGCACGTAGACTCATATCATTCTGATCATGCCTGTAAACTGGCATGCTCTCATGTACACAATGATACTTGAGAATAAAAGCTATTTATTTTTAATTTGAAGATGACTTTATGGTCGGTGGATATAGTAAATTGAAAATGTCGTATAGCATAGTACTTTGCTAATAGTTCACGTCTAACAAGAATGTATCTTGATTCGGTATATTGCAACCGTCTAGAGAAGAACGCCGAAAGTTGCTAACACTAACTAATTCATTGACTTAGCACGGCTCCATTTGCTACGTCGGATACATTGACAGAGATGCCGACAAAAGCTACGGTAGTGATGTGCCAGTTGGTTTAAGTACTCCAAAAGAGCCACTATCTTACATTTCTTTAGGTCACAAGCCATCGGCACTAATAGTATGTTGCAGAAAGTCTATTGAGGTTGTTCCAATTAGAAATTTCTGTAAATTTATACTGCTGAAAACGTCCAAAAGCTTTGCCCGAATGTTTCATCTGTGCTTCCTCGCCTGGGCTTGCTATTAAGCACTCGTAGACGTAACATTTATAGCAATTATTCTCGTATTTTGCTGTATAAAGTTTGTGTCAGACCCTTACTAGCGCGGTTCGAAAACGCGCTGTTCGAAGTTTGCAACTTTTTTACACATGGTTTATATACTTTAATCTTTGTGACAAAATTAGCCAACCTTCTTATCCATAGTATTATAAAACATTATATCGCATAAAATATATATTGTATATCACGTCATTCGTGCTAACACATTTTCATACAAATAGCTGTAATCTTAGTTACAAACTTGCCTCTGCTTAATAGAAGTATACTTCATACTCACCCTTATATTTGTAAATTGCTCAAAATAAGGCTAAAAAGTCCAATTTGGATAACCGTTTTTCCAAAAACCCTGAACCTTACCCCAATGATTTATTTACTACTGAACCGCTGATAATAGTCCATCGCAAACCACTTGTCAAGGCTATCAACCTGACTGATCTAAACAGTGGCATTCCTGATTATATAAACAAAGTTGTAGAAGTACAATTAGCATTTACCAAAATACAATCTATCCTATGTGACCTAATACCGCTAACCTACTAGCTTGGAAAGTATGATGACGTAGAAATAAATACGGCGAAGCAAGCTGGAACGTTTCTAGATTTCGTTGCAGCAGAAGTTGTAAAGCGACTCGCCTTGCTTCACAAAGCCATCGTCTACAATGTCTCAAGGAATCTTTTACTTAGGAAGGTTAGAGCGACCCTATTAAAGGCTAGTGGCATGTTTCATATCCCATGCAAATGTAAGAGACTTCGAATAAAGGACCTGCAAAGTAGATGCCCAATTCTATTCCACTTTGCATCCACCCTATATTTCAAGCGTTTTATAAAATCAGTAAACTATATTAGATCTGGCAGTGACTTCAAAAATATACCAATAGTTGCTGATAAAAAGCCTCTACAACGTAGATCCCTCAGCCGTTACTGTGCTGTTGTTTCAAACCTAAAAGATTCCGAATCAGAATTAACCACTCCAAACAAATTTTCAAAAACAAAGACTACGACGCACTCTTGTGGTAATACATCCCCACTAAGAGTCTGCACTCCACCTAACCCATTCATTCCCGCAACTCCACCTAGTATAGACACAAATACCACAATATCTCTTACAACCAACGAAAATAGCAGCGACCTTGTAGACTTAGACATCACTCCCAAGGGGAGTACAATTATCTCACAAAATAAAAAGGTGAACAGGGTCCAAAGATAAAACTTAATCCACCATCCTACCGTTAAAACAGAAACTAAATTCATACCTTATCCTTACAATAAACATAATGCTCTTCCAATCAATAAGGCCTAGCATAGCCCCATCCCTAACATTCAGAGTAATAAAATAAGTAACAAACGCCAAACATCCAGGCACAATATCTCTGAACCACTAGGTTTGAAGGCCAGTGATAAGAACAGCAACAAGCGGTTCTTCTCCTATCACCCTATATCTGTTTCCTTGCATAAACACATTGAAGGCAATAGAATGACTTATGCAACTACATTAGTGCATCCCGAATGCCGATTCCAGTAGGAAAAGTTTGCTACCTCTACTTATACCGTTTCTGTCCCAAACAGATACTGGGAATAATTTTAACTTGAGATTTCACCCGTTCTATCAATATAAGAGCCCTCCTAGACGTGGAAACTTACGACCTATGTGCTTTCCCACAGTAAATGGCTGTAACTACAACTATTTGGCTGCATTCCAAAACTGATTACCTAACTACTATGATCCTTATGTCACGTATGAACACTCAAACCATTTTTTTAGAGTATCCTCGTACGGCAATTCACAACCATTCTCACCCCTACTCATTGCCCCTGCAGCCATTGCTAAGCCAACAACTGATGACAAGCCCAAATACCACTAAGTTCCAGCTCTGCCACTACTAAGTAACCAATCTCACAGCACCATGTCTCTACTAATCGAACACTTTGAGCGTAAAAATCGACGATAGCAGTGATAACCAAAACATTGAGACTGCAGATCAACCACCCATTATCTACTGAATAGTATTTGAGCGATGTAAAACTGAACTATTCCCAAGTCAGTCTCACCCAGAATTCTAAACCTGACGCCTTCATCCATGACGCTTTTAATTATTTCAACCTCATTGGCCACTCGCTTAGTCTATGCTTACTTAACGCACGATCAATACGCAACGAACGGATCGGTTTAGCTTTGTTTGCATCAATCTGCCAACCATCAATTATTATGGTAAGTGAGGCATCGTCTACCCCTAATGTCTCTGATCTAAGTATATCCCTTGATAATTATAATCTGTATCGAAGTGACAGGCTACAAGGATGTGGACGAGGTTGTCTTGTATATGTTAACACAAAGTTAGACCCACTTCTGTTTGACACAACAGGCTTACATAAATTATAAGACTCAGTGTGGATTGTTATGAGACCAACTGTATCGCAATGTTACCTATTCGGTTGCGTATACTAACAGCCTAGCCCACCAATGGAGTATATAACCTTACTGTCAGACATTTTTACACTGGCCTCCTCCCTACCCTTTACAGGTAAGGTTATTCGTGGAGACTTTAACTTGCCTGAAATCTCCTGGTTTCCCACCAAAGCACCGAAACGCTATGACTTGCTTATGGAAAGTTTAGAGCTTGGTGGCTGGTCACAGTATGTCCGTACCCCTACCAGACATAAAAATATTTTGGATTTCGTTTTAGCAAATGAACTCTCCCCATGCACCGTACGTACAGGCAAACAATTCCCAGGTAGTGATCACAACGTTGTTATGTGCAGCTTTGAATTAGAGACTACAACGTATAAATGTCCGATTAAAATACCTAGCAGATCCTTCCACAAGATAGACTGGAAAAGCTTTTAGATTTACTTCAAATGTCTTGATTGGAACAACTTCACGGAAGACGATGCTGATAAACCGACTGGTATACTCTACTCCAATACTTATAATGTGCTAGATATAGTTGCACCTTTAGGATATTCTAAACCTAGAATTCCGAAATGTGTGCTTATCGCCACTACTGAAAAAAGAAGCCTACGTAAACATGTAACTAAATTTTATAAACTTAAAGATTTTTTTCCCTAATAACTATGAAAGAAATATGTATTAAGGCCAAGGCAGAGCGTATACAAATGGAAGTCTCACTAGAAAAACAGGCTACTACACAAAATGACACTACCAGACTTCTCAAGACCTTCCGAAACGAAATCAGTAAAGCTTATGACAAAGTCACTCATAAGCGACTGCCCATTAAACTTAAGTCAAATGGGGTCAAAGACCCACTTCATTCATGGTTTGTATCTTTCCTGGAAGGAAGACAGCAAACAGTAATGTTCAACAACAGTCTATCATCACCTAAACCAATTACCAGCGGTGTTATACAGGGAAGTGTACTGGGTCCCTTATTGTCCATTATTTACATAGATGACATAACGTTATAAAACATGACCGACCTTATTTATATGAGGTCGATCTCAAGATTGTTTATAGCTTTAAACCGGACTCTTTAGAAGAAGGCATGACTTTGATTCAAAGGGACCTCGACAGTCCAACTTCCTGGAGCCGAAAATGGCAACTACCACTTAACTACAGTAAGTGTGTAATAATGCACATAGGCAACTATAACCCACAGTTCCCGATTTATCTAAATGGGTCCAAGGTCGAAATACTCCAATCAACAAGCGACTTGGGTATTAAACATTCCGGCAACTTAAGGTTCGCGGAACATGCCTCCTCTATTATCTCTAAAACTAGAAGATTAACTGGCTCCCTTCTTAAAATTTTTCACACAACGGAGGCTAAACTTACTTTGTTTAGGATATGTGTAATACTTACACTCGAGTACCGCTCAGGTATCTTTTCGAGCATAAATAGCATAGATAAGATATTTGTGGATAGCGTACAAAAAGTTTCACTCGTCGGATTCAGGGAACTAACAGTAATATGAACTACACGACTAGATATAAAACACTCTCTTTGGAACCTTCGTATTGTCGCCGACTATAACATAACTTAATATTCTTCTATAAAGCAATCAACAAAGTATCATTCTCTGCTTTCCTCCGTAGAACCAAACGCCTAGACACGATCTCCGAAACTACGAGGCAAAATTACTTATTAATGGGTACTAAACACAATGTCGCTGTGAGTTCCTTATCGTATTCTACAGTAAACCCTGGAATCAAGTGCCACAAAATATTCGCGCTACTAATCCTATCCTGTCAAAACAGCCCATATCATTCCGATCATGCCTGTAAAAAGGTATGCCCTCATGTACATAAACTTATATTATTATTATCATGTAAAACCAGGAATGTTACACACCACATCACGACCACAGGCCAACCTGTATTTTCGAAAACACTCTGGCTTCCACCTAAGACATCGAGAATTGTCATAAATGAATTCAATCATATGATGGACATGGTAATAATTTGTTTATCCAGTAGCCTATGTTCATCTTCATTACATTTGGTCTCGATAAAAGACAGCGATGATTAACGACCTGCCGATAAGTACCAGCGGCTCAAATCCCCAACTACTCCAGATCGTTATCCTCTACTACACGTCCACGACCTAACGGCCACCTTGGAGGGAATGACCGTATTTTCAAAAACCAACGTGATAAAGGCGTGTGTCCAAATAACAATGGTCAGAAATGGTATCTTTAAAATTGTTATCACAAATCCATCTGGATTTTATGAATTTCAACGAACGCCTTTCGGACTAAAAAACATTTCAGTGTATTCTCGATGACGTGTGTCGGGAGCCTGATTATGTCAATGGATAATAATAATGGCTTTTATTCGAGTGTCATCGTGTACATGAGAGCATGCCAGTTTACAGGCATGATCAGAATGATATGAGTCTACGTGCATACAAATATTTTGATGAAGTGTTGCTGTCAGGACTATCATAACATATAAAGGTATCAATCGAGAACCAAACCAACTGCAACAAAGTTTACAGTACTAGGACACCAATTATATGTTGTAGAATGACGCATATATGACAGAGAACCGCGCGCTCCTTGACCTATGCTTTACATTCTCATAAAATCGGCTGATGGTTCGCAGAATGGATTTCTAAACACGTCCATACGCGGGATAGAACCAAGGGTACTTGGAACTTGGGTGTTGATGAGAAGGCAATAGTATTGTGCCAGTAAGTTCCATACTTGTCATGTACATAAGCGCCTACAACTAGAGGAAAGACAAAAGCAGAGAGAACACAACACAACAGCACTGGCATTCCGGGATTAATGAGGCTAATGGGCAGGACTAGTATTTGTGCTTCCGACATGCTTATAAATGGATTAAAAAGGATGAACAACTAGCATGTGGTGCTCACACGTCCAGAGTCCCTATTATTTCGCTAGTGAAGTGAAAAACAATAGCTGGTGTGAACATTTTTAATGAGATATCAGGAGAGATGAAGTTACTAACGTGCCGTACAAATAAAAGAAGTGAATCTGGTTCGCGGGTGGCTTGAGGCAAATGGTTCCAGATTCTCGAGAATTCATTTGTAAAATGATTCATATAAAGAGCAGACTTAGAATGCGATATTTTTATTTTCGAGGCTGAATTGCGTAGGTTATAGCAAGAAGGTCCCTTCAGTTGACTTGCATTGGACGATAAAAACGCTAATTTGTTGAATATCTTGTAAAAGAAGATTAGGTTTAATTTTAGTCACCGCCTCCATAAAGTATCTAGTCCTAACTGAGTGCATCTAGTTTTATAGTCTAGTGTACGATCAGCCTCAATAATACGAAGAGTAAAGCGACGTTGTGGAGACTCCAGTCTGAGTTTATCCTTAATGGAAACATTACTGAGAATAAAGTTACAGTAACCTTGCAATGATAATAATAGTTTATTTTCAAGTAGCAGTTTGTACATGAGAGCTTACAAGTTTACATTCACTATCCGAATGATATGGCTTGTTTGTAACAGGGTTGTATTAGAGTTACTGTTATGGAATTGACGATGTATGAAGATATCAATTAATTAATTAAGAAGCCAACGGTAACTAGCTTCACAGTTTACAGTACTAGAGGTATATGGTGAAACTAAACTACACCGACGACCTTGAGTCACATTTTAGTCAGTGAGAATGCACTGGTAGATAGAATGATTATTTATTATGATACGCGAAATTTTAAAAAACATTTACACATGATACATTTTTTCACATGATTTATAAACTTTTGGAGGTTGGAGCGATATAGGAACTCATCCATATTGCTCCAAATCATGTTGTTCCTAGAACCTTTATAACGTCTAAGAAACTCCTTGAGACGTGAAAAGTATCCTTCAATGTTTTGTGTGTGAACAACAGTACTTGGGTCCACAAAATGTCTTTGGTGAATTACGACATGGTGAAAATATCAAAGTCTACAAAGAGGCCGATATGCTTTCCAGTCGTCAGTATAAATAATAGATCCTAGTTGAACATACATTCGGATTATTGGTATCAGAGTCCTTGCAGTTTGATTTGAGACATACTGGAAGTGTCCCTTTCCTAATGTTCGGTGGTAAATTCCAAGAACCTACCAGTGGATTGTATTTGAGTCATATTGAGGCCACAATCACAAATGAACTCTCTAAGAAGTAGTCTGAGAGGTTGTAGGTTAGAAATAATAGCGTCTTTATTGAAAATTGCAATAAGCCGATCCAATGTGAGCATTTCGAAGTTGAATGAGCGCGCGACCTTGAAACAAATACCTTGGTTCTGATTGGCCATCTCGAGTTCGTCGGCGTAGTTTAGTTTTACCAGGTATATTTTGTGTTATAGAACACTTCCAATAAACAACCGCGCTCTTTTTGTCTTTAGTGCCGTAATCTCAGGGAATGGCTGCAAGAGAGCAGAATGAACCAGGGAGACTATCCAGGGATAGGATAAGGCTGATAGTTTGAAATGTGGTTAAGGCAGCCAATTTGTGTGGGCTGATCTTGAGCGGTGAGTTGTTAGTGCATTGATTGCGTTTCAAGCCAGCGTTTGGAGTAAGTTGCTTAAAGGAGATCAATTCCTTGCAAGTCTAGACTATAAATTCAGGAAGACGGTGACATATTATGGGATAGAAGGAAAAAACGAAATTAATTAGTGGTATCAAAATAACCAGTTTCAAACAAAAATATTCTTTTTCCGTTTTTTGTTTTTTTCACTACAACGTACATGATTTTAGTGTTTGCAGTTTTTGTATCTTAAAACAAGTCTAACCACACTTAGAAGCATTAAGGTCTACATGTAAAGGTTAGGGAGGATAAATGTCTGGTAGTAAGGTTATGTCCTTTATTGATGAGCTGGGCTGGTGGTTTACTCAGCCGAATAGGTAAGATTCTGAAATAGTAGGTCTCACAACAATTCACACTTAATCTTGTAGTTTATTTATTTACCTTCGTGTTAACATACATAAAACGCCCTTTTCCACGTCCACGTAGCCTGTCAATACAATCCAGATTATAATTATCAAGGGATATATTTAAAATCAGAAACATTTGGTGTAGTCCATGCTTCAATTACCATAATAACTGGGGATTGGTAGACTAATGAAAGCAATTCCAAGTCGATCGTTTTGTCGCGTACTGATCTTGTGTTTAGCGAGCAAAGACTGAGCTACTGGCCAATTAGGTTGAAGTAATTTAGAGTGTCATGAATGAGGGGATCAGGTTTAGGATTTTGGACTAGATTTTGACTTGGGATTAGTTGCTGAGTTTCACCCCGTTCAGATACTAGTAAGTAGATGATAGGTGACTGCCCTACAAGATCAATGTTTCTGTCATGATTGCCATCATTTTTCACGCCTCAAAGTGTCCGTGAAAAGTGAAGACAGGGTACTTTTAAATTGGTTAATAAGTGGTGGCAGAGCTGGAAGTTGGCGGCATTTGGGCTTGTAGTCAGTTGTTGACTTAGCATTGGTTGCAAAGGCAATGAGT